>ML802160.1:152505-176180 GCA_009831015.1 Picea engelmannii | reverse complement strand
CTTAAACCCTAATCTGATGGCTATGCATTGAAGATGTTGGCATATTCTTAGTCGTCCTCCAAAATCAATGGGTCAGATTTATTATTCATAACTTTCTTGCATTTATCAAGGCATCCGTTAACATGTTTACTTTTTAACATTTATCTAATCACATTAAAAAATTACTGTAAGAATATGTAAATGCCACGTTTAAATGATTAAGTAGGATTAAACCGTGCAATCAAATGTTTCATATTACCACGGATGAATTATGAATTACCACATACGTTTTATATTGAAGGCACGGATTTTCAGCCGATACCTTTTGACGTTCTCAGCTGCGAGTTAGCAGCTGTGCTAGTTATACACAATTACATCAATCTTTTAAAAACTATTTCCTGTGTTTATTTATTTATTTTTTTTAAATTCACGTGTGACTTTTTCAAAATCAGTTCAAAATTTAGGAAAAAATAAGATTACATTAAAGATTCCTTTAAAACATCGAGTTTTTTCGTGTGTTTTTTAATGAATCTAGGAAGAATCCCTTAGATTTTCGTTATGCTTGCAAACTCTACTCTATTCACAACAACGTTCACTATCTATAATGTGCTTAAAAGTTATTTAAATAATAAATGTGTGTAAAAACCTAATTAATATTAAATTAATATCAATATAGAAAACATTAAATAAAGAGGCGAAATCTATCTCAAAACATTCCATTAAATGGGAAAAAAAGAGAGCACGAGAGATGTAGGTTAAGGTATGAGTGTTGGAATGGTTGGTGAATTTAAATAGATAGGTATTGATAGATTGAAGAAAAGGGGGCTTTTTAGGTTAGGATTTTGTGTGATAGCATATTGTGAAAAGATATAAGGGTTAAAGGCTAAGTTATTTTCCACTCTATGATATTTATTAATTTTTGAAAATGTGACACTCGTACAAGTTAGAGGTTGTAATCTTTCTATCTTAGCATAAGATTGTAAACCATCACTTGAATGACCGCCTGGTTACCTGATACTGTTATTTTGGCAGTTATGTAAGGAGTTAGAATTCAAGGAGTTAATTAACATGGTTGCTCTTGAGGCTCCACTCGATCTTATTACAAAGATAGTTTACAAGGTAATGAAATACCTCATGATGATTTTTTTGTTAATATTCAAGATTGTATGTTGTGGTCTCCAACAATTTGAGAAATCAAACACTACTTGCCTATTTTATGGGTTGTATCCCACTGGAAGTTGTGATTAAACCAGGCCAAAGAGGCTTAAGGACCCTATGGGTAGATTTGCATGACCATTTGCATCTTGATTAAGGAATTTTTCCAATTTCCTTTGTTGAAAAGAGCCATTTCCGCATAAGTGATTTACCATGGGCCTTGGAAGTGTTGGAACACGCTAGTTGTGTTTGCCAATTGGCATAAAAAATCGTTACATGTAGAAGCTTCCAAGATATATTATCCAATCCATGTAGACTTACTAATGCTTCCCTTGCCATACTAGTATTCTTCGGAACACATTTTTGTGCAAATTGACTGTTTCATTTTTCACTAACTAGCTCGTTTTTTTAACTTGTGCCCTCAAAATAAGGCTTATCCCCAAGTAGATATCTCAAAGAATTTAAAGAAATGTGTTTACATTCGAGGTGGAGGCCAAGTCATCTATCATCCAATGTACTACATCAACCCTTCTAATACATGTTTCATGTGTGAAAGTCCTCACCTTGTGATTGATGATTTCCCTTTGTTGGAGTAAAATGATTCTTTTGCCCCTAAAATGGCAAAAACCCTATGTCATGCCCCTTGGGCCTCACCCCAAATAGATAATGAAGGATATATGATGGTGATAAAAAAGGGTAAAGCTTCCCTTGCTCGACAATCCTAGAGGGCCCCTCAAGCTTAGTGAACTAGAAATAAAAGAGCAATTTTCATGCAAGCATATGCTCTATAAATAAAGGACATAGGTCCTCATTATACAAGATGAGAATCGATACGTCAAATGTTGCTCACTTACTCTATGGATGTTTCCCTTTCGATGGTTTTACCACATATATCCTTAGTCAATTTATGCATTTCTATTTTGCTATCATCCTATGAGAATGTGCATTTTCGCACGTGGTATCTAAGTGGTTTAGAGTAAAATTCAATTCTTAAACAAGCTAGAACACTAATCCTTTTGTAAACTATTGATGTGGACACTTCTTAGATATGTATGTTTTGGTGGTATTTTGGAGCAATTTGATTGTGCAATTGAATTTGAAATGGCCAAATTAGCTAAGAACATTTCTTGTTCCATAGAATTTGGCCTCTATATGCTTTAGATCTACTCATTTTTTTCCTGAGTAGGGTGCTTTCTTAAGTCTAGTATTTTCCAATTTTTTGAAGATTTTTGAAATTTTATTTTTAAAAAAATAGTGGTTGTTCTTTGTTTTTATGACTTCTGATTTTTTTTTTGGGCACTAACCTTGTCTTTTCTAGCACTTACATCCCTTCTCCCCTCACTTTAGTTTATAGCCCTGCATTATTTTGGTTCCCATACTTGATGTTTCTATCTTTGCCATCGAATTCCACACACCCTGCACCACCCATCTGGTCGATCATTTTATTACTCCCCCCCCCCCAACAACCTTGGCTTATAGCCTTGCATGATTTTGGTTCCCATACTTGATTATTCTATCTTCGCCATTAAATTCCACACACCCTACAACACCCACCAAGTTGTTCATTTTATTACCCCCCCACCTCTTGCTAGCCTTTACACTCGTCGACTAGTTCCCACCCTCTCACCGGCCAATCACCCATCTACCACCACCGATCATCCTACCTCATCGTCACCATGTCCATACCACTACCTCTCTCTTGGTTTCCACCCCTATTAGCAACTCTCCTCTAGAAGAAACAACCTATCATATGAAGCAATGTCCTTCACCTTGACCACCACACCTTCCCATGTGGCTTCCCTTCTATTAAATGCCTTCCCACGTATCACTTTCCATGTGGCCTTAGCCACATCAATTTCCATGTAAGCATCCATGTATACCTTGACATGCAATTATCGCCTTAGCGCCTAGTGCTACCTCACCACAACCTACCGCACCACTAGCAATGGCACCCCTTTAATATCACTACATCAGCGACACTACCCCACACTAGAGTGACATGTGGAATTGCCACATCACTCCCTACCATGTCACCCAAAAGTCTAGTCAACACACATGGCATTACCAATCAATGCCACATCAACTCAGACTACATAGTCAACTACCTAGTCAACAATGAATCACATTGTGTTGCACTGCACCTTAGGCCCCTTGCAAGGGTTCAACTTTATTTTGGGGGGGGGGGATTTCAAACTACCATAAATTTTCCATACAACCAAAAATTTTGGTGCCAATTTTTTTTGGAGTGTGTATTTTTCAGTTCTTCTCATAGTGGGATAGTTGATATTAGTTTATTTTTCCCATTGTTTTGAATTTAGCTAATTTTTTTAGATCTATGTAATGGTATAGATTATTTTGGCTAATTTTGCATTTTTTTTCTCTGATTTTGCAAAATGGATACTCGTGAAGTTTGGTTAGCCCAACACAAACTATTATTCATGGAAATCATACATGGAGGAAATACTTGGGATTAAAGGGTTGTATTGAATCACTCTTGGGCTATATGTAGTGCCACTAGCCAAAGAGAAGTGTGCAAAATGGATAAATTGTAATGATGAAGCAAGAGGTCCTATTAGCATGGTTGAAGTTTGAACAACTCTTTGGAAAAACAAATTTGATTCCTACTCATTCATTAGAAAATCATCTCGTTGCTCTTAATCCGACATAATTTCCTCAAATTGAAGACTACATCATGAAATTTAAGCTCTTGATACTTCAACTTAGTGATTCCAGCATCGCTAAGCCAGATGATCAGGCAATCATGGATGTTATTTGTAAGCTCAAGACTCCTTTCTACATTCTATTCCATTAGATATGCATTAGGAGAAACTTATAAAATGCTTACTTTAGAGATTTTGTGAGCAGTTAACACGTGAACAAGACAATATTTTGCACATGGGTGTTCTTTATACAAGTTTTAAATAAAAAGCCTCATTTGTTCATAGCAACAAAGGCTCCAAATCCTCCAAGAAGTAGTTCAAAGGAGAAAAAAAAAACCTGAGCACAAAGTCACCTACAATGTCTCCTCCTCTGAAGTCTCGAAAGGGAACCAATTCAAAGGAGAAGAAGACACTTAGATATTTTTTCTTTTGTGGCAAAGGTGGGCATCTTGATACGCATTATTGGAAAAAGATGCATGTGTTGGAAGCAACCATGAAGAAGTATAATATTCAATTAGATTCTTCATCTTCTTCTACTTCTTCTAAACCCTATGCTCTTTCTACTATGGCATGACAGCCTAATCATGAGTGTATTTTAGACTCAAGGGCCTCTCATCATATGTCAATAATAAGGATATTTTCTCTAGTCTTGGTGATTGTACAACTTGACATATTTTTGTCGATGATAGTTTTCCTTTAGATGTTGTAGGAGCATGAGCAATATATCTTCTTGATGGGTAAATTATTGATGTCTTATATGTTCCTGATCTCTTAGCTAACATGCTTTCAAGAATCCAAATTACTCATTCAAGTGATGGAAAAATTGTTGAGTTTCCCCTTGTGATGTTGTAATCAAAGATCTAAAGGATCCGTCTATTGTAAACAACTTCAATATGAGTTGATGATACTTCAATGATGTACAAGTTTGACGATTTTGAACCCTTTTCACTGATCCAAAAAGGATCCAGAGAAGGCTAAGAACAAATCAGAACTTACAGAAGCAACTCAGGATGCTCATAATGGCTTCAACAGACAGAGAAAGGGAAAAAATTCTAAGTTCCCAAAACTCAGTGAAAATGGCATGATCGCGAAGACCGCGTCGCAAGATTTCTAAAGGCGCAAACAAAGTTGCGGATCAAAAGTTATAAGCGGTCAAATTTCAAGTCAAACTTGGTAAGGGTGACAGGTGGCACGTCCGTACAGCTGAGTTGGCATGAGATGATGTGGAAAAATGATGGCAAACACGTGGGCAAATCAGGTTGTGACAAGTGTTAATTTCATGGGCAAATGTTATGGTGCCACATGGCCCAGTCATGGGTTGCCACGTGGCACCCCACCAATGGTTGGCATGCACCAAAATTTTTATGACTCTGTAGGAGTCAAACCCTTCACCTCTCCTTAGCCCAAAGGCCCCACAACTCCGTGCTAGCCAACCCTCCATTACATGTTTCTTATTTGTAATATGGTAAAAATATTATTTAAGTTTTGATAAAGTGTCATATGGGGGAGAAAAGGGCTCGGCCTTCAACCCAACCCTTGGTTACGTGTTAGCCCATATGACCACCGCATCCACCAACGTAGGGGCTTATTCAATTGCCACTATATTTAGAATATTCCGCTAGTTGATAACCATTCTGCCATTTTAGTGGTTGCCCGCCAGATTTGGCAGGGCGCGCCAAAATTTGTTGTGACCACTTGCCAAAAGGAAGGGCCCATGGGATTCAACCCCGAGACCTCCACTAACCAATGACTTGGAATAGCCAACACCAACCAACACGCCAACAAACTCAATTATTGCTTCACCGCCCAATTTTTGTATAAGAAGAGGGCTCAGCGAGTGTTCAAAACAAGGACAGACATGTGAGACCAAGCACGCCCGTACAATACGAACTTGGGTGCAGTTATCAAGATAGATTTTGGCATGGATTTTGAGGCAGTCCATTCATTTATTACAAGAGCAGTGGCATGCAAACCGAGGCAGGGGTGTCTCTTGGGCCAAAAAGTGTTAGACTCTAATCAAGGCGTGGAAACAATCATTTTTAGGTAAAACGACTACATGAATGCAATAGTGGTGTTAGTTTTCTGATCTGAGCAAAGCTTCTATAGCTTAACTCTAGAATGAGGTATACTTATGTATTTTGCCCAATTCTTGTGTGGAGTTAATAAAAAGACCTACCCATTTGAGAGTAGGACCCGGAGATGTAGTCCATCAAGGACGAACTCCGTTATCAAGTTCTTTGTGTTCATATTTCATGCTTATGTCTCTTTCCTTTTGATTTTTTCCTTCTTTATGGTGTACTTTAGTTTATGCTCATTTAATACAGTTCTTTAATAAGTCACATGACAAAAAGATCTTGGATTATGTTGGTATCAGAGCAATCGTCTTTGACTTGAATTGTTGAGTATGAATGCTTACTAGGGCCAAGCATAAGCAAGGTAAAGAAACTCTTAAGACTTTCAATCCTGAAGTTGGTTGTGCATCTCGAAGGAAGAAGATGGCAGAAGAGGACAAGCATGATGAACAAAAGAAAAACTTTCACATGGTCTTTTATCGCATGTCAGAAATGGTAGAATGAATGCATGGAGATTACGACAAAAGGATGAAGAAGAAAGGGAAGAAAAAGGAAGCACATGCAGATAATGATGCTTCAGTAAAACAAGGGGCAGAAGGAGATCCTCCTGAGCCTCCTTCTTCACCTTCAAGTTCTACTTCTTCTTCCTCTGAGCATTCTAATCACTCTCATCATTCTAACCATAAAGCCTCTTTTAAGAAACCATTATTAAAGCTTGATGTAAATTTTTCTTTACCTGTGTTTAATGGAGATGTTAATCCTAAAAAACTAGATAATTGGATTTGACAGGTTGAAGTATATTGTCGTGTTCAGCATATTGACAAAGAGGAAGTTAAAGTGCAACTGACTTCTCTTCGGTTGGGAGGCACCGCTCTCGTATGGTGGGAGAGCAAGCTACATGACATATGTGAGTGTGTTAATCTTCTTTCCTCGTGGTCGAAATTTAAAACAAAGATAAGGAAGCAATTCTATCCATTAGGGTATTTACATAAAGCAATAATGGAATGGAAAATTTTGAGACAGAGTAAAGATCAGACTGTACAAAGTTTCACAGAAGAATTTAGGAAGAAAGCTCTTGCATTGAATATTCCTTTGGATTCTTATGAATCTTTAATGAAGTATATTGCCGCACTTCACGGTCATATTCGTCATACTTTGCTCTTGTTTAACCCCACTAGTCTTGACAAAGTTTGTGTGCAAGCCACTCACCTTGAGAACAGGGGGAAACATGTTCAAGAAGATCGAACGAAGAAACCTTCCAATTTCCCACAAAAGACTTTCAAGAAGTTTAAAAGGAAGGACAAGAAGACCGCTACAGTAACGAGAAAAGGAGGAAAACCATATTGCACTCATTGCAAGAAGGGCAGTCACGATGAAGAACATTGTTGGAAACTACATCCAGAAAAGAAACCGAAACGGTTCGGTGGAAAGGGGAAGACAAAGACCGTTGCTACAGTGCAGCAAGATCTTGGTTCTGAATCAGGAGATGAAGGAAAGATCACAACGGCTAGAGTACAAGGTAAATATTCTCTTCACGCTAGCTCAAGTTCCAATGATGAATCTCATATTGATGAACGAAAGAGGAATGACTTATTTCATATACGAGTTGTATCTAAACATACTAAGATAGATACATTATTTGATCTAGGTTCCCAAGTAAACTTAATATTTGAAGTACTTGTCAAGAATATGGGTCTTGTAACGAAACCACATCCAAATCCTTACCCTCTTGGCTGGGTATGCGATAAAGAAAAACTTAATGTCACCAAACAATGTAGGGTCAGATTTGCTATTGCTTCAAAGTTGATTGATGAAGTGGATTTGGATGTTGTACCACTTGATATATGTGGCATAGTGTTGGGGAGTCCTTATCTTTATGATATAAGAGCATTCTTCTTTTTTCATGAGAACAAATACCACCTTACTAAAGGGGGAGTGGAATATATTGTTAGAGCTCACAGCATGAGGGTAAATATGACACTTGTTAGTGCAGGGCAAATGAAAAGACTCATAACCATTAATAAGAGATGTGTACTCATGGTCGTCAAAGAGAAAGATGTCGAGACATCCGACGCTTTCCAAGGATGTGATCCATCTCATAAAAAGGAATTAATTGATATTGTTTCTAAGTATGATGATATTTTCCAAGAACCAGATGGATTACCTCCAAAGAGGGAAATCCAACATGAGATACATCTTCAGCACGATTCTCCTCTTCCTAATGTGGGCATGTACATGATGTCAGTTGTGGAGATGACAGAGATCAAGAAGCAAGTACAAGGTTTATTGGATCAAGGGGTCATCAAGCCCAGTTCATATCCTTGTGGTTCTCCAACCGTGATGGTGCCAAAGAAAGATGGCACATGGAAAATGTGTGTCGATTATCGAGATTTAAATAAAATCACGGTGAAAAATCAATACCCCTTTCCTCGTATAGATGTTTTACTTGATCAGTTGAAGAATGTTGTTTATTTCACTAAGTTGGATTTGCGTAGTGGATATCATCAAATCAGGGTCGCAGAACAGGATGCATGGAAGACTTCCTTTAAAACCAAACAAGGATTGTTTGAGTGGTTAGTTATGTCGTTTGGGCTTTGTAATGCTCCGACAAATTTCATGCGTGTGATGAATAATGTATTCAGGCCTTTCCTGGATGACTTTGTGATTGTATATTTAGACGACATTCTCATTTTTAGCGGGACTTGGGATGAACATGTAAGGCATGTAAAGCAAGTATTGGATACGTTGCAAAGAGGAAAGTTGTATTTAAAAATGTCAAACTGTGAATTTGGCAAGACTGCACTTGTATACTTAGGTCATATCGTGGGAGGAGGATAATTTCATATTGATCCGTCCAAAATTGATGTAATTCTGAAATGACCTGAGCCAAAAAGTGTGACCAAGATCCGGAGCTTCTTGGGTGCAGTCCAGTATTGGAGGAGATTCATTCCCAACTTCTCCTTTATAGCAACTCCTTTGCATGCCTTAACCAGTGTGAAGAACACTTTTCAGTAGGAAGGAAAGCAAGAAAAATCTTTCAACATTTTGAAGGAGAAGATTAGTATCGTGCCAGTATTAGCATCGTTGAAGCTTCAACAGTCGTTCGAGATAGAGACAGATACCAGCGGATACGCCATGGGTGCAATATTGATGCAATATTGTAAGCCTATATGTTACCACTCTGAGACTTTTAACCAATATATTGTTAACTATCCTGCATATGATAAAGAGTTGTATGCATTAGTTCAAAGCGTAAATAAATGGAAGCACTACTTTTTAGGGAAGGAAACAATTATACATACAGATCACCAGCCCTTACAATATCTTCAAGCACAGACCAAGCTGCAACAATATTGACATTACAAATGGATGGGTTTTCTACAACAATTTCATTTGGTAATCAAGTACAAGAAGGGTACAAGTAACAAGGTAGCCGACATGCTTTCTAGACCTCCTATTGTTGCTTCTATTATTTTGAAGAATACTTCTTTATCTCATGATAGCTATGTAGAATAATATGCCATCGATGAAGATTTTAAAGAAGTATATGAGAAGCTAAGCCATGGTGCATAGGTAGAGAACTATTGTCTGCAAGAAAAATTACTCTATCATCTTGGGAAGCTATGTATTCCTACAAGTGAACGATTCCATGTGATACGAGAAGCTCATACTTCTCTTGTGTCTCGGCATTTTGGGGTAGGAAAAACTATGGCTCATTTGCATAGGTTTTGTTATTGGCCTCAAATGAAAGCAATTGTAACTAAATATGTAAAGGGGTGTGTGATGTGTTCTACTTGTAAGCCCACTAATAGAAAATTGGGGCTATACTCACCACTTCCTGTTCCATCCCATCCATGGGAAAGTGTCTCCATGGATTTTGTAGGGGGTTTACCAATGACCAAAGGGGGTCATTATTATTTGTATGTCGTAGTGGATAGGTTCAACAAGATGTGTATCTTGATGCCATGTAAAAATCATATCATTGTTGAGCAAACTGTTAATCTCTTTTTTCAGTATGTTTGGGTTCACTTTGTGTTACCCGCATCCATTGTCTCGGATCGAGATACTCGATTCCTTGGGGATTTTTGGACTAGTTTGTGGAGAATGGTGGACACCAAATTGAAGAGGAGCATTGCTTTTCATCCATAGACTGACGAAAAAACAGAGGTGGTAAGAAAAACAGTGGTACTTTTGCTTCGAGGCTACTGTAACAAGCATCCTAAGTTATGGGATGAACAAATACCCTATGTACAACATGCTTATAACTGAGCTTTACATTCATCCACTCAGAGTTCACCTTTTGAGACGTGTTTTGGGTACCTACCAAAGGTTCCTTTGGACTTGATGTATGGGAGAGATGTCGATGTGAATGAAGAATGAACAGAGGACAAAGCCCGCAAGTTCATCCAGAGGATTAAACAGATACACCAGGCAGTTAGGGAACAGTTGGAAAAGATTCAAGAAAAGTATAAAGCTTGGCATGACAAGCACAAGGTTGATCATCAGTTCCAGGTTGGAGATCTGGTATGGTTTCACATCAGCAGGGAACGATTGAAGGGCGAAGGCAAGAAACTCAAGCCCATCCGATATGGACCCTTCATTGTTTTGGAGAAAACCAACACTAATTCTTTTCATTTATATCTTCCACCTTATATGCATATTTACTCCATTGTGAATGTAGAGAACTTGAAAAAAATTTAGCCTCCCATGATCATGGATCATGATGAGGAAGTTTCTATACCTTCAGTGGATGAGTTTGCACTTGAGTACTTGGATGAGTTACAGGAAGATATCATCTTGGACAAAAGGACGAGGACTTCAGGCATGGGTGATGTTGATTATATTCGAGTAGGCTTAAAGGGCACACATCCAAGCAAGGCAAAGTGGATTGAGAAGGATAAAGTGAGGGGACTATTCCCTCACTTACCAGTTAATTAATGAAATCTTTTGGTGGTCCAAAAAGCTCTCAGTGGGAAGGCGTGATCCAAAAAGGATCCAGAGAAGCCTAAGAACAACTTAGAACTTACAGAGGCAACTCAGGACGCTCAGAATGGCTTCAGTAGATAGAGAAAGGGCAAAAATTCAAAGTTCCCAAAACCCATTGAAAATGGCATGATCATGAAGAGCGCGTCGTAAGATTTCTAATGGTGCAAATGGCTCGTCAAACGGAGTTTCGGATCAAAAGTTATAAGCGGTCAAAGTTTAGGTCAAACTTGGTCAAAAGTCAAAAGTTCAAGGTGACATGTGGAACCACTGCAAGGGTGACATGTGGAATGTACGTACAACTGATTTGGAATGAGATGACGTGGAAAAATGATGGCAGACACATGGGCAAATCAGGTTGTGACAAGTGTCAGTTTCATGGGCAAATGTTATGGTGCCACATGGCCTAGTCATGGGCTGCCACATGGCACCCCGCCAATGGTTGGCATGTACCAAAATTTTTATGACTCCGTAGGAGTCAAACCCTTGACCTCTCCTTAGCCCAAAGGCCCCACAACTTCGGACTAGCCAACCCTCCATTAAATGTTTCTTATTTGCAATATGGTAAAAATATTATTTAAGTTTTGATAAAGTGTCATATAGGGGAGAAAAGGGTTAGGCCTTCGGCCCAGCCCTTGGTTACATGTTAGCCCATATGACCACCACATCACCCAACCTAGGGGCTTATTCAAAGGCCCCACAACTCGACACTAGCCAACCCTCCATTAAATGTTTCTTATTTGCAATATGGTAAAAATATTATTTAAGTTTTGATAAAGTGTCATATTGGGGAGAAAAGGGTTAGGCCTTCGGCCCATCCCTTGGTTACATGTTAGTCCATATGACCACCGCATCACCCAACATAGGGGCTTATTCAACTGCCACTATATTTAGAATATTCCGCCAGTTAATAACCATTCTACCATTTTAGTGGTCGCCTGCCAGATTTGGCAGGGCGCGCCAAATTTTGTTGTAACCACTTGCGAAAAGGGGACTCCCATGGGAAGACCTCTGCTAACAAATGACTTAGAATAGCCAATGCCAACCAACGCGCCAACAAACTCAGTTATTTCTTAACTGCACAATTTTTGTATAAGAAGAGGGCTCGGCCAGTGATCGGAACAAGAACAGACATGTGAGACCAAACACGCTTGTATGGTACGGATTTGGGCATAGTTTTCGAGATAGATTTTGGCATGGATTTCCAGACATTCCAGTCATTTATTGCAGGAGCAGTGGCATGCAAACCGAGGCAGGGGTACCTCTTGGGCCAAAAAGTGTCAAACTCGGATCGAGGCGTGGAGACAATCATTTTTAGGTAAACGATGCCACGAACGCAGTGGTGGTGTTAGTTTTCTGATCTGAGCAAAGCTTCTATAGATTAACTCCAGAATGAGGTATACCTATGCATTTTTCCCAATTCTTTTGTGGAGTTAATAAAAAGACCTACCCATTTGAGAGCAGGACCCGGAGACGTAGTCCACCAGGGACGAACTCCGCTATCAAGTTCTTTCCTTTTGAGATTTTCCTTCTTTATGGTGTACTTTAGTTTATGCTCATTTAATACAGTTCTTTAATAAGTCACCTGACGAAAAGATCCCGTATCAATCACTTACCACCGTCTTCATTGCTCATGTTGATGACTTGAGCAAACTTTGGCATGAGTAATTTGGTTATCTGAACTATCATTATTTGCAGCAACTTTAAGAGCACCAAATGGTGCATGCTTGCCCTCTATCTCAAGTAGTAATGGTGTTTTTCGTGGTTGTGTCTTGGGTAAATATCACAAAGACTCATTTCCATTTAGTCAATCATGGCAAGCACAAGCACCTCTCAAATCGGTTCTCAATTACATATGTGGTTCATGTATCTCTCCATCATTTTCAAATACACAATACATTCTCGCTTTCACCAATGATCACACTTGGTGCACATGGGTTTACTTCATCAAACTCAAAAGTGAAGTTTTCAATCTCTTTGTTGCTTTCAAAGCTTTGGTTGAAAAACAATTAGGACATCTAATCAACATAATTTGCACTGATAATGGTGGAGAATATGTTAATAAACACTTCAATGAATTTTTCTCTAAAAATGGCATTCAAATGCAATATATTGTGCCTTACACTCCATAATAGAATGGAGCAGTTGAACATAAGAATTAAACACTCGAAGAAATGGCTAACTACTTGGATCAATCAAAGAATTTAGCACCACGGTGTTCGACGGAAGTGATAAATTGTGTTAGTTATATCTTGAATTGTACTCCTACAAAACTTGTGATGAATTTAACTCCAAAACAAGCTTGGTCTAAGATCACGCCTAATGTAAGTCATTTTAAAGTGTTTAGTTGTGAAGCATGGGCTCATATTCCCGATGAAAAGAATAAAGAAATGCAACCTAAAAGTGAGCATGTATGTTTGTTGGCTTTGTTGAAAATGTTAAAACCTATCAATTATTTGTACCTTACACATCAAAGGTTATCTTCCAAAAAGATGTTTGATTTGATTAATTGTCCTTGGCTTGCATGCCTACATCTTCTTCTTTGTCACTTCTCTTTTCTTCTTCTTCTTATACTTCTCTAGGAATCGTTTATTTTTAAAAGTTGATACCTCTTCTTTAGATGATGAACATGATCTAGAGCTTTCATCTCCTCCTCCTACATTTCAGTCTGCAAATCCTACACCTCCAACTACTCCATTTATGAAATGGGTCCAAAAAATAAAGGAAGATGATGGTACTTCAATTAGTGATTTGAAAAATCCTTGCAGGGATCGCTCTTGGTTCCATACAGTTGGTTCAACTCCTATGACCAAACACATTGAGATATAATATCCTCGAACTTACAAAGAAGTAAGTGGTCTACCTAAATAGGAAGCAACTATGTAGGAAGAAATGAGCTCCTTGTTGAAAAATGAAACTTGGGATCATATCCCTATTCCTAAAGGTCGAAAATGTTTGTTGCAAGTGGGTCTAAAAAACCAAGCTTTCAACATATGGGAGAATGCATAATTTTAAACTATGACTTGTTTCCAAAGGTTTCTCATAGGCTGAAAGTATTGATTACTCAAAAAAAATTGCTTCTATTGCAAAAATGAATTAAGCCCGACTTGTTCTTTTATTTGTCGCTTCTCAAGGTTGGGAAGTACATCAAATGGATGTTAAAGGAACCTTTCTACATGGGGACTTGAATGAAGAAATATACATGGAATAGCCTTTGGATTTTGTTGATGATGACTCCTCCCTTGTTCATTAGCTCAAGAAGTCACCTTATGGTCTAAACCATGCTCCTCGATCTTGGTATTAAAAGATTGATAGTTTCTTAGTTTTTGTTTCTCTAGGTTTTTATCTAACCCCAATGTCTATATTGAATATGTAAATGGTGAACTCGTTATCCTTGTTCTCTATGTTGATGAGCTACTTATCCCGGTAATCGTCATCAAATCAACCATGTGAAATCTAATCTTACGAGCTAGTTTGATATGTCTAACTCAGGCCTCCTTCATTATTTCCTTGGTCTTCAAATCCAACAAATCAATCGAGAAATATTTTTCTCTTAACCTAAGTGTACTCTCAACCTTCTTCATCAATTTCACATGGAAGACTGCAAGTTTACCTCTACTCCTTATCAATTGGGTGTCAAACTCTCTGCATTTCAACTCCTAAGGTTGATCCTACTTTGTATAAACAGTTGGCAGGAAGTCTTTTGTACTTTATCCATATTTGACAAGAACTCTTCTTTATTGTTGGTTTACTCTCTTATTTCATGTAGGATTCTCATGGGAATTATTGGAATGAAGCAAAGTGCATCCTTCACTAAATAAAGGGTACTTATAAGTTTGGGATTGAATATACTAAAGGGGACTCCTCTTCCTTAGTGGATTTTACATACAGTTTGGGCATGTGACGTTGATGATTATAAGTATACCAATGGTTACACTATCAACCTTAGCTTGGGTCCTCTAACTTAGTCCAACAAAAAATAGCATGCAATCACTCTTTCTTCTACAAAGGCAAAGTACCAAGCCATTGTCAATGTCAATTGAGAACTTTTTTGGATTCGATAATTGCTCACGAAGTTTGGTTTTTCTCAGGATCAACCTACAACATTGTGGTTCAAAAGTTAGAGTGCCATCCATATTTCATATAATCTAATTGAGCACCAATGTACAAAAAACACTAAGGTATATATGCATTACATATGGCAGCTCCTTCCTAATCAAGTTCTTGACTTGCAATTTTGTCACTGAGAAGATCGGGTCACATATATTTTCTCTAAGCCACTCATTAAAGCCAAGTTCATTCATCTTTGATACTTTCTAGGGGTGAAGGAAGTTGTATTTATATGGGAATAACATGTACATCATCATTCCTTCCTCTCAACTCCAAGTTAATCTTATATGGGGATGTTGGTGCATAGTTATGTGCACATTATTTAATTAATTGTGCACATGCAAATAAATCAATTATACATTATATATGACTTGTAATTATACATTGCATGGATAGATCCCAAGTTTGACTTGGATAACCTTTTAGTTATTGACTTAACTAAAAGGAAAACACCACTTAGTAGAGGTTTTGGTGTGACAAGATTAGGAAAATTATAAAAAAAACCTCCACTAAAGCCTCTATGCTTGACAACAAAGGTTTTAGGGGAGATATCAGTAGATGTTATCTATAATTAGAATTATGGGTGACTGACAAAGCCTTGTGTTTGTAAACACTACCATCGACTGTATACTTAGTTCTATAAACCCATTTACATCTAACAAGTTTATTCCTATTGGAAGAGGGACTAAATGCCAAGTATCGTTCGCAAATAAGGAACAAAATTCTTCCTTTATTGTTTCATCAAATTCAAGTTGGCCAGATGCTTCTTTAAATGTTTTTAGATCCTAAGACCCTGGGAATCAAGACAAAAGAGAAGAGGCTTGCTATAAATGACAATGCAATCTTGTCAACTAAAAGGATTACTGACTAGAGGACCAAGTGCTTCCCTAGTTGCGGGGACCCATCGAAGAAGTTGTGGAGTCGATGCAGGTTTAGGTTCAATTAAATCATTTAGAAGAGGAGGTGGAGCAAGCAAAGCTAGGTTTTCATCCTTATTTTCATCATCATCTGAGAATGATCCAGAATAGAAGTAATGGGATAAGAAAGAGAAGAAGAAGTTGATACAAAAGAAGAAGAAGTCAATACAAAATAAGTGGAAGGGAGTGGTACATGTGTTAAAGACGGTTTATAGTGCACGATGAACTACTGGCATAGGCAAAGGGACCTTAATCAAACTTAACATCTCTTCTAATAATGGATCGTATAGTATTAGGTAAAAGAAGTCTAGCATATTTTACATATTGAGTAATCGACGAAAATGTACTTCTCACTTTTGTGTTGGATAAATTTTCTCTTTTCGTTAAGGATGTGTGTCCTGGATTCATAAGAAAACACTCAAAATTTACTTACGCAGGGGTTAATTTTACTCCATACTTCTTCCAATGTAATGTTTTGCAAAGCCTTAATGGGAGTGTGATTAACTATGTAATTTGTATAATATAGCTTTTGACTACAAATTAGGGTTAACATTCTTGGATTGGATCATGCAATTAGCCATTTCATTTAAAGTTTGATTCTTTCTCTTAGCAACATTGTTTTGTTGCAATATATGGGGAACAATGGTTGCATATTAATTCCTTATGCAACACGGTATGTGATAAATTTGTTGTTGACATTTTTTTTACCAAAACAAAAATATATTATATTAATCATGTTAGGAAATGAGACACACTTCCACGCTAAACCTAGCATAAGAGAGGAAGAAATATTTAATCAAGAAAGTAAATGACACAACAAGCACACAATACATAGAGATTTTTCCCTGGAAACCCAAACCAAGAAAACCAGCATTCCTTGAGCATTCTGCTCTGTTCTCTTATTCATTCAGAATAAAAGGTTACATGTTTAACCTTGGTCCACACCTAAGACACAATCGACATCATACCTTCGTTGTTACACAAGAACAAACCTGTAGCCAAATTGGCTTACATCTATAGGTTGTACAATAGGTCAAACCCTAAAAAAATGGCGCCCAAAAACGATTACCGATCCATGCAGATCATTGGCTACAAATCTCATGAATCTCGGGATTTTCTTACAGTCGACTACCAAGTTGGGTTACCGTCGAATACCAGTCGGTCTTCATTCGGTCGCCACACACCCGCCTGTCGACCTCTTGTCAATTGACCTCTTCGACTTGTTGTCGATGCCTTTACCATGTCGAACATCCTCGACCTTCAAATTCAACTTTACTCGATCGACTAACCTCGACCTTCGACTTGATGTCAATCCACCTTAACTTCGTCTTTACCCGATCGAACCATCTCGACCTTAGACTTCGACTGTCAGTCAATCCACCTCGACATTCACTGCAAAGAATATAACAACCCAACATTCTCCCACTTGTTGTCTTCTTTGCTGAAACTGAGAGACCTTTGAACTTTCATTCACATACCTAGGGCAACAATTCCCATTGCCTCTCTGCACCAAGAGAACTTCACATCACTCACAGACTTGGTCAATGAGTCTGCCATGTTTTCCAATGTGTCTACTTTCTCAAGTAGCACCTTGTTTCTTTCCACCATGTCTCTCATGAAATGGTATTGTACATCAATGTGCTTATTCGTTGAATGAAAATTTGGGTCTTTGCCATAAATATTGCACTTTAACTATCGCAACTTATATTCATAGCTCTCTACTCAAACTAGATTCCTGAACACAGCCTTTGCAGCCATACTACTTATTTTCTTCCATGAGTGGCTGCCATGTATTCAGATTTTGTTGTTGACAAGTATACAATCGTCCGTCGTTTACTCATCTAGTTGACTGCTCCATCGAACATCTTGAAGACATATCCAAAAGTCGACCTACGTCGATCCAGATCTCCAGCTCAGTCGGCGTCGACAAAGCCATGTACGTTTAATTCATTGTCACCTCCAGGTTTTCCTTGGTAGCATATAGCATAATATTTTGTTCCACACAAATACCTGAATACTCTCTTTACAATTGTCTAGTGCTCCTTCCTAGGTGTCGACGTGTATCTGCTCAATACTCCCATTGCATGGGTAATGTCTGGTCGAGTGCAGACCACCACATACATTAGACTACCAACAACACTTGCATAGGGAACACGTACCATGTCCTTTATTTCTTCCTATATCTTTGGACACTTTTCAACAGTTAGCCTTGCTCCCATAGAAATTGGCACCTTCACTGGTTTGCAATCCTGCATGTTGAAACATTTCAAAATTGTTTCAATGTACTTCGTCTAGTTCAACCAAATCTTTCTAGCTGCTCGATCTCTCTTAATCTTCGTTCTCGGAATGAAGTTAGCTGCACTGAAATCCTTCATGTTGAACTTGGAGGATAGTTGCTTCTTTACCTCCTTTATTGCATCCATGTTGTTTCCAATCAACAACATGTCATCGACATACAAAGATACATGTATGAAACACCCACCTTCTTCTTTGGAATATATGCAGTGATCAACTTTGCTTCTCACAAATCCAAAACTAAGGATGTATGTGTCAAACTTTTGGTACCACATCCTTGGTGATTGCTTTATACCATAAAGGGATCTTTTCAGTTTACACACCAAATCTTTCTTGCCCTTTACTACAAATCCTTTGGGTTGTTTCATGTATATTTCCTTTTCCAAGTCCCCATGTACGAAGGTTGCCTTCGCATCCATTTGTTCTATTTCCAGATCAACAGCTCCAGCCAGATACATTAGTACTCTAATGGAAGTTAATTTTGCAACTGAGGAAAAAAATCTCACCAAAGTTGACTCCTTCGACTTGGGAATATCCTTTCGCTACCAGTCGAGCTTTGAATTTCTTGACTTGACCTGTTGCATTCATCTTATTATTGAATACCCATTTGCTATCAACATGCTTTCTTCCACTAGGCAACTTGACTAAGTCCCATGTCATTCTTATGCAAGGATTCCATCTCTTCGACCATGGCGTCCTTCTAGAGTTTTCCCTCTGCTAAGTCGACTGCCTCCCCTACCGACTTGGGCTCATCGTCGGTGGTAGTTAACACGAATGAGGAACGGAAGTTGGGCAGACTTTACCTTTCGACTGGTTTTCTTACTCTTCCTCCTTACAACCGGAGTCAGTTGTTCCACCTCTTTCTCTGATTCAATCGACTCATTTGAATCGTCTTCTTTGTTCTTCAATTCAAACTACATCGTCTCAGGATTATTCCCGGTCTGAAAATTTCTTCAGGATCGGTCTTACTTCCGAATTCTCTGAAGACCACGTTTCAACTGTACACTAATTTCTTTGATGCAAGATCCCAGAGCTTATATCCTTTCATTCCTTCTTTGTATCCAATGAAAATACATTTGATTGCCTTCTTGTCAAACTTGCTCCTCTTTTCCTTGGGAACATGCACAAATGCATCACAACCAAATAATTTGAGATGTGAAATCAAAGGCTTCTTACCTGACCATGCCTCATTTGGAGTCGTGTCGACTAGCACCAATGAAGGAGACATATTCACTAGATATTTTGCAGTGTCAACTACCTTCGCCCATAATTCTTGTGAGAGCCCAACACCACTGAGCATGATCCTTGACTTGTCCATCAACATTTTGTTCATTCTCTCAGCAACTCCATTTTGTTGTGTGGTTTATGGCGTGGTAGTTTGGCATGCTATACCACATTGCTTGCATAACTGATCAAATTCTTTTCCACATAATTCACCACCGTTGTCAGTTCTCAACACCTTAATCTTCTTGTATGTCTGCTTTCTGCAAGATATTTAAACTCTTTGAATTTCTCGAAAACCTTTGATTTCTTCCTCAAGAAATATATCCATGTCTTCATCGAAAAATCGTCTATGAAGGAGACATAATACAGGGACCCACCAAGTGAAGGCACTGTAACAAGGCCAAACATATCACTATGAACCAATTCTAGAATCCCATTTTCCCTTGTCACTCCATATGGGAACCTCACCTGACTTTGTTTTCCATATATACAATGTTCACAAAAGTCAACTTCTAAATTACACTTGGGAAAGTCTTCGACTATACCTTTATTGTGCATAGCTCGAAGTCCTCTTTCTCCAATGTGTTCCATCCTTTCATTCCATAGCATGGTTGGGTAGACTTTATGATGACTTGTTGAGTCGGTTTGAATCAACTCAGCCTAAGTCGATTCGAGTCAAGTTGAAGTTGAGTCAACTTCAAGAACAATGATGTTGTTGCACCCAGTCGAGTCGACACCCCCTAACAACTTGTATATGGTTCCAATATGAACTCCTTTCATTAAGACCATCGCACCTATGATCATCTTTCAAGAATCCTTCTGAAATAGAGTGTGCACTCCAACATCACTCATCTTGTTGACAGATATCAGGTTTCTTGCCAAACCTAGAATATGTAGCACACCTGCAAAGGTTCTACTCTTCCCATCCTACAGTATCAGTTGAACTTTTCCCCGTCTAACAATTCTGGTTGTCTAGTCGTCCCCTAAGAAAACATCACCTCCATCATATCATTCATACTCGCATAACCATTCTCTATGTGGTGTCATATGATAGTATGCTCAAGATTTTATCAACCAAACATCTTGATCCGACTTTGTACTGGTCGACGCCAAGTACACATCACCTCCCTTTATCTGGAGTCATATTTCTCTTAGTTGATTGCTTCTTGTCGGATCGTGTACTGACTTCCATCGCCTTTGACTTGCAATCCTTTTTGCAATGCCTAGATTTACCGCATTTCTAGCATCTTCATGTCGACTAAACCAGAGATTTAGATCTACCCTTCGACATAGACTTTCTACTAGATAATTTTCCTTTATCTCTGTCAACCGGTTGACCTCTGACCACTAAAGCATCTTTGGTTGATCCTTCCATGTTCTTCCTTCTCATTTCTTCTGATAGTAAATATGCAACCACGTATTCTAGCGCTAATGTGATTGCATTACTCCCTATGGCCACGACTAAGCTATCCCAAGAGTCTGGAAAATAACATAATAGGCTAATACACTTCTCCTCAGTGATTTTGATATACATAGAAGACAATTGGATTATAATGGTATTAAATGCATTTAAATGCTTAGTCATCGAACTGCCATCACTCATTCTCAGAAAACACAATTTCTTTCTGAGGGACAACTTGTTTACCAAGGATTTCGATGGGTACAAGCTTCCCAACTAGTCTTGCGGTTTCTTGGTCGAATCTTCACATGAGACATTCAACAACATCGAATCTGCAAGAGAAAGTCGAATCATACTCCTTGTTCTTCTCTCAAGTTTCTCCCATTCTTTCGTCGACATATCGATCGGCATGGTACCTCGACAGAATGTTGTCCATTGTTCTCGATATACAAGGAGATCGTCAATTTTAAGCTTCCAAAGCTCAAAATTCTGGCCATTGAATTTTTCGATCTCTATTCTCGAATTGTTCGCCATTCTTGAACACAATCTTTAGCACAATATTTAAAGATTTATAACTTACGAATCTTAGGGTTTAACTTAGATCCAAGATTGTTAAGTCAAGCTTTGATACCACATGTTAGTAAATGAGACACACTTCCATGCTAAACCTAGCAGAAGAGAGGAAAAAATATTTAATTAAGAAAGTAAATGACACAAGCACACAGTACACAAAGATTTTACCCTAGAAACCCAAACCGGGAAAACCAACATTCCTTGAGTGTTATGCTCCTTGTTGTCTTATTCATTCAGAATAAAAGGTTACATGTCTAACCTTGGTCCACACTAAGACACAATCGACATCATACCTTCTTGTTTACACAAGAACAACCCTGTAGCCAATTCGGCTTACATCTACATGACTAGCAACCTACATTTAAAAATTTCTCTAAAGATTTGTTATCTTACGATTAGCTTTTACAACAATGTAACATGCCTCTTTATAGGTTGTATAGTAGGAAAACCGTAAATAAATGGCGCCCAATAACGGTTACAGATCCATGCAGATCATTGGCTACAAATCCCATGAATCTTAGGATTATGTTACAGTCGACTACCAAGTCGGATTAGTGTCGAATACCAGTCGGCCTTCATTCAGTCTTCAGTTAGTCGCCACACACTCTCCTATTGACCTCTTGTCAGTAGACCTCTTTGACTTTCTATTGATGCCTTTACCATGTCGAGCTGCCTCGACCTTCGACTTCGAATTTACCCGATCGACTAACCTCGACCTTCGACTTGTTGTTGATCCACCTCGACTTCGTCTTTACCTGGTTGAACCACCTCAACCTTCGACTTTGATTGTTAGTCGATCCACCTCGAATTTCACTGCAAAGAATATAACAACCCAACAAATCAAAAGGCTACAACCGAGGTTAGCAACAAAGAACATACGGTTGTTCATACATACCATCATACAAAAATAGTTCTCTGAAATTATCAAAAAGTTACTTGGAGCATATTAAAAGGTTAATGTTCTAGGTTGACCTACATGTGGTATGTTTCACATAACCACCTAATATCCTAATAACATAGATAAACATGGAAACTATCCACTTCATCCCGACCTTCATTTGTATGTGGAGATTTATGCTTCTCCATTTCCATTGGATCATTCAATTGATGGACTATTTCATCTTCTTTGAGCCTAGCTTGGACTGAATTCTCTATGGCCTTAATATTTGAGACAATGGATGGAGTGTCCTTACAAATATTAAGGACCAAATTGTGAAGATATTACATTTTTCTTCAACGATATCCATTCTTTTCTTTTGTTGAAATGATAGACTCATAATATTTGCATGACTAGAAATGCCAAGGCATTCATTCTCTTGGGCTTTGGAAGTTATTGAGAGAAATGAGATTATGTCGGAATGAATAAAGTCCTCGTGCATTCTCAATATCCTACACAACTCCAACACATCTTTATTTTCCATACCTAAAAAACCAAACTTGAAGTGGAAATATAAACCTGTAAAATCTATCCTGTCTAAAGGAACATTTACGGTGTCTCCAGGATTTATAGAGACCCACGATAGCCCAATTTATTTGTCGAGGTTGGGTTCCCGACTATCAACATTGATATTACTTCGCAATGCCAATCCAAGATTCCCATTTTCTAAGGGAAACATGGGAAAATGTGAACAAGGGCCATATGATAAAAGTTCTTCCCCACTGAAAGATGGAAGCCAAAATCCATCCAACACCCGACCTTCACCAATTTCCCTTTGTATAGTAGACTCATAAACAAGCACAACAAACAAGAAAAACATCCAAATAGAAACAGAAGGCCCAAATTGAACTTCACTTCCCTACAAAAAGACAAATTCCATGAATTATCTAGGACCCGACCCTCAAATTTCCCCACTCAAATGTAAAGAATTTCAAATTGAATTAAAAAGACAGACAAGTCGCCCCTAACCAAGATCACTTACTAGATTATCGGGTGCTATAGGAAAACAATTGAACTATGCCTAATTTCGTTCCACAACCCTGCCATTATCCCAAAAGGCTTGATTTGAAAATGAACAAAGCATTCAATAACCATGAGCGGAGAGGGAGTTTGCATGTTGAAGAGTATGTGGCATGTCCTTGACTCTCTCATCTGAATGCCATTATAGAGATGTGAAAGGATTTGGTTCATGCAAAATTAAATGCAATAATACGTGCCTCAAACCTATGCTTAACAAGCCATTCAAACCAATACTTAAGGGATGGGAATTTGTTCATAACCCCCATATTTAAATTGTGTTCCTTGGCTAAGCTTTATAGCTCTCTTAGCTCATTGGTTTACTTACATGTTGAGGCCAATTTTGATATCATG
>ML802160.1:130588-145235 GCA_009831015.1 Picea engelmannii | reverse complement strand
TTTTATGTTTGTCCTACACCTTAAACAAGCATGGATAGTGTTATAAAAGAATATTCTTCCATTGACCTCTTTATTTATGCATTGTGGGTTCCATCAATTAATGGATGCTTAAAACTACTTGTCAATCTTAGTGTTGATAACAGTGTTTACTTCATCATCAATTTTTCTCCAATAGGTTTGCAATCCTATGCATTTTCTCCCATCTTCTGACAACAAAGGCATCTTCCTTTCCCTTATTCTACATCAAAATCTAATCTACAAGTTAAACTGTTGTCAAATTTGTTATATGTGAATTTTGAATTTCCTTTTGTTTACAAATAATGCTTCAACTGTGCCACTTACATATTACCATTTTTCTTCATACTCCTTTTCTTCCCAAGGAGAGCTTCTATCACTACATCCAATGTCTCTGTTGATAAGTACCTAAATGAAAGGGCCACATGGCCTAGTTCATATTCAGTAGCATGGCCATAACGTTATATAGATATCTTTGCAAGCTAACTCGTCAAATATTTAGGGTTATTGGCATAGGTTTCCACACTCTGTAGCTAGATAAGCACCACCATCACCTACTTTCTTGGTTGAGAGTCACCTTCGCTCAAGCCTCGTCGATACTTATTCAAACTATGTAAACTATCCAATACTTCCACTTCCAAAAGAAAGGACTACTCCCCACTTCATGGGTGTGGATACTTACAATAGTGTTCATTATCAATAATAGAGGTAGAACCTATTGTCTACTAAGCTAGGATGCATAGGACCAAATCCCTCTTTAAAATAGCCCTAATATCAGGCCTCAATAAACAATTCGCAATGCAATTGAATGAAGGAAAAGAAAGACACAAGGATTGGAGAGTTCATTTTTTCAGCCATTGATATTGTATTTCTCTTTCCTCTACTAAAATCTCTCTTCTCTTTGTTTTATCAAAGGTGGATCCATATTTAGATGAATATTATCTAATCAGAAAGAAAGAATCCATAATGCAACTAACATAAACAATGAAACTACTATCCACAGTCATGGGTTCATCCCTATGAAGGTTAACAAATATAGATCTAAAGCGCATCTTTGTATGTATTCTAAATCAAGTACTTACTAGGTATACTATGCATTAGTTGTACAATTGCAAGTTAAACAATAACGGCTTGGGCATAGGTGGTCAGTACTTGGGAGGAAACTACATGAACCCCATGCAATTCCTCTTGAGGTGTTAGTCTATGGGGTGGCTACCTTACAATCGTAGATGGTTTAAGTGTAAAGGAAAATGTAGCATAGTGAAAGTAAGGCATCAACCTTACACTCTTGTGCATGAATTGATAGAGTAAGGAATTAACCCAAATAAAAGAAATGCACTAATGTTTGTGATAAGTCATAGTTGGAGGCTGGGTTGTCAACAATGTTATAGGCCCACAAAAGCAATTCCCAAGGCAGCAAAGGATGCTAACTTAGGCAGAAATACTTATGCCTAATGACCATCCCTCAGCACATGCCTTATAATGATTTGTTGAGTAGTTGATCAGTTCTTGTGATTTGATGTTGTACATCACAATATGTCGCAATGTGTTATACTTTCTTGTGTCTAAATGAGTGCTTGTTAAGATGTGTCATATTTGGAGATTGGGCTGTCAACAATGCTGTAGGCCAACAAAATTGATTCCCAAGGCAATACTGGAGGCTAAATCATGCTGGAATATGTATGCCTAATGACCATGCCTAAGTACATGTGTCCTGTATTATAAATATTTTTTGATTAATAGATGAGTTCTTGTGATTTGACAATGTACATCACAATATGTTGCAATGTGTTATACTTGCTTGTGTTTAAATGGGTGTTTGTTAAGTTGGGTCTCATGGAGGATAAGATAATTGTTGGTGTCAGAATGGGTGCTTATTCAGATACGTATCATATAGAATGTGATACATTTTTGTCAGTGGCAGGTTGAATTTATGAGAGAAAAGATTTGTGGATAGCTAAATATTAAATTAATGTAACTATATGTTATTGTAAAGGATGAGATGATCAATGGTGTATTCATGGGTGCTTGTTAAAATATGTGACATGTAGAATGTGATAAATATGTGTAAGTGAAAAATGAAGTCCACTGGGGTGAAGATTTTGGTTTGCTAAATATTTAAGTGATGAAAATCTATATTGTCAAAGGACAACCATGAAAATAGCAATAATGTGAATAATGCTTGTATCAATTATTCCAACTTGAAATTGGACTCGACTAATATCAAAGGAAATTAGGCAATTAATGAGAGCCAAAATTTCTAGATTACAAGAAAAGGAAAAACTGACCTAAATTGAGAACTTCTGTGCTTTGTGAACCTGATACTTCTTCAGCATCCAAAGTGCGAAAAGCTAGTGAATGAGAATCCCTTGCAATAAAAATAATTGTCTATAATCAGCAAAATAATCACCCATAAATTAAGCTAAAAACACGCATCCTGAAAAACAAAGAACTTGTAGACAGAAACATTCAAATAAATAAATCTTCCATTTAACTCAACACTATAGTAATGAAAGAAAATCCAACATTAATTAGCCTAGGCCTATTCAGCTTGCACAGAAATCTCAAAATTTTATTGATTTATTACAAATATGGAATAACTATATAATTATTTTTAATATAAGAACTCCCATTCTCCTTCCTCTCATTACTAGGACAAAGAAAATCAACTCTCAAACAACATCAAAAAATAATAATATATATTGTTTTAAGATATAGATAAATGAGTGTGTAAAACTGTTATAAGAACTTGCCAAAAATTCAGTAACTGGAACCTTGTCACTAATTACAAATCCTCTGACCTTTGTACACTATCAAAACAAATCTGGATCATTAAAATTCTCTCTCTTCCATAAGAATGGCCATATAATAAAACCTTGGAATTCTCTCTCTTCCATAAAGGATGGACACATGATGAATCCTAAAAATCTTCTCTCTTCGATAAGAATAGCTACAAGGACCAAAAACCTTGATTGCCACATCCTATCATTAATAATTAGATAACAATGCCCAAACACCTTGATAGTGACCATACAATATTTGCTCATGTAGCCCACTTTGTTGAGATCACATGAGATAGATCTATGGTGAACAAATCAGAAAAACCCTAATTCAGCAATACCAGATTTAGCAACTGCAACAATATATCAACCCCATATCAATACTATATCTGCCAACCTAGAACAAGAGCATAGATGTGCCCAAGAGAGCAAGCTCAACTCATAACAAATAACAATTATCCAGTAGTAGAGCAAATTGTTTAGAAGTGCCCTTAAGATTACAAAGAATGAATTCATTTGAGAGAGATTTTACAATTGAAAGGAGTGTAGGGTTATTTATACAAATCCTTGTGGTTAGAGAGCTAACCTAAGATGTTAACTAGGTCAGCCTTAGCCAAAAATAGCCAAATACATGTGTAGGCTCAAACTCCCAGTACAATAGATCGGCACATGACCTCTAGTGAAGATTAACCACAGACTCTCAAAAACCCTGCTTAATCTAAACATGGGGTCACAAAGAGAAGACATTAAAGTACATCATGTATCCCCCCTTAATGACAACTTTCCTACATCGATACACGCCCATAGAATGGTTAAGCTGGGCTCCAGAAGGGATTTCACTGGCTCGCAATCTTCAATCCCAAAACATTGCAAGAGATCTAGGGTGTACTAAAGTTGAGAAAGTGAAATCCCAACAAAGGTCTAAGAAATTTGAAGTCCCGAGAAAAAATGGAGGCCTAAATCAATCATCTCAAAAGAGTCCTAAAGTTGCCACCTCATATCGTTGATCATGGACAATGAATGACCAATCAAGCTGAGATCATCCACATATAGCACAATGATGAGAGTCTTGCCATTGTGATGGCGAATATAGAGATCATGTTCAATCTCATAGCAAGTGAAGCCACAACTGATAAAAAAAATTGTGAATCTTCTCCTACCAAGCGCAAGGTGCTTGCTTAAGGCCATATAAAGATTATTGAGTTTAATACCAAAGGAATAAGACCATTCTATACGAAATCAAGTGGTTTCTACATATAAATTTGTTCTTGGACATTTCCATGGAGAAAAGCACTCTTGACATCCATCTAATGAACTTCCCAATTCAATGAAGCAACTATAGACAGGATCATCCAAATTAGGTCCATACAAGCAAATAGACAAAAGGTCTTAAAATGGCCAATGCCCTCTTTCTAGGAAAAGCCTTTAGCAACAAGATGGACTTTGTACTTACCAAGTTTTCCATCAACATCATACTTGATCTTTGTTGCCGTCCTTATACACACTTGCAAATGTGGAAAAGTCTCAATCCACTTAGTGTGTCCTTGGAGGCACAATGCCTAAGTCCAAACCCACTTGTCACCTCGATTTGGACTTCTTTCGTCTAGGCTTACTCCTAGGGAAGACAAGGGGGGTAGACCCTAGTTACTATGTGAATTATTAGATGAATTCTAGGAGTTAATTTTAGTTTGTTAAAGGTAAGGGGGAGCTAGCCTATATGAGAGGCAGCAAATGCAATGCACACCTTTAATGAAAATCAGCCCTTTCCCTAAAGTCAACTATGACTAGTGCCTAAAGGTTGGGCAATGGGGTTAATTAAGTTTACAAAAGATCTAAGTACAAATAAGTAATAACTTTACAAATCAATACAAATGAGCTACAATTACACAATTATCAACAATAAAGAATAACTAGATGATTATGCAATATACAAAGATACAACTATGTACAAATGAAATGAAAGAAGCACTTGTTAGATCTATTACACTAGTGAAGCAATAATTGAACTAACCCCTTAATTGATTTTGCAAACGTTAAAAAAGATAGCTCAAAGATGCATTCACCACAAAAAGAAACAACTTCAAACCATAGCTAGATGCCCAAAGGAGATGCACAACTTCAAAATAGAATACTCAAGGACAAGTGCGCAACTTCAAGGCAAACAAGACTTGAAAGGAAAGCCACCAATGGAGCTAATGCGCAACTTCAAAGATGAACCATTCAACCATAAAGATGCTCAACTGAAATCTAAATTGCAATAAAGATAGTAGTTGAAAGTAAAGTTGCAAGAAAGTAAAGATCATACACAACTTAGATTTTAGATTATGAGCTTGAAGCACAAATTGTGTGAGTAAGTTTTAAGCTTGAATTAGGAGAGGTGAAGTTGCAAGCCTAAACTAGGTGACTTCCCCTATACTCCTACCGCTTTGGCCAAAATGATTGTTGGGTGCTCAATAAGCAAGGCAAACAAGGCCTTACCCTAGCTCTGTAGGTCAACCCGAAAAACTTGGGCGCTCAACAAGGGGGACACCTAGTGCCGTAAGATCATCCCTGATCTATCACCCCAAGTAGCCTCCACAAGCCTCTTTTTTGGTGGCGAAAGTTGTATCAGTAAAGGGTGTTCTAATTACTAGATTAATTAATCCCTCTTAAAACTACAAGTTGATTGATTTGGCACTTAAGATTACTTGTGTTAAATTGCTTAAGGAAATAGAGCCTGAAAAGTAAATGAAATAAACAAAATGCTTATAGATCCAACTTAAAGAAATTGCAAAAGAAATGAAATGCTTCCAAGAGCTTATACGAGATATTACACAAGAAAGAAAAGCTTCTAACTATTATGACATATAAAGAATGAACTAGAAAAGAAACTAAATGAAACTAGAAGCATAAACCATAAACCACAAACCACTAAGCACATGAAGCAATCCTTACGATACTGCATGGGTGGCTAAGCCAAACCTCTTTGCAGGGTGTAAGCAAAAAAATGAAATAAAGTAAATAACTTGAAAGAAAGAGCTAACTACTTGCAACCTCAACAAAGGCACAAGATGGAGGACAAGCCTACTGGTTTTGTGTCCAAGTGGGTGAATGAAATAAACAAATGAAATAGCTTAACTTGAAATGAAAGCAAGTAAACCTAGCCACACAACCTTGCCTTAAGGACAAGTGGGGCAAACTCAAAACGAAATAACAATGCTGAAAATAAAACTAACAACTAGCCTTACAATTTTGCATGGGTGGCTAGGCCAATCCACTATGCAATGTGTAGGCACAAAACAATTAAAAAAACGCAGAAAATTATTACTTAGAGAGAAATGCAAACCCAAGAGACTCTCTTTGAGCTTGCTTACAATGCTAGAAGAAAAGAGAAAAGTTGGGTGAATAATACCCCAACTTGGGAGGTCTTTCCTTGACGTTTTAGGTCCCCAAATGGGATGTACCTCCTCCTTTCTGGTTCAAATCTGCAAAAAACCAGCAAGCAAAACTTGCTGGAAAAGCTGCAAAAGTGACCAATGAACTTCAAATATTTTCTATTAGTTAAAACAGAACATTTCTATGTAGAAATCAGCAAGTAAAATGTATTGAAACGAACTATTCAAAGGGGTTAGAATGCCCAAAAAAAGTATGGAAATGTACAGAAAAATATTGCGGAAATTTTTAGAGCCTTGAGTTGGGTGAAGAGACAAATTTCCAGATCTGAAATTTGTCCACAAAACCCTTGGGTGACCTACAGAATGGGAATTAATCCTAATAATAAAATAACAATAATAATAAGAATGCTCTTCGCAGTTACATTATTTCAACAAGAGAGAAGAGTGGGAGAGATTTGGGCATAGTAACAGTACACTGAGAATAGATTTGTAATAAGGAGGGGGAGGCTTTCTTTTATGCTTGGGAGGCAAGAGTGACCCCTCTTGGATGAGATCCAAGTGTTACTCATGCAAAAGAACTCACCATCTCAAGGAGGGTGCACTTTTAGGGTTTTGGTAGTGTGAGGGGTGAGTGAGGGGGAGAGGAAACACCTTTTGATTTAGTCCAACATCAAATTAGATCACTAGGAGGGCACACTTAGGAGGATAGGGTGTTTCATCTTTTAATTTTTCATTTTGGGTGACTTCCTCACTAAGGGGGGCGCAACTTCCCTAGGGGGATGAGTGGTTGTGAGTGTGGCCAAGCAAAGGGGGGGTTGGGTTAGGCTAGAAAATTGCTTTTCTAACTTAGGAAAAGGCTTAGGAAACCTTTCCCACTCTTTCTCAACTCTTTTTGCTCATTTTTTACAAAAATTAACATTTTGACTTTGTCAATTAAGCAATTAAATTGTTGACTTGGACTGACTTGGACTCCTCATGGACAATGACCTGGCAAAACATGTCCAATTGAGCTGAAACTTGGTCCAAGGGTGTAGGGGTCTCATTCTGTTTCTTTTGAGTACTCACACCCCTATCAAAATCCCCAAGGACCTAGTTTTTACATTTTTACATCAAAAATAATTAAAATTACCATTAACTAGGTAATTTTCAAAAATTAAAAAAAACTACTTAAACTCGACGGAATTTCGCAAGACTCTAGGAGATGTCTAGCATGGTCATTTACAATATTCCTAGACCCTAGTCACCCATTGGGCTCGATCATTAGAATGTCTTTCACCACTTTGGAGGATTATTGTGGGAGTGAAAAACTCAAGGGTAATTAAAATGGTTGGTTAGGCCAAACTAATTACCTGAGGAAAAAAAGCACTCGATGAAAGGACTTCCCTAGTGATAAAGTCCTAGGCAACTAACCTAAAATATGATCCATGCAGACCCATTACATTATTATCCAACGCATGGGAGCGGAAATTCCAGTAACAAAAAGAAGTGTTGAGGCCAAAATTGCCTTGTAGAACCAGTAAGTCTTCAACTTTGTTGCACCATCAGGTACATAGCTTCATCGCGCATGGAGTTGACCCCCTAGTTGAAATAGGTGGTCAAAATCTTAAAAACCCATTTGCATCCTATTACCCCTCATATTATATGAGGCCTTACACTCGTGATTCTGTCAAATGCATTCAGATGATATTGATGGATGCATTGGATTGACACAAGGGCATTATGATTTGTGCACACACTCTCCTGGACACTTCCCTTGTGACATTGTCAACCATAGCCACCAATTGGCATTGAGGTGCCTAGAGGCAACTTATTATTTGCACACTTTGCTTATTGACCTCTATAGCGCATCATCATGAGGAGTTTACTCCAGTGATTTATCAATAGTATATATTGGTTAGATGAAGTCTCTTTTGTTCTTGGATAGCTTGTTCATCATGGTTAGTGATTATTTCAGTTGAGCACTTCATACATACACTCATTGTTGTGGTTGTCTAGTCTTGTTGTGCTTATGGTGATAAATTGTTCATGACACATTTTTCACTAGAAGGGGAACGCCCTAGGTGATTTTAGTAATTTGGCATTGGTGTGGTATCACCTGAGGGGTTATTCACGAGGTGAAGTAGAGCACTCCCCTTCTTGTGTTACTTCTCACATATTTGGAGGCATGGCGATATTCTACATCGCAATTGTTTTCCCCTTGGAAGATCATCTACCATCCTTAGACAACTCATATGTAGTAAGATCCCAAAATTGGTATGACCCAAGTGTTAATGCCATAATTTGCTAGTGTCGTTGACATTGGCTACCATAGAAATAAATCCACTTTGTTTTGAAGGAGATGAAGACTTCCCCAACTTATACATATGGTCAAACTTGTTGCAATAGCTGAAAGCAACTACTTTAAAACCATCTTAAACTAGGATCTTTTAAGCACTGAGAGAGATCAAAAAGAAATCTAAACACAAACCTATCAGTGTTTATTTTGTTATTATGGTTGACCATTTTTATTTGGTATTAATTTTTATGGGCCTCAATTTTTTTTTCAATTTAGTTTATTAGTATCACAAAATGACAAGTTTACCTAGGTTGTAATTGTGCCTCACTACTCTTGGTTCAATCTATGGAAGATCATCTACCATCCATAGATGTCTCATATGTCATAAGGTCACAAAGTTGGTATAACCCAAGCGTTGATGCCATAATTTGCTAGTGTCGTCAACATTGGCTAGCATAGTAATATATCCACTTCATTTTGAAAGAGATGAAAACTTCCCTGGTTTATACATATGGTGGAAATCATTGCAATAGCCAGAAGCAAATACTTTAAAACCATCATTTATGTCCTCGATAACCCATCAATCTAGCCAAAATTCCACCTTTTTGTTGGTGTGAATGATGTGGTTGGTATATAGAAAGAAGATTAGATCCTATGCTTAGAACATGAAAAGCTTCTCCAAACTTGGCATCGTCGATAATAACATCACCGCATCCTAAAACCAATAAGGGTGAGACGTCCCTAATAATAACTTTCCCTCCATTGTGTTCCTATCAATAGTTGGAGAGGAAGTGTTGGTGTTTCATCATATGCTCATTAGCTTCCAAAGTCTACAATCCATTCTTGTGAAGAGGTCGAGGACCAATATGCCAAGCGCACGGCCAGGTGCGCACTATGTGAGTCCATTGGACTCCACTGGTCCTAGAAACACCAACCTTTTCCAAAACAGCATTACACTTCAGACCTGCCCAATATACTTCCACTAAACATGGAGGAGTAGTGTACTGTGTATGGAGGAAGTTGTAAACCCTAGAAATTAAATAAAGCGAGATATGTTCACACCAGCACTAAAACCATGTTAAGATCACAAGAGATAGAAGATCTTGGACAAATCAGGAAAACCCCAAGTCAGCAATACCAGATTTAGCCCGCGTTAATAATAATGGCTGTGCCAACCTGGAACATGAGCACAAATGCCCCGAGTAAAAAAAAAGATCAACTCATCGCAAAGAACAATTATCCACAAGTAGAGCGAACTGTTTAGAAGTGCCTTCGGGCTTATCAAATAATGAATTTACTTGAGAGAGATTTTACAAATGAGAGGATTGTAAGGTTATTTATACACATCCTCGAGGTTGGGACGCTGGCCCCAAGAGGTTGACTAGGTCAGCCTTAACAAAACAGCCAAATAAAATACAATATAATTAATGGGTTAGTTACCATGTGTGGGCTCAATAAGCCCCATTACAATAGGTCAGCACATGGCCTCGTGTGAAGATTAACCACATAATCTCAACACCTTTGGCATAATCATGAAGAATACCGGAATCATGTTTGAAACAGTGGCAATAACTGAAGGCTTTGAAGCTGCCACTAATTAGCCAATGTTCACAGGTTACTCCAGTGCCAAAATACAATCGTAATAGACAATCGACCTATCCTGTAACCCGCCTTTTTTTTTCAATGCTCTATGCACGTATTAATTATTAAATAGAAAATTTAGAAACATTAATTTAAATAATAATAATAAAATATGTCAGCATTATACTTCTATGGATAAGATAAGTAATTTTATTAATGTAAAACAGATGACCAAAGAGAATAGGACAATGAGACTAAGTAGTACAAACAGTGATAGTTATTGGTGATATTAAGCTGTAGGAGTGCACTAGGCCACTCTAAAATACAGGAAATAGGTAATACACCAAAGAAAGAAAAGAACAAGTGAAAGAAAGATATATTGGATGTCAATAGGACAATATAAAGAGGTAGAAAGTGAGGAGGAGGAAATATATGCCACCACGTCAGTCACTAAAAAGGCACCAATATATTGTCTAATGGTGCCGTCTGGAGATTGTCCAGGGCTGAGAGGGCCTGTCTGGGTGACCTTTGGGGGAAGAGAACAGAGTCACGAACAGAGACTCTCTTAATATTTGCGGCCAAATGAAAAAGTCTTATGATATGGGCCTGTACTGGATTGTACTGTCGATCCAGTAAAAATGGATAGCATTCTACTTGCTTATAAAGGCGTATCCGCCAGCTCTATAAGAACTAAATAAGCAGGTTTAATGACAGAAAATAAGCATTAAAAGACAATTCCAACCATAGATATCAGAAAAAATTTGCCTATACAGACATTATGACCTGGATGACATTATGACCTGGATCAGTGACTGCATGATTTTAAAAGTAGGGTAATCAATAAACAGACGGAAATTAACAAACAGGGAAAAAAACTATGAAACATTTTGAATGGGATATAAGAACACCTTGAATCAGTGACTGCATGAGTAAAAGTAGGCTAATTAATAAACAGAATAAACAAACGAAAATCAACAAAAAAGAGGAAATACTATGAAAAACTTTGAATAGGATACAAGAAGAATAGCTTGAAGGAAAATATATATATATATCAAAAGTTCCTTAAGCATGTGTGTTAATTGGGTTTGGTTTATGTGGTTGTGGGATGGAGTTTTATCCTCTCCACTCAGGTTCTATTTTCATAAAGTGACTTGTTGAGCTTATAATGAGTATATTGTTGTAACGGTTTCAAGCTCTGAAGAATCTAGGGTTTACCCTAGGTACCATTCTCGAAATGAGGAGAAGTACCTAAGGATTTTCCCAGGGCATTATTACCTGGAAATATATATATATTTATTCCTAAGGGATTAGCTCAACATGTGATCACCAATATTGCTGGGCATTTTGCTAGTTCTGTGTCATCACGTGCCGGTTCTAATCCTCCTAGATTGGGCATACTAGTCTACACCAACAGGTTTATAAGGAATGCCACCACAAATATGGAGAAGCATCCATTAGGTTTCCTCACAAAATTTAAGCACGCAACTGTGTGTCACTATGAACATACTAATCTACATCAATGAGTTTACTAGAGATGTCATCCACAAATATGCAAAAACATCCCTTGAATTTCCTCACAAAATACATATACATTGTCACTTTGGACTTCTCTACCAAATGCGATTCACCCAAACGTAGTGACATGTTTATCCCCATCATTAAGAAAGAGTCGCCATGGCCAGCGCAAGCAGGCCGGGAATGGTGGTAGACAAAGAACCTAGACCCTAGTGCCATTGTCTTTCCATCCATTCAAGTGTTGCTTGGGTGGCACTAAAAGTTAAGTAAGAAAGCATCTTTTGAGTGTGTATAATATCACCTACTTAATTCTCTACGGAGCACTCCCATTAGTTTGTCTTTAAACAGAAAAAAGTTATGCAGAGTACCGAGAAATTTCATGAAAAGTGTGGGCATTAACAACACTGGACTGTAAAATACGCCACAGAAATTCAACAGAAAATACAGGGACGGGAAAAAAATAAATAAGAGGTTTTACCTGTTATTGAAAGCAAGGCCTCTACAATCTCTGGAAAACATGCGTTTCGCATGTCGACTTAAGACTCGGGTGTCAACAAACCGATGCATATTTTCTTACAGAGGCGGGCTGGCTGCAGATGAGATGAGATTCAACCTGCGATCATATAGAGCGTGAGAGATAAAGATGAAACGAAGAACCTCTATCTATATATATAGTTTTGTTGGTTATAATAATGTGTAAATAGTTTAATTATCATTATAATTTACTAAGCCATCTACAAAATCCGATCTGGGCTCCAACCTGCGCGGTTGGGGAGAGGGCCAGGGGATATAATCGAGAGAGAACAAAATGAATCGATCCCTCGTCCGATAATGATTTGGACAATCGGGGCAACTACATCTAAAATCGGTTTCGACGATGGTTATCCGCATCACATGGCACTCTTAAATTTTAAAGTCTGGTACTTTTCTGTTGTACAGGTGGTGGCAGGACATTTTTGTCATTATCACGATAAAGATATGCAGTATTCATTAAGATTGTTTAGCATTTAATTTCGGCAAATTTTAAAGTATCATATTAGATTTTTTTTCCCTCACATTTTTACTCTCCATTACTTATTCATTTTACAATGAGGGTGTATATTTGTGTGACACCCTTGTCACCTATTACTTACTCTTTTAACTTTTAAGGCGAGAGTGGCACTTGTAAAGAAGGGTGTCTTCACTATCCACCATCTTAAAGAGTGAGGGTGCATATTACATCTCATGTGCGATACAACGTCATTTCCCAATACTCACCTTCTAAAGGAATGAGGGCATCTTAAAGAGTGAGGGTGCATATTACATCTCATGTGCGATATAGCGTCATTTCCCATCACTTACCTTCTAAAGGAATGAAGGTGTGCAACACCTGCCACCACCATCACCTCCCTAACTCCCACATATATACATCGTCTTTTTATCCTCTATACATGCACACCCTCACCCCCTAACATGTCATGTGTGGGGGATGAACAACCCAACGGGTGAGGGGAGGGTAGTTAGTGGGGTAAGGGTGTATATTGTGTGAAAGGGGTTAATACTTTTTATCCTTCTAATTGTTTTAGCCAATTTTGGTGATGAAATTGGAATGTTATGGTTGCAATGAGCCTAATGCACGCTCTCAACCCCAAGAGGGTAGGGCATTAAGGGTCGTTATGAAACATATTATTGGTGGAGAGAATGTATTTCCTTAAAAGCCTTGAGGCTGAGAACCATGAAGATTTGGTGAAAGGCTTGCCTTCAAACTTTACAAGAGGTGGCTACCACAAGGAACGCTTGTTCAAAGAGATGTTCAATAGAAGAGATAAGTCTTTCTAGGATAGGTAAGGCCTAACATCATCCAAGCCTTCTACATGCTCTGCAAAACAAAAGTACCAAAATCCTTAAATTGAGAAGATGTGTGAAAAGGGTGTGAAGAGAAACTCCCTACAAAGTTTGTTTCTGGAGCGAGGATCCTTGCTTGATCCGACGCTTAAGAACAACTTTTCATGCTTCACTTCCAAACCTAAACAACTAGGAAGAGGGTTGGATAACATAATCAAAAGAGAATTAAAAAACTAATCTACAATCTCTTGTAAAATAATGATTTCGATAATACTAGAAACTACATTTGAAATTGTTTTTTATGATGGTTATTTATGTTGCATGGCACTCTTAAATTTTTAACTCTCGAATTTTTATGTTTGTTGAGGGGATGGTATGAGATTTTTGTCTATATAATGATATACATATTCAATCAGATTTTAAGGCATCTATTCCTGCCAAGCATCCTTGAGAGTTTTTATGATGCACACATATGCACACCTTCACTTTCCACCACCCATCCCCTTGATAGTGAAGGTGTGCATATGTGTGTCACGCACCTTCACCTCCCATCATTCATCCTCTCGGAGTAAGAGTGTGTATGTGTGAGGGAGAGGGTGTGCATGTATGGTAGTGAGTTCACCCCCCATCACTCGTCCTCCTAGGAGGTGAGGGTGTGCATCACCCTCCACCACCCACCCTCTTAAGAGGTGAGGATTTGCATCACCCCCCTCACATGGAATGCCCTTGCCACCCTATGTCATGTGTGAGGGTTGATGCACTCTCTCACACCCCAAGAGGGTGGGGGGTTGAGGGTGTAAATATGTGTGCAAGAACACATATGCACATCAACATCTGAAACTTTGAAGTGGCGGGTAGGGTAGGTGGAACTATGCACATTTGCAAAGTTTCAAACTAAGTACATTGTTGTAAAAGTTATGGGTAGGAACTATGCATGGTGGATACTGTTTGTCTTTATTCCCCATGGAATTAAGCAAAAAAATATGTGTTGATATCTAGGTAAATATTCCTTCACCAACTTTTTGAGTGTGATGTTGATATAATTATAGAAATTCCAAAAAGCTTCCTATGATGAAGTGTGGTATTAACCATATTCTAAGAGGCCAGTGCTTCCATACACTCATCCAATCAATGCCCTCCTTATATGAGCACTGACCACTTATTTGAGGAATCAAACTTTGGTGGCACGGGGTCTTCACTCAATGAACCTGTGACATAGCACCTGCATTCGTGGGACATTAAAGAATACCCCTAATTTCACTAGATATTGATAAAGACCTCAA
>ML802160.1:101419-123575 GCA_009831015.1 Picea engelmannii | reverse complement strand
CATGATATCAAAATTGGCCTCAACATGTAAGTAAACCAATGAGCTAAGAGAGCTATAAAGCTTAGCCAAGGAACACAATTTAAATATGGGGGTTATGAACAAATTCCCATCCCTTAAGTATTGGTTTGAATGGCTTGTTAAGCATAGGTTTGAGGCACGTATTATTGCATTTAATTTTGCATGAACCAAATCCTTTCACATCTCTATAATGGCATTCAGATGAGAGAGTCAAGGACATGCCACATACTCTTCAACATGCAAACTCCCTCTCCGCTCATGGTTATTGAATGCTTTGTTCATTTTCAAATCAAGCCTTTTGGGATAATGGCAGGGTTGTGGAACGAAATTAGGCATAGTTCAATTGTTTTCCTATAGCACCCGATAATCTAGTAAGTGATCTTGGTTAGGGGCGACTTGTCTGTCTTTTTAATTCAATTTGAAATTCTTTACATTTGAGTGGGGAAATTTGAGGGTCGGGTCCTAGATAATTCATGGAATTTGTCTTTTTGTAGGGAAGTGAAGTTCAATTTGGGCCTTCTGTTTCTATTTGGATGTTTTTCTTGTTTGTTGTGCTTGTTTATGAGTCTACTATACAAAGGGAAATTGGTGAAGGTCGGGTGTTGGATGGATTTTGGCTTCCATCTTTCAGTGGGGAAGAACTTTTATCATATGGCCCTTGTTCACATTTTCCCATGTTTCCCTTAGAAAATGGGAATCTTGGATTGGCATTGCGAAGTAATATCAATGTTGATAGTCGGGAACCCAACCTCGACAAATAAATTGGGCTATCGTGGGTCTCTATAAATCCTGGAGACACCGTAAATGTTCCTTTAGACAGGATAGATTTTACAGGTTTATATTTCCACTTCAAGTTTGGTTTTTTAGGTATGGAAAATAAAGATGTGTTGGAGTTGTGTAGGATATTGAGAATGCACGAGGACTTTATTCATTCCGACATAATCTCATTTCTCTCAATAACTTCCAAAGCCCAAGAGAATGAATGCCTTGGCATTTCTAGTCATGCAAATATTATGAGTCTATCATTTCAACAAAAGAAAAGAATGGATATCGTTGAAGAAAAATGTAATATCTTCACAATTTGGTCCTTAATATTTGTAAGGACACTCCATCCATTGTCTCAAATATTAAGGCCATAGAGAATTCAGTCCAAGCTAGGCTCAAAGAAGATGAAATAGTCCATCAATTGAATGATCCAATGGAAATGGAGAAGCATAAATCTCCACATACAAATGAAGGTCGGGATGAAGTGGATAGTTTCCATGTTTATCTATGTTATTAGGATATTAGGTGGTTATGTGAAACATACCACATGTAGGTCAACCTAGAACATTAACCTTTTAATATGCTCCAAGTAACTTTTTGATAATTTCAGAGAACTATTTTTGTATGATGGTATGTATGAACAACCGTATGTTCTTTGTTGCTAACCTCGGTTGTAGCCTTTTGATTTGTTGGGTTGTTATATTCTTTGCAGTGAAATTCGAGGTGGATCGACTAACAATCAAAGTCGAAGGTTGAGGTGGTTCAACCAGGTAAAGACGAAGTCGAGGTGGATCAACAACAAGTCGAAGGTCGAGGTTAGTCGATCGGGTAAATTCGAAGTCGAAGGTCGAGGCAGCTCGACATGGTAAAGGCATCAATAGAAAGTCAAAGAGGTCTACTGACAAGAGGTCAATAGGAGAGTGTGTGGCGACTAACTGAAGACTGAATGAAGGCCGACTGGTATTCGACACTAATCCGACTTGGTAGTCGACTGTAACATAATCCTAAGATTCATGGGATTTGTAGCCAATGATCTGCATGGATCTGTAACCGTTATTGGGCGCCATTTATTTACGGTTTTCCTACTATACAACCTATAAAGAGGCATGTTACATTGTTGTAAAAGCTAATCGTAAGATAACAAATCTTTAGAGAAATTTTTAAATGTAGGTTGCTAGTCATGTAGATGTAAGCCGAATTGGCTACAGGGTTGTTCTTGTGTAAACAAGAAGGTATGATGTCGATTGTGTCTTAGTGTGGACCAAGGTTAGACATGTAACCTTTTATTCTGAATGAATAAGACAACAAGGAGCATAACACTCAAGGAATGTTGGTTTTCCCGGTTTGGGTTTCTAGGGTAAAATCTTTGTGTACTGTGTGCTTGTGTCATTTACTTTCTTAATTAAATATTTTTTCCTCTCTTCTGCTAGGTTTAGCATGGAAGTGTGTCTCATTTACTAACATGTGGTATCAAAGCTTGACTTAACAATCTTGGATCTAAGTTAAACCCTAAGATTCGTAAGTTATAAATCTTTAAATATTGTGCTAAAGATTGTGTTCAAGAATGGCGAACAATTCGAGAATAGAGATCGAAAAATTCAATGGCCAGAATTTTGAGCTTTGGAAGCTTAAAATTGACGATCTCCTTGTATATCGAGAACAATGGACAACATTCTGTCGAGGTACCATGCCGATCGATATGTCGACGAAAGAATGGGAGAAACTTGAGAGAAGAACAAGGAGTATGATTCGACTTTCTCTTGCAGATTCGATGTTGTTGAATGTCTCATGTGAAGATTCGACCAAGAAACCGCAAGACTAGTTGGGAAGCTTGTACCCATCGAAATCCTTGGTAAACAAGTTGTCCCTCAGAAAGAAATTGTGTTTTCTGAGAATGAGTGATGGCAGTTCGATGACTAAGCATTTAAATGCATTTAATACCATTATAATCCAATTGTCTTCTATGTATATCAAAATCACTGAGGAGAAGTGTATTAGCCTATTATGTTATTTTCCAGACTCTTGGGATAGCTTAGTCGTGGCCATAGGGAGTAATGCAATCACATTAGCGCTAGAATACGTGGTTGCATATTTACTATCAGAAGAAATGAGAAGGAAGAACATGGAAGGATCAACCAAAGATGCTTTAGTGGTCAGAGGTCAACCGGTTGACAGAGATAAAGGAAAATTATCTAGTAGAAAGTCTATGTCGAAGGGTAGATCTAAATCTCTGGTTTAGTCGACATGAAGATGCTAGAAATGCGGTAAATCTAGGCATTGCAAAAAGGATTGCAAGTCAAAGGCGATGGAAGTCAGTACACGATCCGACAAGAAGCAATCAACTAAGAGAAATATGACTCCAGATAAAGGGAGGTGATGTGTACTTGGCGTCGACCAGTACAAAGTCGGATCAAGATGTTTGGTTGATAAAATCTTGAGCATACTATCATATGACACCACATAGAGAATGGTTATGCGAGTATGAATGATATGATGGAGGTGATGTTTTCTTAGGGGACGACTAGACAACCAGAATTGTTAGACGGGGAAAAGTTCAACTGATACTGTAGGATGGGAAGAGTAGAACCTTTGCAGGTGTGCTACATATTCTAGGTTTGGCAAGAAACCTGATATCTGTCAACAAGATGAGTGATGTTGGAGTGCACACTCTATTTCAGAAGGATTCTTGAAAGATGATCATAGGTGCGATGGTCTTAATGAAAGGAGTTCATATTGGAACCATATACAAGTTGTTAGGGGGTGTCGACTCGACTGGGTGCAACAACATCATTGTTCTTGAAGTTGACTCAACTTCAACTTGACTCGAATCGACTTAGGCTGAGTTGATTCAAACCGACTCAACAAGTCATCATAAAGTCTACCCAACCATGCTATGGAATGAAAGGATGGAACACATTGGAGAAAGAGGACTTCGAGCTATGCACAATAAAGGTATAGTCGAAGACTTTCCCAAGTGTAATTTAGAAGTTGACTTTTGTGAACATTGTATATATGGAAAACAAAGTCAGGTGAGGTTCCCATATGGAGTGACAAGGGAAAATGGGATTCTAGAATTGGTTCATAGTGATATGTTTGGCCTTGTTACAGTGCCTTCACTTGGTGGGTCCCTGTATTATGTCTCCTTCATAGACGATTTTTCGATGAAGACATGGATATATTTCTTGAGGAAGAAATCAAAGGTTTTCGAGAAATTCAAAGAGTTTAAATATCTTGCAGAAAGCAGACATACAAGAAGATTAAGGTGTTGAGAACTGACAACGGTGGTGAATTATGTGGAAAAGAATTTGATCAGTTATGCAAGCAATGTGGTATAGCATGCCAAACTACCACGCCATAAACCACACAACAAAATGGAGTTGCTGAGAGAATGAACAAAATGTTGATGGACAAGTCAAGGATCATGCTCAGTGGTGTTGGGCTCTCACAAGAATTATGGGCGAAGGTAGTTGACACTGCAAAATATCTAGTGAATATGTCTCCTTCATTGGTGCTAGTCGACACGACTCCAAATGAGGCATGGTCAGGTAAGAAGCCTTTGATTTCACATCTCAAATTATTTGGTTGTGATGCATTTGTGCATGTTCCCAAGGAAAAGAGGAGCAAGTTTGACAAGAAGGCAATCAAATGTATTTTCATTGGATACAAAGAAGGAATGAAAGGATATAAGCTCTGGGATCTTGCATCAAAGAAATTAGTGTACAGTTGAAACGTGGTCTTCAGAGAATTCGGAAGTAAGACCGATCCTGAAGAAATTTTCAGACCGGGAATAATCCTGAGACGATGTAGTTTGAATTGAAGAACAAAGAAGACGATTCAAATGAGTCGATTGAATCAGAGAAAGAGGTGGAACAACTGACTCCGGTTGTAAGGAGGAAGAGTAAGAAAACCAGTCGAAAGGTAAAGTCTGCCCAACTTCCGTTCCTCATTCGTGTTAACTACCACCGACGATGAGCCCAAGTCGGTAGGGGAGGCAGTCGACTTAGCAGAGGGAAAACTCTAGAAGGACGCCATGGTCGAAGAGATGGAATCCTTGCATAAGAATGACATGGGACTTAGTCAAGTTGCCTAGTGGAAGAAAGCATGTTGATAGCAAATGGGTATTCAATAATAAGATGAATGCAACAGGTCAAGTCAAGAAATTCAAAGCTCGACTGGTAGCGAAAGGATATTCCCAAGTCGAAGGAGTCAACTTTGGTGAGATTTTTTTCCTCAGTTGCAAAATTAACTTCCATTAGAGTACTAATGTATCTGGCTGGAGCTGTTGATCTGGAAATAGAACAAATGGATGCGAAGGCAACCTTCGTACATGGGGACTTGGAAAAGGAAATATACATGAAACAACCCAAAGGATTTGTAGTAAAGGGCAAGAAAGATTTGGTGTGTAAACTGAAAAGATCCCTTTATGGTATAAAGCAATCACCAAGGATGTGGTACCAAAAGTTTGACACATACATCCTTAGTTTTGGATTTGTGAGAAGCAAAGTTGATCACTGCATATATTCCAAAGAAGAAGGTGGGTGTTTCATACATGTATCTTTGTATGTCGATGACATGTTGTTGATTGGAAACAACATGGATGCAATAAAGGAGGTAAAGAAGCAACTATCCTCCAAGTTCAACATGAAGGATTTCAGTGCAGCTAACTTCATTCCGAGAACGAAGATTAAGAGAGATCGAGCAGCTAGAAAGATTTGGTTGAACTAGACGAAGTACATTGAAACAATTTTGAAATGTTTCAACATGCAGGATTGCAAACCAGTGAAGGTGCCAATTTCTATGGGAGCAAGGCTAACTGTTGAAAAGTGTCCAAAGATATAGGAAGAAATAAAGGACATGGTACGTGTTCCCTATGCAAGTGTTGTTGGTAGTCTAATGTATGTGGTGGTCTGCACTCGACCAGACATTACCCATGCAATGGGAGTATTGAGCAGATACACGTCGACACCTAGGAAGGAGCACTAGACAATTGTAAAGAGAGTATTCAGGTATTTGTGTGGAACAAAATATTATGCTATATGCTACCAAGGAAAACCTGGAGGTGACAATGAATTAAACGTACATGGCTTTGTCGACGCCGACTGAGCTGGAGATCTGGATCGACGTAGGTCGACTTTTGGATATGTCTTCAAGATGTTCGATGGAGCAGTCAACTAGATGAGTAAACGACGGACGATTGTATACTTGTCAACAACAAAATCTGAATACATGGCAGCCACTCATGGAAGAAAATAAGTAGTATGGCTGCAAAGGCTGTGTTCAGGAATCTAGTTTGAGTAGAGAGCTATGAATATAAGTTGCGATAGTTAAAGTGCAATATTTATGGCAAAGACCCAAATTTTCATTCAACGAATAAGCACATTGATGTACAATACCATTTCATGAGAGACATGGTGGAAAGAAACAAGGTGCTACTTGAGAAAGTAGACACATTGGAAAACATGGCAGACTCATTGACCAAGTCTGTGAGTGATGTGAAGTTCTCTTGGTGCAGAGAGGCAATGGGAATTGTTGCCCTAGGTATGTGAATGAAAGTTCAAAGGTCTCTCAGTTTCAGCAAAGAAGACAACAAGTGGGAGAATGTTGGGTTGTTATATTCTTTGCAGTGAATGTCGAGGTGGATTGACTGACAGTCGAAGTCTAAGGTCGAGATGGTTCGATCGGGTAAAGACGAAGTTAAGGTGGATTGACATCAAGTCGAAGGTCGAGGTTAGTCGATCGAGTAAAGTTGAATTTGAAGGTCGAGGATGTTCGACATGGTAAAGGCATCGACAACAAGTCGAAGAGGTCAATTGACAAGAGGTCGACAGGCGGGTGTGTGGCGACCGAATGAAGACCGACTGGTATTCGACGGTAACCCAACTTGGTAGTCGACTGTAAGAAAATCCCGAGATTCATGAGATTTGTAGCCAATGATCTGCATGGATCGGTAATCGTTTTTGGGCGCCATTTTTTTAGGGTTTGACCTATTGTACAACCTATAGATGTAAGCCAATTTGGCTACAGGTTTGTTCTTGTGTAACAACGAAGGTATGATGTCGATTGTGTCTTAGGTGTGGACCAAGGTTAAACATGTAACCTTTTATTCTGAATGAATAAGAGAACAGAGCAGAATGCTCAAGGAATGCTGGTTTTCTTGGTTTGGGTTTCCAGGGAAAAATCTCTATGTATTGTGTGCTTGTTGTGTCATTTACTTTCTTGATTAAATATTTCTTCCTCTCTTATGCTAGGTTTAGCGTGGAAGTGTGTCTCATTTCCTAACATGATTAATATAATATATTTTTGTTTTGGTAAAAAAAATGTCAACAACAAATTTATCACATACCGTGTTGCATAAGGAATTAATATGCAACCATTGTTCCCCATATATTGCAACAAAACAATGTTGCTAAGAGAAAGAATCAAACTTTAAATGAAATGGCTAATTGCATGATCCAATCCAAGAATGTTAACCCTAATTTGTAGTCAAAAGCTATATTATACAAATTACATAGTTAATCACACTCCCATTAAGGCTTTGCAAAACATTACATTGGAAGAAGTATGGAGTAAAATTAACCCCTGCGTAAGTAAATTTTGAGTGTTTTCTTATGAATCCAGGACACACATCCTTAACGAAAAGAGAAAATTTATCCAACACAAAAGTGAGAAGTACATTTTCGTCGATTACTCAATATGTAAAATATGCTAGACTTCTTTTACCTAATACTATACGATCCATTATTAGAAGAGATGTTAAGTTTGATTAAGGTCCCTTTGCCTATGCCAGTAGTTCATCGTGCACTATAAACCGTCTTTAACACATGTACCACTCCCTTCCACTTATTTTGTATTGACTTCTTCTTCTTTTGTATCAACTTCTTCTTCTCTTTCTTATCCCATTACTTCTATTCTGGATCATTCTCAGATGATGATGAAAATAAGGATGAAAACCTAGCTTTGCTTGCTCCACCTCCTCTTCTAAATGATTTAATTGAACCTAAACCTGCATCGACTCCACAACTTCTTCGATGGGTCCCCGCAACTAGGGAAGCACTTGGTCCTCTAGTCAGTAATCCTTTTAGTTGACAAGATTGCATTGTCATTTATAGCAAGCCTCTTCTCTTTTGTCTTGATTCCCAGGGTCTTAGGATCTAAAAACATTTAAAGAAGCATCTGGCCAACTTGAATTTGATGAAACAATAAAGGAAGAATTTTGTTCCTTATTTGCGAACGATACTTGGCATTTAGTCCCTCTTCCAATAGGAATAAACTTGTTAGATGTAAATGGGTTTATAGAACTAAGTATACAGTCGATGGTAGTGTTTACAAACACAAGGCTTTGTCAGTCACCCATAATTCTAATTATAGATAACATCTACTGATATCTCCCCTAAAACCTTTGTTGTCAAGCATAGAGGCTTTAGTGGAGGTTTTTTTTATAATTTTCCTAATCTTGTCACACCAAAACCTCTACTAAGTGGTGTTTTCCTTTTAGTTAAGTCAATAACTAAAAGGTTATCCAAGTCAAACTTGGGATCTATCCATGCAATGTATAATTACAAGTCATATATAATGTATAATTGATTTATTTGCATGTGCACAATTAATTAAATAATGTGCACATAACTATGCACCAACATCCCCATATAAGATTAACTTGGAGTTGAGAGGAAGGAATGATGATGTACATGTTATTCCCATATAAATACAACTTCCTTCACCCCTAGAAAGTATCAAAGATGAATGAACTTGGCTTTAATGAGTGGCTTAGAGAAAATATATGTGACCCGATCTTCTCAGTGACAAAATTGCAAGTCAAGAACTTGATTAGGAAGGAGCTGCCATATGTAATGCATATATACCTTAGTGTTTTTTGTACATTGGTGCTCAATTAGATTATATGAAATATGGATGGCACTCTAACTTTTGAACCACAATGTTGTAGGTTGATCCTGAGAAAAACCAAACTTCGTGAGCAATTATCGAATCCAAAAAAGTTCTCAATTGACATTGACAATGGCTTGGTACTTTGCCTTTGTAGAAGAAAGAGTGATTGCATGCTATTTTTTGTTGGACTAAGTTAGAGGACCCAAGCTAAGGTTGATAGTGTAACCATTGGTATACTTATAATCATCAACGTCACATGCCCAAACTGTATGTAAAATCCACTAAGGAAGAGGAGTCCCCTTTAGTATATTCAATCCCAAACTTATAAGTACCCTTTATTTAGTGAAGGATGCACTTTGCTTCATTCCAATAATTCCCATGAGAATCCTACATGAAATAAGAGAGTAAACCAACAATAAAGAAGAGTTCTTGTCAAATATGGATAAAGTACAAAAGACTTCCTGCCAACTGTTTATACAAAGTAGGATCAACCTTAGGAGTTGAAATGCAGAGAGTTTGACACCCAATTGATAAGGAGTAGAGGTAAACTTGCAGTCTTCCATGTGAAATTGATGAAGAAGGTTGAGAGTACACTTAGGTTAAGAGAAAAATATTTCTCGATTGATTTGTTGGATTTGAAGACCAAGGAAATAATGAAGGAGGCCTGAGTTAGACATATCAAACTAGCTCGTAAGATTAGATTTCACATGGTTGATTTGATGACGATTACCGGGATAAGTAGCTCATCAACATAGAGAACAAGGATAACGAGTTCACCATTTACATATTCAATATAGACATTGGGGTTAGATAAAAACCTAGAGAAACAAAAACTAAGAAACTATCAATCTTTTAATACCAAGATCGAGGAGCATGGTTTAGACCATAAGGTGACTTCTTGAGCTAATGAACAAGGGAGGAGTCATCATCAACAAAATCCAAAGGCTATTCCATGTATATTTCTTCATTCAAGTCCCCATGTAGAAAGGTTCCTTTAACATCCATTTGATGTACTTCCCAACCTTGAGAAGCGACAAATAAAAGAACAAGTCGGGCTTAATTCATTTTTGCAATAGAAGCAATTTTTTTTGAGTAATCAATACTTTCAGCCTATGAGAAACCTTTGGAAACAAGTCATAGTTTAAAATTATGCATTCTCCCATATGTTGAAAGCTTGGTTTTTTAGACCCACTTGCAACAAACATTTTCGACCTTTAGGAATAGGGATATGATCCCAAGTTTCATTTTTCAACAAGGAGCTCATTTCTTCCTACATAGTTGCTTCCTATTTAGGTAGACCACTTACTTCTTTGTAAGTTCGAGGATATTATATCTCAATGTGTTTGGTCATAGGAGTTGAACCAACTGTATGGAACCAAGAGCGATCCCTGCAAGGATTTTTCAAATCACTAATTGAAGTACCATCATCTTCCTTTATTTTTTGGACCCATTTCATAAATGGAGTAGTTGGAGGTGTAGGATTTGCAGACTGAAATGTAGGAGGAGGAGATGAAAGCTCTAGATCATGTTCATCATCTAAAGAAGAGGTATCAACTTTTAAAAATAAACGATTCCTAGAGAAGTATAAGAAGAAGAAGAAAAGAGAAGTGACAAAGAAGAAGATGTAGGCATGCAAGCCAAGGACAATTAATCAAATCAAACATCTTTTTGGAAGATAACCTTTGATGTGTAAGGTACAAATAATTGATAGGTTTTAACATTTTCAACAAAGCCAACAAACATACATGCTCACTTTTAGGTTGCATTTCTTTATTCTTTTCATCGGGAATATGAGCCCATGCTTCACAACTAAACACTTTAAAATGACTTACATTAGGCGTGATCTTAGACCAAGCTTGTTTTGGAGTTAAATTCATCACAAGTTTTGTAGGAGTACAATTCAAGATATAACTAACACAATTTATCACTTCCGTCGAACACCGTGGTGCTAAATTCTTTGATTGATCCAAGTAGTTAGCCATTTCTTCGAGTGTTTAATTCTTATGTTCAACTGCTCCATTCTATTATGGAGTGTAAGGCACAATATATTGCATTTGAATGCCATTTTTAGAGAAAAATTCATTGAAGTGTTTATTAACATATTCTCCACCATTATCAGTGCAAATTATGTTGATTAGATGTCCTAATTGTTTTTCAACCAAAGCTTTGAAAGCAACAAAGAGATTGAAAACTTCACTTTTGAGTTTGATGAAGTAAACCCATGTGCACCAAGTGTGATCATTGGTGAAAGCGAGAATGTATTATGTATTTGAAAATGATGGAGAGATACATGAACCACATATGTCATTGAGAACCGATTTGAGAGGTGCTTGTGCTTTCCATGATTGACTAAATGGAAATGAGTCTTTGTGATACTTACCCAAGACACAACCACAAAAAACACCATTACTACTTGAGACAGAGGGCAGGCATGCACCATTTGGTGCTCTTAGAGTTGCTGCAAATAATGATAGTTCAGATAACCAAATTACTCATGCCAAAGTTTGCTCAAGTCATCAACATGAGCAATGAAGACGGTGGTAGGTGACTGATACGTGATATTTTCGTCAGGTGACTTATTAAAGAACTGTATTAAATGAGCATAAACTAAAGTACACCATAAAGAAGGAAAATCTCAAAAGGAAAGAACTTGATAGCGGAGTTCGTCCCTGGTGGACTACGTCTCCGAGTCCTGCTCTCAAATGGGTAGGTCTTTTTATTAACTCCACAAAATAATTGGGCAAAATACATAGGTATACCTCATTCTAGAGTTAATCTATAGAAGCTTTGCTCATATCAGAAAACTAACACCACCACTGCGTTCGTGGCGTCGTTTTACCTAAAAATTATTGTCTCCATGCCTTAATCCGAGTTTGACACTTTTTGGCCCAAGAGGTACCCCTGCCTCGGTTTGCATGCCACCGCTCCTGCAATAAATGACTGGAATGTATGGAAATCCATGCCAAAATCTATCTCGAAAACTGCACAGAAATCCGTACCATACAAACGCGTTTGGTCTCACATGTCTGTTCTTGTTCCGATCACTGGCCGAGCCCTCTTCTTATACAAAAATTGTGCGGTTAAGAAATAATTGAGTTTGTTGGCGCATTGGTTGGCGTTGGCTATTCTAAGTCATTTGTTAGCAGAGGTCTTCCCATGGGAGTCCCCTTTTGGCAAGTGGTTACAACAAAATTTGGTGCGCCCTGACAAATCTGGCAGGCGGCCACTAAAATGGTAGAATGGTTATTAACTGGCAGAATATTCTAAATATAGTTGCAGTTGAATAAGCCCCTATGTTGGGTGATGCGGTGGTCATATGGACTAACATGTAACCAAGGGCTGGGCTAAAGGCCTAACCCTTTTCTCCCCAATATGACACTTTATCAAAACTTAAATAATAGTTTTACCATATTGCAAATAAGAAACATTTAATGGAGGGTTGGCTAGTGTCGAGTTGTGGGGCCTTTGAATAAGCCCCTATGTTGGGTGATGTGGTGGTCATATGGGCTAACATGTAACTAAGGTCTGGGCCGAAGGCCTAACCCTTTTCTCCCCTATATGACACTTTATCAAAACTTAAATAATATTTTTACCATATTGCAAATAAGAAACATTTAATGGAGGGTTGGCTAATCTGGAGTTGTGGGGCCTTTGGGCTAAGGAGAGGTCAAGGGTTTGACTCCTACGGAATCATAAAAATTTTGGTACATGCCAACCATTGGCGGGGTGCCACGTGGCAGCCCATGACTGGGCCATGTGGCACCATAACATTTGCCCATGAAACTGACACTTGTCACAACCTGATTTGCCCATGTGTCTGCCATCATTTTTCCACGTCATCTCATTCCAAATCAGTTGTACGTACGTGCCACATGTCACCCTTGTAGTGGTTCCACATGTCACCTTGACCTTTTGACTTTTGACCAAGTTTGACCTAAACTTTGACCGCTTATAACTTTTGATCCGAAACTCCGTTTGACGAGCCATTTGCACCGTTAGAAATCTTGCGACGCGCTCTTCGTGATCATGCCATTTTCACTGGGTTTTGGGAACTTTGAATTTTTTCCCTTTCTCTATCTACTGAAGCCATTCCGAGTGTCCTGAGTTGCCTCTGTAAGTTCTAAGTTGTTCTTAGGCTTCTCTGGATCCTTTTTGGATGACGCTTTCCCACTGAGAGCTTTTTGAACCACCAAAATATTTCATTAATTAACTCGTAAGTGAGGGAATAGTCCCCTCACTTTATCCTTCTCAATCCACTTTGCCTTGCTTGGATGTGTGCCCTTTAAGCCTACTCGAATATAATCAACATCACCCATGCCTGAAGTCCTCGTCCTTTTGTCCAGGATGATATCTTCCTGTAACTCATCCAAGTACTCAAGTGCAAACTCATCCACTGAAGGTATAGAAACTTCTTCATCATGATCCGTGATCATGGGAGGCTAAATTTTTTTCAAGTTCTCTACGTTCACAAAGGAGTAAATATGCATATAAGGTGGAAGATATAAACGAAAAGCATTAGTGTTGGTATTTGTTCTCAATATATTCCACTCCCCCTTTAGTAAGGTGGTATTTGTTCTCATGAAAAAAGAAGAATGCTCTTATATCATAAAGATAAGGACTCCCCAACACTATGCCACATATATCAAGTGGTGCAACATCCAAATCCACTTCATCAATCAACTTTGAAGCAATAGCAAATCTGACCCTACATTGTTTGGTGACATTAAGTTTTTCTTTATCGCATACCCAACCAAGAGGGTAAGGCTTTGGATGTGGTTTCTTTACAAGACCCATCTTCTTGACAAGTACTTCAAATATTAAGTTTACTTGGGAACCTAGATCAAATAATGTATCTATCTTAGTATGTTTAGATACAACTCGTGTATGAAATAAGTCATTCCTCTTTCGTTCATCAATGGAACTTGAGCTAGCGTGAAGATAATATTTACCTTGTACTCTAGCCGTTGTGATCTTTCCTTCATCTCCTGATTCGGAACCAAGATCTTGCCGCATTGTAGCAACGGTCTTTGTCTTCCCCTTTCCACCGAACTGTTTCGGTTTCTTTTCTGGATGTAGTTTCCAACAATGTTCTTCATCGTGACTGCCCTTCTTGCAATGAGTGCAAGATGGTTTTCCTCCTTTTCTCGTTACTGTAGCGGTCTTCTTGTCCTTCCTTTTAAACTTCTTGAAAGTCTTTTGTGGGAAATTGGAAGGTTTCTTCGTTCGATCTTCTTGAACATGTTTCCCCATGTTCTCAAGGTGAGTGGCTTGCACACAAACTTTGTCAAGACTAGTGGGGTTAAACAAGAGCAAAGTATGACGAATATGACCGTGAAGTGCGCCAATATACTTCATTAAAGTTTCATAAGAATCCAAAGGAATATTCAATGCAAGAGCTTTCTTCCTAAATTCTTCTGTGAAACTTTGCACAGTTTGATCTTTACTCTGTCTCAAAATTTTCCATTCCATCATTGCTTTATGTAAATACCCTAATGGATAGAACTGCTTCCTTATCTTTGTTTTAATTTTCGACCATGAGGAAAGAAGATTAACACACTCAATTATGTCATGTAGCTTGCTCTCCCACCATATGAGAACGGTGCCTCCCAACCGAAGAGAAGTCAGTTGCACTTTAACTTCCTCTTCGTCTATATGTTGAACACGACAATATACTTCAACCTGTCAAATCCAATTATCTAGTTTTTTAGGATTAACATCTCCATTAAACATAGGTAAAGAAAACTTTACATCAAGCTTTAATAATGGTTTCTTAAAAGAGGCTTTATGGTTAGAATGCTGAGAGTGATTAGAATGCTCAGAGGAAGAAGAAGTAGAACTTGAAGGTGAAGAAGGAGGCTCAGGAGGATCTCCTCCAGCCCCTTGTTTTACTGAAGCACCATTATCTGCATGTGCTTCCTTTTTCTTCCCTTTCTTCTTCATCCTCTTCTCGTAATCTCCATGCATTCATTCGACCATTTCTGACATGCGATAAAAGACCATGTGAAAGTTTTTCTTTTGTTCATCACGCTTGTCCTCTTCTGCCATCTTCTTCCTTCGAGATGCACAACCAACTTCAGGATTGAAAGTCTTAAGAGTTGCTTCACCCTGCTTATGCTTGGCCCTAGTAAGCATTCATACTCAACAATTCAAGTTAAAGACGATTGCTCTGATACCAACATAATCCAAGATCTTTTTGTCATGTGACTTATTAAAGAACTATATTAAATGAGCATAAACTAAAGTACACCATAAAGAAGGAAAAAATCAAAAGGAAAGAGACATAAGCATGAAATATGAACACAAAGAACTTGATAACGGATTTCGCCCTTGATGGACTACGTCTCCGGGTCCTACTCTCAAATGGGTAGGTCTTTTTATTAACTCCGCACAAGAATTGGGCAAAATACATAAGTATACCTCATTCTAGAGTTAAGCTATAGAAGCTTTGCTCAGATCAGAAAACTAACACCACTATTGCATTCATGTAGTCGTTTTACCTAAAAATGATTGTTTCCACACCTCGATCAGAGTCTAACACTTTTTGGCCCAAGAGACACCCCTGCCTCGGTTTGCATGCCACTGCTCTTGTAATAAATGACTGGACTGCCTCAAAATCCATGCCAAAATCTATCTTGATAACTGCACCCAAGTTCGTACTGTACGGGCGCGCTTGGTCTCACATGTCTGTCCTTGTTCTGAACACTCGCCGAGCCCTCTTCTTATACAAAAATTGGGTGGTGAAGCAATAATTGAGTTTTTTGGCGTGTTGGTTGGTGTTGGCTATTCCAAGTCATTGGTTAGTGGAGGCCTCGGGGTTGAATCCCATGGGCCCTTCCTTTTGGCAAGTGGTTACAACAAATTTTGGCGCGCCCTGCCAAATCTGGCGGGCAACCACTAAAATGGTAGAATGGTTATCAACTAGCAGAATATTCTAAATATAGTGGCAATTGAATAAGCCCCTACGTTGGTGGATGCGGTGGTCATATGGGCTAACACGTAACCAAGGGTTGGGCCGAAGGCCGAGCCCTTTTCTCCCTTATATGACACTTTATCAAAACTTAAATAATATTTTTACCATATTACAAATAAGAAACATGTAATGGAGGGTTGGCTAGCACGGAGTTGTGGGTCCTTTGGGCTAAGGAGAGGTGAAGGGTTTGACTCCTACAGAGTCATAAAATTTTTGGTGCATGCCAACCATTGGTGGGGTGCCACGTGGCAACCCATGACTGGGCCATGTGGCACCATAACATTTGCCCATGAAATTAACACTTGTCACAACCTGATTTGCCCACGTGTTTGCCATCATTTTTCCACATCATCTCATGCCAACTCAGCTGTACGGACGTGCCACCTGTCACCCTTACCAAGTTTGACTTGAAATTTGACCGCTTATAACTTTTGATCCGCAACTTTGTTTGCGCCTTTAGAAATCTTGCGACGCGGTCTTCGCGATCATGCCATTTTCACTGAGTTTTGGGAACTTAGAATTTTTTCCCTTTCTCTGTCTGTTGAAGCCATTATGAGCATCCTGAGTTGCTTCTGTAAGTTCTGATTTGTTCTTAGCCTTCTCTGGATCCTTTTTGGATCAGTGAAAAGGGTTCAAAATCGTCAAACTTGTACATCATTGAAGTATCATCAACTCATATTGAAGTTGTTTACAATAGACGGATCCTTTAGATCTTTGATTACAACATCACAAGGGGAAACTCAACAATTTTTCCATCACTTGAATGAGTAATTTGGATTCTTGAAAGCATGTTAGCTAAGAGATCAGGAACATATAAGACATCAATAATTTACCCATCAAGAAGATATATTGCTCATGCTCCTACAACATCTAAAGGAAAACTATCATCGACAAAAATATGTCAAGTTGTACAATCACCAAGACTAGAGAAAATATCCTTATTATTGACATATGATGAGAGGCCCTTGAGTCTAAAATACACTCATGATTAGGCTGTCATGCCATAGTAGAAAGAGCATAGGGTTTAGAAGAAGTAGAAGAAGATGAAGAATCTAATTGAATATTATACTTCTTCATGGTTGCTTCCAACACATGCATCTTTTTCCAATAATGCGTATCAAGATGCCCACCTTTGCCACAAAAGAAAAAATATCTAAGTGTCTTCTTCTCCTTTGAATTGGTTCCCTTTCGAGACTTCAGAGGAGGAGACATTGTAGGTGACTTTGTGCTCAGGTTTTTTTTTTCTCCTTTGAACTACTTCTTGGAGGATTTGGAGCCTTTGTTGCTATGAACAAATGAGGCTTTTTATTTAAAACTTGTATAAAGAACACCCATGTGCAAAATATTGTCTTGTTCACGTGTTAACTGCTCACAAAATCTCTAAAGTAAGCATTTTATAAGTTTCTCCTAATGCATATCTAATGGAATAGAATGTAGAAAGGAGTCTTGAGCTTACAAATAACATCCATGATTGCCTGATCATCTGGCTTAGCGATGCTGGAATCACTAAGTTGAAGTATCAAGAGCTTAAATTTCATGATGTAGTCTTCAATTTGAGGAAATTATGTCGGATTAAGAGCAACGAGATGATTTTCTAATGAATGAGTAGGAATCAAATTTGTTTTTCCAAAGAGTTGTTCAAACTTCAACCATGCTAATAGGACCTCTTGCTTCATCATTACAATTTATCCATTTTGCACACTTCTCTTTGGCTAGTGGCACTACATATAGCCCAAGAGTGATTCAATACAACCCTTTAATCCCAAGTATTTCCTCCATGTATGATTTCCATGAATAATAGTTTGTGTTGGGCTAACCAAACTTCACGAGTATCCATTTTGCAAAATCAGAGAAAAAAAATGCAAAATTAGCCAAAATAATCTATACCATTACATAGATCTAAAAAAATTAGCTAAATTCAAAACAATGGGAAAAATAAACTAATATCAACTATCCCACTATGAGAAGAACTGAAAAATACACACTCCAAAAAAAATTGGCACCAAAATTTTTGGTTGTATGGAAAATTTATGGTAGTTTGAAATCCCCCCCCCCCAAAATAAAGTTGAACCCTTGCAAGGGGCCTAAGGTGCAGTGCAACACAATGTGATTCATTGTTGACTAGGTAGTTGACTATGTAGTCTGAGTTGATGTGGCATTGATTGGTAATGCCATGTGTGTTGACTAGACTTTTGGGTGACATGGTAGGGAGTGATGTGGCAATTCCACATGTCACTCTAGTGTGGGGTAGTGTCGCTGATGTAGTGATATTAAAGGGGTGCCATTGCTAGTGGTGCGGTAGGTTGTGGTGAGGTAGCACTAGGCGCTAAGGCGATAATTGCATGTCAAGGTATACATGGATGCTTACATGGAAATTGATGTGGCTAAGGCCACATGGAAAGTGATACGTGGGAAGGCATTTAATAGAAGGGAAGCCACATGGGAAGGTGTGGTGGTCAAGGTGAAGGACATTGCTTCATATGATAGGTTGTTTCTTCTAGAGGAGAGTTGCTAATAGGGGTGGAAACCAAGAGAGAGGTAGTGGTATGGACATGGTGACGATGAGGTAGGATGATCGGTGGTGGTAGATGGGTGATTGGCCGGTGAGAGGGTGGGAACTAGTCGACGAGTGTAAAGGCTAGCAAGAGGTGGGGGGGTAATAAAATGAACAACTTGGTGGGTGTTGTAGGGTGTGTGGAATTTAATGGCGAAGATAGAATAATCAAGTATGGGAACCAAAATCATGCAAGGCTATAAGCCAAGGTTGTTGGGGGGGGGGGAGTAATAAAATGATCGACCAGATGGGTGGTGCAGGGTGTGTGGAATTCGATGGCAAAGATAGAAACATCAAGTATGGGAACCAAAATAATGCAGGGCTATAAACTAAAGTGAGGGGAGAAGGGATGTAAGTGCTAGAAAAGACAAGGTTAGTGCCCAAAAAAAAAATCAGAAGTCATAAAAACAAAGAACAACCACTATTTTTTTAAAAATAAAATTTCAAAAATCTTCAAAAAATTGGAAAATACTAGACTTAAGAAAGCACCCTACTCAGGAAAAAAATGAGTAGATCTAAAGCATATAGAGGCCAAATTCTATGGAACAAGAAATGTTCTTAGCTAATTTGGCCATTTCAAATTCAATTGCACAATCAAATTGCTCCAAAATACCACCAAAACATACATATCTAAGAAGTGTCCACATCAATAGTTTACAAAAGGATTAGTGTTCTAGCTTGTTTAAGAATTGAATTTTACTCTAAACCACTTAGATACCACGTGCGAAAATGCACATTCTCATAGGATGATAGCAAAATAGAAATGCATAAATTGACTAAGGATATATGTGGTAAAACCATCGAAAGGGAAACATCCATAGAGTAAGTGAGCAACATTTGACGTATCGATTCTCATCTTGTATAATGAGGACCTATGTCCTTTATTTATAGAGCATATGCTTGCATGAAAATTGCTCTTTTATTTCTAGTTCACTAAGCTTGAGGGGCCCTCTAGGATTGTCGAGCAAGGGAAGCTTTACCCTTTTTTATCACCATCATATATCCTTCATTATCTATTTGGGGTGAGGCCCAAGGGGCATGACATAGGGTTTTTGCCATTTTAGGGGCAAAAGAATCATTTTACTCCAACAAAGGGAAATCATCAATCACAAGGTGAGGACTTTCACACATGAAACATGTATTAGAAGGGTTGATGTAGTACATTGGATGATAGATGACTTGGCCTCCACCTCGAATGTAAACACATTTCTTTAAATTCTTTGAGATATCTACTTGGGGATAAGCCTTATTTTGAGGGCACAAGTTAAAAAAACGAGCTAGTTAGTGAAAAATGAAACAGTCAATTTGCACAAAAATGTGTTCCGAAGAATACTAGTATGGCAAGGGAAGCATTAGTAAGTCTACATGGATTGGATAATATATCTTGGAAGCTTCTACATGTAACGATTTTTTATGCCAATTGGCAAACACAACTAGCGTGTTCCAACACTTCCAAGGCCCATGGTAAATCACTTATGCGGAAATGGCTCTTTTCAACAAAGGAAATTGGAAAAATTCCTTAATCAAGATGCAAATGGTCATGCAAATCTACCCATAGGGTCCTTAAGCCTCTTTGGCCTGGTTTAATCACAACTTCCAGTGGGATACAACCCATAAAATAGGCAAGTAGTGTTTGATTTCTCAAATTGTTGGAGACCACAACATACAATCTTGAATATTAACAAAAAAATCATCATGAGGTATTTCATTACCTTGTAAACTATCTTTGTAATAAGATCGAGTGGAGCCTCAAGAGCAACCATGTTAATTAACTCCTTGAATTCTAACTCCTTACATAACTGCCAAAATAACAGTATCAGGTAACCAGGCGGTCATTCAAGTGATGGTTTACAATCTTATGCTAAGATAGAAAGATTACAACCTCTAACTTGTACGAGTGTCACATTTTCAAAAATTAATAAATATCATAGAGTGGAAAATAACTTAGCCTTTAACCCTTATATCTTTTCACAATATGCTATCACACAAAATCCTAACCTAAAAAGCCCCCTTTTCTTCAATCTATCAATACCTATCTATTTAAATTCACCAACCATTCCAACACTCATACCTTAACCTACATCTCTCGTGCTCTCTTTTTTTCCCATTTAATGGAATGTTTTGAGATAGATTTCGCCTCTTTATTTAATGTTTTCTATATTGATATTAATTTAATATTAATTAGGTTTTTACACACATTTATTATTTAAATAACTTTTAAGCACATTATAGATAGTGAACGTTGTTGTGAATAGAGTAGAGTTTGCAAGCATAACGAAAATCTAAGGGATTCTTCCTAGATTCATTAAAAAACACACGAAAAAACTCGATGTTTTAAAGGAATCTTTAATGTAATCTTATTTTTTCCTAAATTTTGAACTGATTTTGAAAAAGTCACACGTGAATTTAAAAAAAATAAATAAATAAACACAGGAAATAGTTTTTAAAAGATTGATGTAATTGTGTATAACTAGCACAGCTGCTAACTCGCAGCTGAGAACGTCAAAAGGTATCGGCTGAAAATCCGTGCCTTCAATATAAAACGTATGTGGTAATTCATAATTCATCCGTGGTAATATGAAACATTTGATTGCACGGTTTAATCCTACTTAATCATTTAAACGTGGCATTTACATATTCTTACAGTAATTTTTTAATGTGATTAGATAAATGTTAAAAAGTAAACATGTTAACGGATGCCTTGATAAATGCAAGAAAGTTATGAATAATAAATCTGACCCATTGATTTTGGAGGACGACTAAGAATATGCCAACATCTTCAATGCATAGCCATCAGATTAGGGTTTAAGGTTAAATAAGGTTAAAAGATCATTAATTGTGCCCATTGTCAATAGGTGTACGCCTTTCGGCGTAATAAAAAACTTTTTATACTCTAAAAAAATGATATTTGTCTAATACCACAATTTTTTGTAGAATAAAAAAAATGTGATAAATAAAAGTTTTATATTTCAGTTTTTAATATAATTTAATCATCATAAAAAATTCATTCATTTTCTATAATAATATTAATTTATCTTAATTAGGTTATTCAAATTACTTCTAAGCACATTACAAATATTAAACATTCTTGTGTCTCCGAGCTGTAGGACAGTCGGTGACGGAGTGTGTTGTTAAGCTACTCCGTGATGTTAAAGTCACCGGTTCGAAACCTGCGGAGACAAAAAATCCAACCATGTTAAGGGTTGGTGTGGCTCAGGTCGGGCGCGATCCCCGGGTGATTTTGACGGCTTAGATGCCCCTGAGTCGCGGTTTCTCAAGCCACAGGTTAATCGCGTAGCCAACAGGTCTCGCACAAATTAACAAACAAAAAAAAATATTAAACATTCTTGTGAATATAGTAGAAAGTTTGTAATTATACCGACAATCTAAGGGATTCTTCATAGATTCACTTAAAAACACATGAAAAAAACTCAATGTTTGAGGGGAATTGTTTTTGTAACTTTAATTTTTTCTTAAATTTCAAGGTGATTTTGAAAAATAAACATGACAAATTTTCATTAAAATTTTTAAACAAGAGAAAATAAATAGTTTTCAAAACTATGTGAGTGTGTGGGGGGCTTCTTGTTGTAGATTTGATGCACTACATCGACTCTTCAAGAAGAGGATCATTTTTTTTTGGTTTTTGAAGCGATCTCGCTGGCCACGTTGACACTAAAATAATGACAATTGCTGTTTTTGTTTGTTCGTTTTTCAAGACCTTTTTTTTAAGAGTGTGTGTATGTAATTTTTTTTTATGTGTGTTTCATATCATCAAGTGGTTAGAGAGGGGCTCGACTCTGACATGTCACAACCAAAAGGGAGTGAGAGTAAGCCATCCTTGGACGAGCACTTGACTGAAGGGAAAACGAGAAAGGGAGAAGGGAGAAGCAAAGGATAAGAGGTGGGGATTTAAACTTTATTTTTTTTTGGTTATATAGATTTTGGTTTTTTTTTTATGTTTT
>ML802160.1:42752-74893 GCA_009831015.1 Picea engelmannii | reverse complement strand
GCCGAAGAAAAAGACAAAGTGCCCTATTGGGCCAGCATCCATAAGAAGAAGAAAGTTCCCAAAGGATATCATCCAAGCCATGTAACACGAGGTGGTGTGGTCAAAGGATGTCCAGACATAGTGGAAGACAAGGGTGATATTATTTGTGGGTGCCTTTGTAGGAGGCGAGCTGTACCTGTCATGGATGCAATTCATTCCAAGCCCTTTATTGCCTTTATTCTTTATTTTATTCATTTCTTTTTCTTTCTTTTTATTTCAAGGTCTAACTAGAGGACACTGCCTTGGCATGGTGACCAAAGCTGATAGTGTTACCCACGAGTACTTTCACAGAAATGATAAGGCTGGCTCGTGATGAGACCCCCTTTCCCTTGGCCATGCAACCAAAGGTCACTGCCCTGGCGTGGTAACCGGATAATGGCAATGTCATACTGCTAGGTACCTATGAACATAATGGGCTGGCTCGTGATGAGACCCCCCATCCTCTTGGCTTGGTCTTGTTTTTTGTTATTTTTCTTCGGGTTCCTCTTGTTTCTTATCGAGAGGCTCTTTATTGCTTTCTCGTGGATCCCTGGGCGAGGCATCTCTAGGTTTTATTTTTATGGTTTTTATCTCTTACCGGCTGCTTTTACCCCTTGGGCCTTTAGCCCCTTCTTCCCACAGGATAAAGTGTAACCCCACAAATAGGTCATCCTAATGTCCGGACTAGGGGAATGGGATAGATGAATGGGAGATAAGATGTAAAATGATAATATGGTGGGAGCGGACGATGACTCTTCAAAATCCCCCCTGGTAGCTAACCAAAACCTATGGATACAAGCTTGCTAGGGCACCCCGTCAATCCCCCCAACCATGGTCAAGTGGGTTAGTGTAAGATCTAAGCAGTCGTCAGAAATGTAAGGAATCTGATGCACACATCTGAAAGTTATAATGATCAAACATGACACATACCATGATACCTGGACCAATTACCTCATGGAGCAAGAGTATTCTCTGATGCAAGTCCAAGCCGAAGGTGATGGATGTTGCTGCTGCTGACAGGACATGTCTGATGAATAAGAAGAAAGATGGGCCCTCCAGGACCATGCTCAGGTCAATCCTGCTCTCGGTACTCCATGTCTAGGACCTGTGGGCCTCAAGACATGATCTCCTAGTTATCCCTAGAAATCGGGGATAACATGGCCTACACTACAGATCTGACCTCCTTCTTAGGGCTGTGCCCTCTCCTTACAGATCTGGTTTCCCTCTTCATTGGGCCGTGACCTCTCAACACTAACCTAACCCATGCCGTGGTCTCTCTAGCTCTGATCTGCCCCTTTCTCTTTAAGTGACAACCATTCTGTATTTGTGTGTGTGGGCCATTGAAATTTTCTGTGTGTAAGGGTTTGGTAACATAATTTACTGTGTGGTGTTTTCTCCCCTACTGGTGGCAAGAAAGTCCCTTTATCTTTTGGCAGAGGATCCAACCTATATGGTGGATCTATGATCCTGAAGTTTGTCTGAGCATATTTACAAATGGTATTGCATCTCTAGTGTGTGTCTATGACTCCTTCAGAGGTAAGACTTCAAGCAAGGTAAGTTATCTATTAAGTTTACCAGATCTGGATTTTGTTTTGGGTTTTGACTTGTCTAGAGTCATGTATCAACATTGAACGTTATAAGTTATCAGATCTGGATATTGTTCTTGAGCTTTGATGATTTAGATACTGATCCATATCTTCTCTAGTTTAGATCAGAAATAAAAGTTTTGTTAATTATCCTAGATCTACTTGTAGCTATATCTAAACTAGCTTAGATTTGAGCACACCTGTTTTGTTTTCTCTGTTCAACAGTATAGATTCATCTTTCTGAATGAGACATAGTTGCTCTACTCACTGAAAAATTAAAAAAGACAGTTTTGTTCTACATTTCTTCTAAATTTCTAACATGGAATCAGAGCTAAGGGCGTGATGGAGCTCAAGAAGTGTGAAAATTTGAGCCTATGTAGGTCCTACTCTAAGAAATTGTCTTGCAGATCAGAAGATTTGAGAAAGGGAACAAGGTTTCCATCCTGATAAGCTACAAGGTGAGCAAATACCTTCACTCCCCTTAGCAGTCCTTTTAGATCTGTAACCTCTTGGAAAAGTTAAGCACTCAGCTATGCTTTGGAAAGGAACTTAAATCATTGTCATGACTAGAACAGATTGAACATAAGGAAGTTCAATCTCTAGCATATATCCTTGCCAACAGATGATACTCCTTGAAATTGTTTCTGCAGATATAAATCTTTGAGTCACTAACAGATTTGGAAAGTTTTTAAGGCTGTTATCTCTGCATCTTTTGGCAAGTGAGATCTTATTGAAGATTTGAATGACTGTGGCTATGAATATAGCTATGATCAAAAGTGCATGCCTATTTAGCATGATAGTTTAAGTGCATTCTGATTTGGGTCAAAAGGTTGGAAAGTGCACAACAGATATAAACACATCCTTGTCACATGCTAGATTGATGCATGGCCACTATAACATACATGTTCATACTAACACTCTACTATGATTAGTTTTTCATAAGCATGACTTCTCTAATTATTAAAACAATCCTTCTCCAACTCCATTTTGGGTTTAAGCTTTTTTTTGCCTCTGCTTTAACAAAGCCTTTTTACCTCATCTTGCTGGGGCTACTTCCATGACAAAGAGATATCCTTTACACCTTTTTGAACTGATTGATATGGAAGGATAATGAAAGTCTAGCTTGTCTGTTATCTTGTACACTTGGGAGATGCAAGTTTGGATCTCTGGTAGAGTGAACAATGCTAGTAGGGTGAGTTCCCTTGTTAAGAGGATTGACTATTTTAAATGATATTTCTTACTTTCAGTAACCTCTTTCTCATTTCTAAGCTAGGCCGTGTAAATTGAAGATCCGATACAAGATTGTAACTATCATCTTGAAGAACACAAGAGATAGGTATCAACTTTTATAATGTTATTTATGCTTGATGAGTTCTTAGCTTTTCTTTAATAAACCTTTGGTAAGTTACAATGGCATTAACAGAATCACTAGTAAAGAAATTTAACAGCACCTTGTGCATCCTTATGTTCTATAAAAGAGTACACAGAAGTTAACCACAATAATTTGAGTGGTGCAACCTTGTGAAGGCTAACTTTTGTAAGAAAATAACTTGGGACAATGCAATTTTTGGCCTCTTTCTTTAAGACATACTGTTAACTCATTGCATATGGATGAATGGGATATTCTCTTAAGGATATGAATTTACTTGAACTAACAACGCTGTATCAAACATCTGCATACACAGTAGTTGTCTTAGATAGCTTGAGTTGGTAATTCGCTGCAAAATACAAGTATGTCTTCGATCTAAACAAGTTCATGGATACTCCATTTGCTTTCAACAAGAGAGGTATGATTACTTTCCTGTCATATTTATGTATCCATGTCTCAATGGAATGCTGTCAGAATCTCATGTGTACTCTTGTCATATGACTAAGGAAGCTATGACCTTAGCACTTACTTATTTTTGATGTGAGCTAAGTCTTTCTCCCTGGCTGGAAACCTAGCTGTCTGTTGGTCTTTTATCTCTGATATGAAAGACAACATATAACCCTGAATTATTTCCTTGGTTAAAGAGTCCAACAATTTATTCTGGAACTCAGAAGTCCGATTCAGTTTTTCATATTGAACCTTGTACTGGCACCAAGAACATCTTGAAAATACATGACACCATAACAGAGTCAAAAGTTTGTATAGGTTCAGAGGGAGCCAATTTGCATATGACAGAGAGACAACCATTTTATAAGACTCAGAGGGAGCAGTCCCTGCATATGAGTTATTCCTTGACCTATAGCAGAAATGACAACTTAGCAGAATCAAGGGATACTATTTTTTAAATAAATTTTCTATTAAAAGGAAACCGGCCTGGTGCCGAGAAATACTAAGGGAAGCCGAAAAACTTTCAGCACCTAAGGGCATTTTCAAAGAAAGCAGAAACTAGATAAGTACTCTGGCCCTATAGATAAATTGAATCTTATGATTGATTCAGAACCCTTCACATTTAAAATGTGGGAAGATGCTGTGATAGAAAATAATGATGTATGGTCTGTGTTTCAAAGACCTCGTAACAAATCAGTGGTAACCTCCATTGGCCTTATAAAATAAAGCCTACAACAGATGGTTGTATGGAGGGTATATTTGTGACTCGAGATTTCAATGACAAGGATCCTTTGTCGCAATTTTTGTTTTGGATACTTCATCTGATAGATGTTAAGATTTCTTCTTAAACAATGAAACATGAGGCTATCCATGGGAAAGAATCCAATGGATTATAACAAGCTCTGAGAGCTCAGTATGTAAGTATTGACGGAGTCTTGGGTTCCTCCTTATTTGAAGATTGTCCAAAATCTTCATATGTTCCTTACAGGAAATGAAAGTTTTTATATAGCTCAAACTAAGAGGGAGCTCTTCAACAAAAGTTGGAATGAAAGACTTGGATCTTTTACATTACTTCCTGAGCTTGGAGTTTTGGCAGAAATCAGGAGAGATATTTCTCTCACAGGGTAAATATGCAGTTGATGTGCTTCGCAGATTTGGCATGATGGACTGCAAGTCCATGAGCACACAAATGATCTCTAATCTAAAGAAACTACGAGTTCAGGCCACAGGTTCAGATCCAAAAGATCCCACCTTATATCGACAGATCATTGGGTTCCTGATGTATCTCGTACATACGAGGCCATACATCTATTATGATGTAAATGCTCTTAGCCAGTTCATGTGTGAACTGAAACATTTACATATAGTTACTGTGAAGCATATTCTGAGATATGTTTCCAGTGGAGGTGTAATGCTCCATGATTTGACAGATTCAGTTTGGATGGGTAATAAAGTGCATCGGAAGAGCACTTCCAGATATTGCTTCAGGATTGGGTTCAGAAATGATTTCATGATCTAGCAGGAAACAAGGCTCCATAGCCCAAAGCACTGAAGAATCATAATACATTGCTTGAGAAACTACTCTCCGACTTGTTCAGTTTAGAGCTTGAACCCACAGTCATTCATTGTGACAATCAGAGCTATGTAAAGCTCATCGAGAATTCAGTGTTTCACGACAGATCAAAACACATTGAGATGAAATATCACTATGTCCGGTACATAGTTCAGAAGAACGTTCTCAGCATTGAATGTTCTGACGGCAGAATAGACAACATATATTTTTACCAAGCCACTGTCCCTGACAGAGTTTGTATACTTTCGTGACAAGCTTGGTATAGCTGAGAATGCCTCTCTTGTTGAGAGGGAGTGTTAAATTTATAGCAGCTGCAAGAGCCATTCTCCGGGAGGATGGAAAAGACCCTAGTCGAGATCTAGGGCCTCCAGTGCACCCCTGGGGTTTTTTGGTCTGGGACCAAATAGTCAGTGCCATGGCAAAAGACCCCTGAGAGGGCTCCCAATAGATGACTGGGGTTCTTGGTCTAGGACCAAGCAGTTAAAGCCCCTAGATATGTCTAGGGCCCTTGGAAATGTCCAGGGTACCCATGCCTGGGGCATGGGTTGATCCTTGGTCTTGTACCTTTGTGGATAAGACCCCTTAGAGGGCCCTCAGTAGATGACTGGGGTTCTTGGTCTAGGACCAAGCAGTTAAAGCCCCTATATATGTCTAGGGCCCCTAGAAATGTCCAGGGTACCCATGCCTGGGGCATGGGTTGATCCTTGGTCTTATACCTTGGTGGATAAGACCCCAGAGATGTTCTAGGGCCACCTGGTCCCTGATCAGGTGTTTGTTAGTATATGTCCTCCTTGAAGGTGGGCATGACCACATGAGGGATGTATCCCATATGCAGTGATGATAAAATCAAATAGGGTCACTTTGAGAATGAATGGACAAGCATTGCCATCCAGTCACCCAATTACCCTTGCCAAAACCTTCTTCACCCTTGCTTGTGTTTATTTGGGGGTTTTTGTAGATTTGCTTTAAGGGTAAATGTGAAAGTATTAATTAAATGTTTAATTTATAACATGTTTAATTAATATTTATATTAATTAAATATGTTAATTTTAATATCATTTTAATTATTATTTTACCCCTAGCTTAATGTATAAATAGAGACCTACCCCTCCTCATTAGACACACTCTTGTGTTATATTTATTTTTGAGTCGTGGCCTATTCAAGCTGCTGTAACCTTGCTCCTTTGTGTGTGAGGGTTTGAGAATTCAACTACAGATTTTTGTGGGAGGGTTTGAGAGTTTTAACCACAAAATTCACAGAATTTTGGTGTGGTGTTTTATGTGGCCTACCCTACAGATCTGGGACAGATCGGGCCTCCCTTTAATGGGCCGTGGCCTACACTATAGATCTGACCTCCTTCTTAGGGCCGTGCCCTCTCCTTACAGATTTGGTTTCCCTCTTCATTGGGCCGTGACCTCTCAACACTAACCTAACCCCTGCCGTGGTCTCTCTGGCTCTGATCTGTCCCTTTCTCTTTAAGTGACAACCATTCTGAATTTGAGTGTGTGGGCCATTGAAATTTTCTGTGTGTAAGGGTTTGGTAACATAATTTACTTTGTGGTGTTTTCTCCCCTACTGGTGGCAAGAAAGTCCCTTCATCTTTTGGCAAAGGATCCAACCTATATGGTGGATCTATGATCCTGAAGTTTGTCTGAGCTTATTTACAAATGGTACTGCATCTCCAGTGTGTGTCTATGACTCCTTCAGAGGTAAGACTTCAAGCAAGGTAAGTTATCTATTTAGTTTACCATATCTGGATTTTGTTTTGGGTTTTGATTTGTCTAGAGTCATGTATCAGCATTGAATGTTATAAGTTATCAGATCTGGATATTGTTCTTGAGCTTTGATGATTTAGATATTGATCCATATCTTCTCTAGTTTAGATCAGAAAGAAAAGTTTTGTTAATTATCCTAGATCTACTTGTAGCTATATTTAAACTAGCTTAGATCTGAGCACACCTGTTTTGTTTTCTCTGTTCAGCAGTATAGATTTATCTTTCTGAATGAGACATAGTTGCTCTGCTCACTAAAAAATTCAAAAAGACAGTTCTGTTCTGCATTTCTTCTAAATTTCTAACAAGGAGGAATACCATCCTTGCTATCACCATACTTAACATTGTTACGAAACTCAATAAAAAAATGACCACCACTGATCCAAAATGGATCCAGGAACCAAAATGGGTCCAAGAAGGCCTAAAAATCAAAATGCTTAGAATTGCTTCAAATCATACATGTGCATAGGCCTCGTCGATACGAACCCAACGCAACTTGAAGGGGCTCAAACAAACACCGTATGAGAAAGATATCGCAATCTATTCTTTTTGCTAAACATACAAAAAATTGATGACAATGCAGTCCATACAGTGCTGATGTGGCAACTGACTGTACATGACGTACGTTCGTACAGTGACGTGGAAGTGAGTTGGCATGCTAACGTGGACAAGTGCTGACGTGGGCAGGGGCAAATGTTGTTGAATCATCTCTTAACACGTGGCTGTTTGATGGCGAATGTAATGGTGCCACGTGGCCTAGTCTTGGGCTGCCATGTGGCAACCCTCCATTGGTTGGTTTGTTTGGAAATTTTTTATGGGATTTACGGGCGTCAAACCTGTGACCTCCAGTCTAGGGGAAGCGATTTAGCAGGGTCGGGCTACCAGCTCGCCCACGGTAGTGCTTATTCCATACAGTTCAAAATTAATATTTGAATGTGGTGCGTTGTAATTCGGTCGGAGTAAAGGGCTGGGGCCTAGCCCCAGCCTCGACGCATTCACTATAGCATATAACCATTGCATATGCCCACACGGTTTATACCTCGACGCGCACACCATATGTCCAAACCATATGACTACGACCCATTCCTTTAAACTATTCGCACAGATTGTGGGTTAGCACCCGGTCGGCTGGGCTAGCCCGTCGACCAAGGCACGTAACCTGAGGTGTAACCGTGGGCTATGGTTCAACAGAAAGGCACGTGGAAAGGGTAAGGCCATGACACATGGCCATAACATATGACCAGGGACCGACTATTAAGGGGCCAGTGCACCAAGCACTCAACATAAGGCCACATGGAGGCGCGCATGCAACCAGGGGCTTGCGAATAGGGGGTTGCGCCTGCATTTTGCCCAATTTTGGGTTTTTTGACCTTATTATAAGATTTTGTTTGATTTTTAAGCCAGTTTGAGGGGATTTTGGTCATTTTTGGAGGATTTGGAGCCCTTTTTGAGGCAAGATCTCGGGGAGAATTTGGGATTTTGTTGCCAACTTCAAGTCTATATAAACCAGAGGTTCTTGGCAGCCTGAGGGAGGTACAAAATAAGAAAATGCTGAGGAAATTGTAAAGCCAAAGCCATTTTTATGCAGATAAGCTATTGAGGAGAGCAACTTTGCGGGCCATTTCTGGGAGCTTTGTTCATCCGTTTTCAGTGCCGTCAGTTGTGATGGGTTCTTGAGATCTAGTAGAACACAGCTAGATCATTTTGTAATATTTTTGGCACTTTTATTATGTATTTTTGAAGCTTTTGAATAGAAATAAGAAAGCCTCACCCACTGAGACAAAGGCCCAGAGACATAGGCGAGATTTCCGAACTCCGTTATCAACTTTTGCTGTTATGGTTTGTTGTTTCTTTGTGCTTATTTCTAGATCTATATATCTTATAATGTCTGCTATGTTAAATCATTAATTCTTCCTCTTTCATCAAATTCCTAAATGGTTAATGAACTCATGTTTTAAAAATCAACCATAGTCTTTAAAAGATCTTTTCGGATCAAGTGGTATCAGAGCTAGTTGACGGTTGGTTTTTGAGTTTGCATGATTACCAGGGAAAGGCTGAATCGTGGTGAATGCGAGCTTGTTGAAGAGAATCCTAAGATTGGATCGAGAAAAAGAATTTATCAAAGTGGGAAGATGGCATTGGAAGAGGGACTTTTTCATGAGGAGAAAGAGTTTTGAAAGATTTTCTTCGCTATGTCGGAGATGGTGAAGGTTCTATATGATGATTACTTGTAGCAGAAGAGACCGATTGTAGGTGAATCTTCAAAGGTCAAAAGTGAAGAAGGAGATGATCCTCCTCAAACTCCTCCTTCACCTCCTTCTTCTCCATCAAATTCTTCTTCTTCAAGTTCAAGTTCAAGTTCCAAGTCCGCCGTTAGAAAACATTCCCATAAACATAAAAATGAAATGCCTTTACTTAAGCTTGATGTGAAATTTGAATTACCCATGTATGATGGTGAAGTCAATGCAGAGAGGCTTGATAATTGGGTGAGATAGATGGAGGTTTATTGCAGTGTGCAACAAATCAAGGATGATGCAACTCAAATCAAGTTGGCATCATTTCAACTTGCAGACACAACACTCATCTGGTGGCAAAGCAAGTTGCAAAATGACACGCAACAAGTGGGTAACGTATTTCCATCATGGCAAGTTTTTGTTTCTGCACTTAGATTTTTTTTTTATCCTTTGGGTTATAAAGAGAAGGCTTTAATTGAATGGCAAGGTATTAAACTAAGAAAGGGACAAACAATGCAAGAATACATAGATGGATTTCATAAGATGGCATTAATGTTGGACATTCCATTACATACCCAAGAAACTCTTATGAAGTATATAGGAGGTTTACCTGCACATATTCGTAACACTGTATTTATGTTTGGACCTACTAATCTTGATGAGGTTTCTGTTCAAGCAGCATACATTGAAGCAGGGAAAACATGAGTTGGTGTATCAGGGGAATCGTCTTCAAGAAAAGAGGACAAAAGAAAGTGGAATGGCAAGAAGGCAAATTCAGTGGCAAGAAAGGAAGAGAAGCTCTCTTGCAAGCATTGCAAGAAATAAGGACATGATGATGACCATTGCTAGCAATTGCATCCTAAGAAGAGACCGAAATGGTTCAAATAAAGGAAAGGGAGGCAAACAGTTGCAGTAGCAACATGACCAACAAACTTGGGGTCAGATTCGGGTGATGAGTCTAAAATCTCAGCAGTTGGTTTGGCAGGTAAAATTGGTGATGGATTTGATTCTAGAAGTAAATTGTTTCACATAAGGGTCATTATGAGGCATACTAAGATTGACACATTGATAGATAGTGGATCTCAATCTGACTTGATTTCAGAGGAAGTGGTTAAACAATTGGGATTAAACACTCAGATGCATCATAAGCTTTACTCACTTCAATGGATAAGCAACAATCATAAATTGCACATAACAAAGCAATGCACATTAAAGTTTGCAATTTCATCTAAGTTTGTGGATGAGGTAACATGTGATGTGGTGCCACTCAATGAATGTGGAATGGTTTTAGGCAGTCCTTATTTGTATGATCGAAAAAAATCTTCTATAGGGAACATAATCAATATCATTTAATCAAAGCAGGCAATGAATATGTTGTACATGCTCATCACTTAAAAACAAATCAATCTCTTCAAACAATGGAACAATTAAGGAAGGCAGCTCATGCAAGCAACACACCTATAATTGTTGCAAATCAAGTAATTGATCTTAAGTAAGAACATGAGATGATTGTAGAATGGAAGTTCAATCATACTATGCTTCAAGATAAGCTAATGTCATGCAAGTATTACAAACTTATTAGCTCATTTGCAGTCATATTTCTGATGTTATCATTAGTAATGTTGTCAACATGGATGATAGTAGCTTCAGTAAGATGTGACAGAGTACAAGTGGCTAACAATATGCTGTCAGCTATCATGGTTGTTTTACAGTTGACCTCGATGAGACAGGTGCACAAGACATAGTTTAAAGATAGAGAACAAGTGGGGTGGCCTATCCCGTACTTGATGACTGGTTAGTATCAATTTGGAGGACCAAAACGTCTTAGTGGGGAGGTGTGATCCAAAATGGATCCAGGAACCAAAATGGGTCCAGGAAGGCCTAAAAATCAAAATGCTCATAATTGCTTCAAAACGGACTTGTGCATAGGCCTCGTCGATACGAACCCAACGCAACTCGAACGGGCTCAAACGAACACCGAATGCGAAAGATATCACGATCTGTTTGTTTTGCCAAACAGACAAAATTTTGATCACTGTGCAGTTCGTACATTGCTGATGTGGAAACTGACTGTACAATCTGTACGACCGTACATTGATGTGGCAGTGAGTTGGCATGCTGACGTGGATAGTTACTGATGTGGGCAAGTGCATATGTGGTCGAATAATCTCTTGACACATGTTTGTTTGATGGCGAATGTAATGGTGCCACGTGGCACCCCTCCATTGGTTGGTTTGTTTGGAAAATTTTTATGGGCTTTACAGGGGTCGAACCCGTGACCTCCGGTCTGGGCAGAGCGATTTGGTAGGGCTGGGCTACCAGCCTGCCCACGATAGTGGTTATTCCATATAGTTCGGAATTAATATTTGAATGTGGTGTGTTGTAATTCGGTCAGAGTAAAGGGCTGGGGCCTAGCCCCAACCCCGACACATTCACTATAACATATAACCATTACGTATGACCACACGATTTATACCTTGGTGCAACACCATATGCACGAACCATATGACTACGACCCATTCCTTTAAACTATTCGCACAGATTGTGGGTTAGTGCCCGGTCGGTCGAGCTATCCCGCTGACCAAGGCGTGTAACCAGAGGCGTAACTGTGGGATATGGTTCAACAGAAAGGCGCATGGAAAGGGTAAGGCCAGGACACATGGCCATAACATATGACCAGGGACCGACCGTTAAGGGACCAGTGCGTCAAGCACTCAACATAAGGCCACATGGAGGCGCGCATGTGACCAGGGGCATGCGAATAGGGGGTTGCGCCTACATTTTACCCAATTTTGGGTTTTTTGACCTTATTATAAGATTTATTTTTTTATTTTTAAGCCTGTTTGAGGGGATTTTGGTCATTTTTGGAGGATCTGGAGCCCTTTTTGAGGCAAGATCTTGGGGAGAAGTTGGGAGTTTGTTGCCAACTTCAAGTCTATATAAACCAGAGGTTCTTGGAAGCCCAAGGGAGGTTCAGAAAAGGAAAATGCTGAGGAAATTGTAAAGCCAAAGCCATTTTTATGCAGGGAAGCTATTGAGGAGAGCAACTTTGCGGGCCATTTATGGGAGCTTCATTCATCCGTTTTCAGTGTCGTCAGTTGTGATGGGTTCTTGAGATCTAGCAGAACACAACTAGATAATTTTGTAATCCTTTTGGCACTTTTATGATTTATTTTTGAATCTTTTGAAGAGAAATAAGAAAGCCTCACCCACTAAGACAAAGCCCTGGAGACGTAGGTGAGATTGCCGAACTCCATTATCAACTTTTGTTGTTATGGTTTGCTGTTTATTTGTACTTATTTCCAGATCTGTATATCTTATAATGGCTGTTATGTTACATCATTAATTTTTCCTCTTTCATCAAATTCCTAAATGGTTAATGAACTCATGTTTTAAAACTCAACCATAGTCTTTAAAAGATCTTTTCAGATCAACCACCATGAATTATTGTACTTGAATAACTTAGAAATTGATCTTCATTCATAGGTTGAACGTGATCTTCATTTATAATCTCATCACTAAGAGGAATATCAAACTCGGTTGGATAATGATCACCATCCTCACTAGTGCCACTAGATAAGCCATAAAACTATTTGCTTAGAGGAAAATAATCATTGTCATCAACACTATTGGTGCTAATATATTTTCCACTTTGAGTTAAGTATATTCTTCTTCATCATCATCATTATTGATGCCTTTAAATTTCCCACATGGGGGAAAGTAGTCATCATCGTCATTATTAATGCCTTTAAATTCCCCATGTGAAGGAAAATCATAATCATCATTATTAATGCCTTTAATGTCCCCACTTTGAGGAAAGTCTTCATCATCATCATAATTATCATTGGTGCCTTTAAATTCCCCACTTGGAGGCATATCTCGTCATGATTATCAGTGCTTTTAAATTCCCCACTTGGAGGAGAGTATTCATAATTATTAATGTCATCATCATTTGAAATATCCTCATATTTCTCCGCTATATTGATGCTAACATTGACATATTCATTAATAGGAAGTCTTCATTTACACCATCGTTAGTGATACTTCAATAACAATCCTAAGTGGGAGGAATATATGTGTGATCATCAATGTCATTGGTGTTTCGATTAAAGTCATAACAAGGATGGAAGTTTCATCCCAATCATTTACACTATTATCAAGATAATCACTTAGAGGTAGGTTTTTAATATTGTCCACATCATTGATGTTATTATGAAAATGTTGAAAAGAAGGAACAACCTCATATTGTTCCCTTTAAATAGTGGTGTCTAGAAAGTCCTTAGAATTAGGAAGTTCTTTGTCGACATCTCAATCTCATTGCTTGCATCATGATCAAACACCTCACTCGATGAAAAATATATATCTTCGTTGTCATTGAAGGTATTTAACAATATTCGCTAATACTAAAGAAGATCTATGCAAATAAGATGTTAGTGTTTCAAAAATGGAGACTTCTTTATCAAAAGAACTCGTGATTTCTCCAACCAAAAACACATAATGGTATAACTATCTACCCTCCCAAAAATAATCTTATAGCTTGGAGAATGAAAATTTGTATTATAAATATATTATTATTCTATATTATATTTTATAATTCTTCTATTTAATATTTTAGGATGTTTATAGTAAACAAGTGTTGCATGACAGCGTAGTCCCTGCCGGGTTGGAATGGGAATAAATGCATTGCTATGGCGAGATCGAGGGAGAAATAAAAGCCCGAAGCAATGAACACGTGGGAAGCAACATGAAGTATAGGTGGTATCCATGCAGAAAATGACTCGTGCCACTGTCTGACACGCCAACCATAAGACATTAGGCAGGTACATGACCCAGGGAGAATGTCACTGTGGAAGTAAGGCCGGAGCCCCGAAGAGCCGTAGTCCCGAATTCCCGAATTAGTTAATCATAATATTATATTAATATGGGGTTAACAAGTAATTAGCGAGAAAGTGACTTTGTGAGAGCATTTTATTCTATTAAACGGATCATCTGAATTGTCTGTCTCTATATGTGTTAGGATAAATAAAGTTATATGCAGTGGACGAGTTTTTTTTTTTTTTGAAAATGTGTCCAGTGTCGAAGTAGTTTTTCCTATACATTTGCAAAGGTTGATCTGCAATTTCTCTCCAAGAAGAGGGCATATTTGTATAGCACCAACTGAGCATTTCAGTATAGTGCCAATTGGTATATTTGCAACATGTCTATCTAGTTGATTGTTTTTATTTGGCAAAGGTAAAAAAAATTCGAATGTTTCTATTTATGCGGATATTCTTGTAGATTAATCTGTTAGCACTGAAATGACAACCTAACGAGGATGTCAATCCTACTGTGTTTTTTATGGATGTGATACTCTTGTTTAAGTTTTTTCCTAGGGAGTGTATAGTTCAAATATGGGACTTAGAAAATTTCCGCCGTAATGACTTGAAGCAATACAAAAGCATAGTAGTAGTTTTTTTGTTTTTTTTGAAATAAAGGTTCCTGGAAAAAAGGACCAGGAATCACACACATTAAACATTCAAATTTAATAAATACAATTTCCTGTCATCCAGCATAGTTGAAGATAAAAAATTTCTCACCACATAAAAATAAAAGAAGATGATCGATATGCATAAAGAGAACTAATTTAGCATTCCAAAAATAGGGTCACAAGGCACTGTCAAGATTGTTCTCGAAGTAGTTTTCTTTAAAATTTATCAAAAAATAATAATTTCTGATACATATTTCTAGAAATTTAAATGTATTTGTCATATAGACCGAGATTGGGGCTCTCGCGGATCATAAAAGAAATACGTACAAGAAATAAGACTGTAGAAAGAAGAAGTGGGCGACGGTAGAGAGGAAGACCTGCAAAGAAGAAATTGGAAGTTATTAGTCTTTGGTTAGAGATTTCTATTTAAAGAGGTGGAATAACTGGATTGATAAAGAAAACAAGATGTGATCAGTATAGACTTACTATGATGGTATCTATTTCTCTCTTTGTTATTTGTTTGCTGACTCCTTTTTATTGCTCTTGTCGATGGCCACTGGAATCGCGCCAACCGGTTGTTTCCCTTTGTCGGTTGCTTGTTGATTCCCCTTTGGAGCCATTCTTCAATGTAGCTTCTCTTGGGGGCCACGTTGATCTCATCCCATATTTTTATGTTGAAATGCTCGTTTTCTAATTTCCTTAGATCGATAGAAATACTATATACAGCCTGTTCAATTTCTTCATTCTGTGCCGAATAGTCCACTAGCCAGTTGTCCACGTCATCTTGAGCATATTCAAGGATGCCGTAAAACTTTTCTAAAAACAACCCCTTTAAAATATCAACTTGTTCATCGAAGGCTTGCTTAGTTAAGGACAAGGACTTGAGGATTAAGTTTGGCTCTTGAACCTCGCTGGTACTTCCGGCTAAGTCTATTTCGGTCAGGTTTCTGAATAATTCTTCTTTCTCTGATATGGCTTGTTCACATGATTCGACAATGAGTTGTAGGTTCTTAACTTTCCCTTTCCAACATGCTTTTAATTGTTTGATATGGTTTGGGGAGGGGAGATCTTCTTGTCTTCTTCTTAGATCTGACATGTTGGTGACATGGTTGCCAAAAGGGATCACCGTCTCTAGATAGAAACGTTCTTCATTTTTTAAATCCGCATGCAAATGTTCGTGCAAACCATGTGCCCTCATTCCAAGGGAAGCTATATTTTGTGATGTTTCCCGGGCTTCAGTAATTAGCTCCATTCTTTTCTTGATATTCTTCTCCACATAGCCTCTACAGGATGTGAGGAGGCTGGAGGATCCTTTTAACTTGGTTACAGGGGTGGCAGGCACGGTTTTTTTTAAAGGACTGGAAAGCAACGGGGTAGGAATCAAAGCTTCCTCCAATTCCTTGATTCGGTCGTTCAGTCTGGCGTTCTCCACTTCAATGCCTCCAATGGAATCATCAAGAGTATCTCCGGTTGCTCGTTGAAGTCAGGAGATTTGAGATGGCTGAATGTTCCTAAGGTTAATATCTGAACGAGATTTCCCTTTCTTATTTCTTACATCTCTCTTTTCAATAATTAAAATTTTAGATTGGTTGTAAAAAACAACGCTCTGGAATACGAAGGATTCATCTTCGTAAAAAATGTCGGTCTCAACTATTTCCATTATGGAACTATGGTGCATTGCATCTGCGGGCTGATCAACGTTGTGGAATACGTTATCCAGATCAGTCTCAAGTTCCATGTCCTCACTTTCAGTTTCGGGCTCTTCCGCTTTCCATACAACGTTTTTTCTCTTCTTCGTCATGGGAAGCTTGTGAGAACTATCAATTTTTCCGCGAGGAGGGTTCTTATCTCCTCCTCCGTTTGAAGAATTCTGGGTTTCTTTCTTACTGGGGTGGGCCGTTGGAGCGATGCTCCGTGATGTCGTGCTCTTGGGAGTGCTAGCCGGGGATTGGTCACTCTTCTCACTGGAGCCTTTTCCCTGTTGTTTGTACAATTCAGTCGTGCTTTGCAATGTCTCTACGTCGCCATCGTAAGGAGCATAAGTGTTGTCATCATTGTCTCCGTCTTTGTTAAGGCGTGTATGGATAAAAGAGCTGGTAAAGCCAATTGCTAGTAAATGTTCTAGAAAAATCCCATTAGGGTTGAACTCTCTTAGCCTTTCAACATATCTTAGGTTCAAGTTGTTGAAATGGCTTGGGAATTCGTCAATCTTGTTGACGTTCTTGAACACGAAGTCCTCGACTTTCCAAGGCAGAGGAATGAACTTCTTTTTTCTCTTCTCATTGAAAAAATGCAACCAATAGTTGTATTGCCTTGCTATTTCTATAACAAACATCTTGTTCGTGATGTGACATGGAAGGAAAGCATGATTTTCCTTGGAGCCCAAAATTATTATTACACTGTAATTTTCCATTTGTTCAAGTGTCCCCCTCCTGTCCAAAAACTTGGTTGCCTAGTCATACATCTAGGGAGCATCCTTTCCTAACAACAAATCTTTGAAAACCGAGACAAAGTCATTAAAAACCTCATAAAAACAATGGGAGGCCTTATGCCTCCACAAGGCATGGTACCAGAAGGTTACTGGGTCGAATTCACAATTTTGCTTCTTGGACAAAGACAATTTTGGAAACAGACAACAATGTGTTATCGCGAAAACCAAGTAGGATGACATATAAAATTTATTTTCTTCTTTGAATCGTGAAAATTGGGAATAGATTTCAATGGAAATTAGCTTCCCCCAATACAAAATGGATTGTTCCTTGAATGTGAAATACAAAATATAAAGAGCCATGCGAGAAATGCTTGTTGTGGACTCATGTCCCATTATTCTTGTAAACAATTAGGCAATTTCTCAGAATGGATTTCTAAAAGAACTAACCTGCAACTTTGTGACATCTTGAGGAACTCTTGTCGGTTCTTCCAAGAACTCAGGAAAGAGGTCCAACCCGTTATCATGTTTTTTTAGGAACCGCTTGCAGTCTTGTCCTATGAAGGTCAATATTGGCTTCAACAATTTTAACATCTTGCGGAAGACCTGAGGTGACAAAGAAACAAGAGAATGGTCGCGCAGTGGAATAATTCTTTGGCTTGGAATATATTTTTCAGTGCACCAAGAGACCACCTCCTTACAGTAAAAAAACTTCAAGGACACAACCTGCACGCGCGATTCCAGAGGTCCAAATTACTTCGTTCTGGGCGGAACGAGATGAATAGTAAGAGTATGCCTTGGACCACTGGAAGTTCTAGTCCTCACGCTCAAAGATATTCACTGTATCTCCACATAACTATTGTCGAGCTGCTGCCATAAGTTTACGCGAACGTCTATTTGCTCCAGACGATGTTTGAAATGAACAGTTGGAAGGGATAATATAACCCTCCGCAAATCTTGGTCCAATGCGTGTGAATGGGAGATCTCCTCGAGCCTTTCGCTCATTAATGACAATCTAAACGACTGTTGCATGATGAGTTGTTAGCATTAAAGACTAGTAATTGCATACTTAGAAGTGCGAAGGTGGCGGGTACGACGAAGAGCAATTGAGGATTGGAGATTTTGTGAACCCGCCAACGCGACGACCCGCGAAAGACATTCAATGCTGTTTGAGATGAACAATCAAAAGGGATAATATAACCCTCCGCAAATCTTGGTTTAATGCGTATTAATGGGAGATCTCCTCCAGTGTTTCACGAATTAATGACAATCTAGACGGTGCCTGCATGACGAGTTGTTACCATTAAACCTTACTAATTGCATATCTAGAAAGAAGTATGAAGGTGGCGGGGACGGGGAAGAGCAATTAAGGAATGGATAATTATCGAAAACGGTCGGTCGAGCTTCAAAATAGGGTTACAAGGTATAACCAGGAGAGTTGAGGGCCTGACGGTCAAATTGTATGTCTCGGAAGTTTTGAGTGCAAAACACATAATACGAAAGAGGGCATGATGGGGCAGTCCAGTGGTCAATTTGTATATCACAGAACTCTGAGTACTGTTTGCAGGCCACGAAACATTGGAAGCGCAATCGTGAGGCCGCCTGTCCGGGAACCCGCAATCGAAAAAGTGGCTAGGTATAGAATAGGGAAACGATAGGCCGAACTCATTTTCTCTAATATAATGAAATTTGTAAGAGATATCCCATTACTTGGCAATATCTTTTCTGCATGTTTTTGGGCAAGTTGTGTAGCGATAGTCAATGTGACTGTCTCGTCATGCCTTTTGCTTATTAATGATGATCTTTACGGTTGTTGCATTATGAATTGTTAGCATTAAACCTTGGTCGTTGCATACTTGGAAAGAAGTGCGGAGGTGGCGGGCACAGGAAATAGTGACTAGGAATTGGAGATTTCGTGAACCCACCAACCCGAGGATCCGCGAAAGAGATTCCAAGAAATGGGTAAGTATGGAAAGCGGTCGGACGAGCTTCAAACTAGGGTGACAAGGGTTCCACAGGAGACGTGACGCCCCAACGGTCAAATTGTATGTCTCAGAACTTTTGAGTGCAAAATGTGTAACACGAAAGAGGGGATGATGTGGGAGTCCAACAGTCAATTTGTATATCACAGAAGTCTGGGAGATCTTCTAGAGCCTTTCGCTCATTAATGGAAATCTTTATGGTTCCTACATGATGACTTGTTAGCATTAAATCTTTACTAATTGCATATTCAGAAAGAAGTACGAAGGTGGCAGGGACAGGGAACAACAATTAAGGAATGGCTAATTATCGAAAGCGGTCGGTCGGGCTTCAAAATAGGGTTACAAGGTATAACCAGTAGAGGTGAGGGCCCGAGGGTCAAATTGTATGTCTCAAAAGTGTTGACTGCAAAACGCGTAACACGGAAGAGGGCATGATGGGGAAGTCCAGTGGTCAATTTGTATATCGCAGAACTCTGGGTACTGTTTGCAAGTCACAAAACATTGGAAACACAATCTTGAGCTTGCCTGTATGGGAACCCAAAATTGAAAAAGTGGCTAAGTATGGAATAGGGAAACAATAAGCCAGACTCGTTTTCACTAATATATTGAAATTTGTAATAAATATCCCATTACTTGGCAAGATTTTTTATGCATGTTTTTGGACAAGTTGTGTAGGGATAGTCAGTGTGATTGTCTCCTCGAACCTTTTGCTTATTAATGACGATATTTACTGTTGTTGCATGGTGAACTGTTAGCATTAAACCTTAGTTGTTGCATATTTGGAAAGAAGTACGAAGGTGGAGGGCACAAGAAACAATGACTGGGAATTGGATATTTCGTGAACCCGCCAACCCGAGGATCCAAAATAGGGTGACAAGGCTGTCCCATAAGACGTGAGGCCTTGACGGTCAAATTGTATGGCTCATAAATTTTGAATGTAGAATGTGTAAAACAGAAGAGAGGACAATGTGGGAGCCCGATAGTCAATTTGTATATCGCGGAGGTCCGAGTGTTGTTTGTAGGTCACAGAACAATGGAAGTGCAATCTAGAGGCCGCTTGCTCGAGAATTTGTGTTCGAAAAAGTGGCTACGTATGGAATGGGGAAGTAGTAGGTAATAGGGAGGTCGATTTCGTAGATTGTGTTGCCCGGGTTGGAATTGTAGATCACAAATTTTTTGGGTGCAAGATGTATATCACGAAACACAGGGAAAAAATTGGCGGAAAGGAACGACGGTCTGTCGGTCAAAGTGACGTAAATGGCGGTTTAATGTGTGTTAATGGGAGATGTCCTCGAGGTTTTTGCTTGTTAATGCCAATTGTTTCGTACCAGTGTGTTGAGTTTCCACTAGTAAAAGCATAATTAATGTGCATTGGGAAGGGCGCGAAGGTGGTGGGGATGGAAGGCAGCGATAGATGCCTTGAAACTTTTGTGAACTCGAGTAGAGTGAAGCTTGCGAGTTCAAGGAGTCTGGGGTGGAATTGTAGATCACAAAAGTTTTGGGTGCAAGATGTATATGACAGAACAAGCGGCAGGAGAGCTCGATAGCACCAACCCCAGAAACCGCGGCCATAAAATTGGCTAAGTATAGAAACAAACGTCGGTCGATCAGACTTGTGATGTGAGGATATAGATGGAGATGAGGATCTATCAGTCTGCAAACCCGGAAACCTGCGATCATATAAAGGCGACTAAGTATATAACCAGAAAGGGATAATAGAGGGGAACAAGAAAAGGGAAAAAGGGGTAAGTATCTCACATAACAACATCTACTGTTCGTTTATTAATGCCAATATTTTCGAACCTTTGTGGTGAGTTGTCACTAGTAAAACCATAATGAATATGCATTGGGAAGGGTGCTAATGTGGCGGGGATGGAAGATAGCGATAAATGGTTTGAAACTTTTGTGAACTCGGGTATAATGAAGCTGGCGAGTTGGAGGAGTCCGAGGCCGAATTGTAGATCATGAAATTTTTGGGTGCAAGATGTATATGACGGAACACGAGACATAAGAGTTCGATAGCGCTAACCCGGGACCCATCGGTTAGATAATTGGCTAAGTATTGAAAGGGACAGTGGTCGGTTGGGCTCATGATGTGACGATATAGATGAAGATGAGCATCTGCTAGTCCGCCAACCTAGGAAGTGGTGATCATAAAAATGAGACTAAGTATAGAACCAGAAAGGGATAATAGAGGGGAATAAGACAAGAGAAAAATGGGTAAGTATAGAGGATGGAAAAGAAAGGGAGAAACAAACATTTAGTCTCAGCTATGCAATATACTTAGAGGTCGACAAAGTCAACTTCAAGTTTAAAGAAAAATTGTTTATATTTATTCGAATAGTATTCATATTAATATATCTTAATAGATTATTTGTGGTCCAAATGTAAACCATCTTCCAATTTGTAGGGTGTTTTTCGGCTTGCAAATTTCGCTCAAACCCATAAGCAATAGAAAAAGAAATATATGACATAACATTTTTATATGCAAGGATATTCTCAAATACAAGAAGCTGTAATATATGCACGGTATTGAACAGGAACATGATGTCAACACCTGAGTTGCCATGTTGAAATAAAGTCATTCATTGACTCTATTTCCAGGACCCCGAAGAATGAAAGCAGGACGAGCCTGCCCATTTGTTTCTTAGGTATAGGGTGGGTGCCACAGAACTATGTCCTATCACAAATTATTCCTCCATGTAAAATGTAAGGAGTGAATAGAGTAGATTTTATTTAAATCGAAGCGCTGGGCACAGGAAAAAAAAGCTTGTCGTGCATGTTTAACTACAGATCAAAGAACGTCTTAAATTCTTGTAGAAAGAGGTTGAATTCATCTATCAATAGCTGTATAGGCAAATGAGTCAATTTTAAAAAAATATACAAAATAATAATAAAAAAAAACAATATTAAACATTGGAAAACACCATATAACAACCTCAAATATTTTATATTCAGATAAACTAGGTTACAAGATACAACTGAGATTATTTCCCAAAATAACTCTATTGGAATTTGTAAAAAAATATATAGTTCAACACATATTCTCTGAAATTTAAATGTGTTTGCCATAATGACCGGGATTGGGGCTCCCCCGGACCATAAAGAAAATATGTACAAGAATCAAGCTTGTAGAAAGAAGAAAGTCGGTGGTGGAAGACAACAAGACCTGGCAAGAAGAAATATAAAATTGTCAGTCCTTGGTTAAACCTTTCTATTTAAAGAGGTAGACTAACTGGATGAAGACATTGACAAAGACAAAAGAATATGATCAATATGAACTTACTATGATGGTTTCCCATGCCTTGTCATTTGCTCCCTGATGTCCTTTTATGGCTTTCCTTGACAGTTATGGGAACCATCTCAAGCGTCCTTTGCCCTTCATTGACAATCTTGTCAACAACCTTTTTGAACCACTCCTCGATGTAGCTCCTCATGGCCGTCGCATTGATTTCATGCCGGATTTTTATACTAAAGAATTTACTTTCCAAGTCCCTTAGATCAATAGAGAGGTTGTGCAATGCTTCTTCAATATCTTGGTTTTTAATACAATAATCAACTAGCCAGTTTTTTCACGCCATCTTCACCATATCCAAGAATGCTATAGAAATTTTAAAATGACAATCTTTTATAGATTTCAACTTGATCATCAAATGCTTGCCTGGTTAAAAACAACGAGTTGAATATCAATTTCGGGTCTTGGACTTCATGGGTGCTCCCAACTAGATCTATCTCAGTTAGCTTCTTGAATAGTTTGTCTCTTCTAGATATGGCCTGGCTACATTATCTTTTTATTCAACATTATGTACTTTGATAAGTGTTAATTTCCTTCTATCATCAAAAACTTGGGGTTTAAGGTGCCTTCCTTGTAATGTTCCTGGTCATTCACATCTGAGACAACTTAGAGATGTGATTCAGGCCCAATTCAAATACGAGGGAGTGGTTTTATGTGACGTCATCTTTGGGGGAAAAAAATTATGTTAGCCGACAGAAGTTGAGACAAAAAAATCAAGTATCTTATGATTGGTATTCTCCCTATATTCGATCGTTTCTTTGGTTGAAAGGCCTACGTGAAGATTTGTATGTTGAATTTCTTTGTTTTATTGTTGTAAATTGGAAGGGACGTTCAAGTCACCTGCAAAATGATCATTTGTTGAAGTATATAGCTTCTTCCAACAACACAGATTTGGCAAGTGTATCAAATGTTGCAGACCACACCATAATCTATCTTTCGTCAGAGGAGTGACACATATCGTGGCTCAGAAAATGGTTTGGAATATTTGGAAGTGACGCCAAATATTACTCTACGTCTGAATATACTCAGAAGGAAATTATAAATTTGGATCCTGATGAAGGTGAGAAACTATATGAGTGGGTGAATCAACATTCTAAAATTACAGAACTTTCTATCTCAAAGTTTGTTGAGCGACTTCTGGATGTAGTAACAGACTCGACAGACAACCAAATTCTATCTCAATTTTTGTTGAGCGACCTCTGGATGTAGTAACAGACTTGACATACAATCAACTTTTGATCACTACTGGTACTAATGTCAAGTGTATCAAGTCGTGACCCCAGGCTCTAGGTAGCTTCAACTTCAGACATCGACACTGGCGGTGACTCCAGGCTCCAGATATCTTCAACTTCGGACATTGACACTAGCAGTGGCAATGGGAACAATTTCGTCAATTACATGGCAGTAATGCGGTGAACAAGTAGGTCAGTCATTGTCAAAGTACTTAGATTGCAGAGTTTTCAAACTTGCAAAAGAGCATCGAATTTAGAGTTGCTTTGTCACGACAATTACAATGTTGTCGTGAGTCCGAAAATCTTTGGAGGTTGTGTGTCCTGTGCGATGATGACCTTGACATTAGGTGCATGTCATACATTTATTATCTGGACATTGCAGTGTTAATGAAAGTGCCATAGTCGACGACGGGTCGAATGCATTGCCACAAGCAATATCAATTGTGTAATTAATTTACATCCTTGAAGGATGTGAATCCCAAACAATGCTTGAAACTTTTTGACTAGTCGTGTATTAAAAAAATACATTATTTTATATTTTAAAAAATAAAAAATTGTATTTTCTATGTCTAACATTAGGTTGCACACATAAACATTTTTAAGTTAACTGAAATTAATATATAGTCAACTCAGATCCCCGGAAGCGATCAAACTCCTTAGATCTAGTTTATTTCCATCATGTTGGTTGGGATAGAAGGATCAACCACCAGGAGAAAGAAACAAGCTAGCAATAAAATCATCTGTGCAAACCCAAGCTGGGGATGGAAGCACTCTACGACCAGTAAGGCACTATATTCTTATCGACCTGTGATCCCGATGAAAAGCTCGAGAGACACTTGCGGCGAGGTCATGATGATTTGTTTGAACCAGAAAAGTTAATACTTCAAGCATTGAGCAACTTCCATTTTTTTCAAATATCGGATCGACTGCAATAGAAGAAATGCATTCTCCTTATTCAAAGCACGAGAAACAACAGGAAGATTGATATTCGATGGAAATAACTCTGGAATATATACTACATCAAGGTATCTTCTAAAGAATGATACAAAATCATTACATGAAGGTGGTAGTAAAAGCTGATCTTCAGAAACCAAATCATTACCTGAATACGTCAAACTTCCTGTAGACGGTGGTAGTATAAAGTAATATTCATAAAGTGTTGCAAAGTCCATAGTTCAGAATTCCTTCCCATTAACTTTTCCCAGTTACTTGTCGATGCAGGCATCATAAAATTTTGAGAGTCTCGTTCCCTGATTATATACCCACCTTCAACCACTAGAAGAATATTCTTGCAAAGAGTGGTAAGCTCTTCGACCCATATACAATTATTTGCATATGAATAGTGAAAAAAAATGTGCAGTAGTGATATAAAGTTGATTGTATGTCGAGTCTGTTACTACATCTAGAGGTCGATGAACAAACTTTGAGAAAGAAGCTGACTTTCTGTCAAGTCTCTTAATACACCCAGAAGTATCTCAACAAACTTTGACATAGAAAGTTCTGTAATTTTAGGATGTTGATTCAACCACTCATATAGTTTCTCACCTTTGTGAGGATCCAAATTTATAATTTCCTTCTGAGTATATTCATGCATGGAGTAATATTTGGTGTGACTTCCGAATATTCTAGACCATTTTGTAAGCCACGATATGTGTGATTCCTCTGACAAAAGATAAATTCTGGTGTGGTCTACAGGATTTAATACACTTGCCAAATCTGTTTTGTTGGAATAAGCTACATACTTTAACAAATGAGCATTTTGCAGGTGACTTGAAAGTCCCTTCCAATTTCCAGTAAGAAAACAAAGAAGTTAAACATACAAATCTTCAGGTAAGCCTTTCAACCAACCAAAGGATCGAATACAGGGAGAATACCAATCATAAGGTACTTGAATTTTTTTTGTTTGAGTTTTTGTTAGCTAACATAATTTTTTTCCCTCAAAGATGACATCATATAAAACCACTCCCTCGTCTTTCAATTGGGCCTGAATGGCATCTCTAAGTTGTCTGACATGTGGATGACCAGGAACATTACAAGGAAGGCACCTTAAAGCCCAAGTTTTCGATGATAGAGGGAAATGAGAATAAGTATTTAAAATGAACGTTGGAGGATGATAATATAATCTTCCGCAAATCTTGGTTTAATGCGTTTTAATGGGATATGTCCTTGACCTTTTTTCCTATTAATTCCAATCTTTTCAAATATGTGTGGTGAGTTGCCACTAATAAAGGCACGATTAATGTGCATTGGGAAGGGCGCGAAGGTGACAGAGATGAATGAGAGAAAAAATGCTTTGAAAGTTTTGTGAATCTGGAAGCTCGGGAACTCGCGAATCTGTGACGACAGGTGGTGAAGAATCGACTAAGTATGGAAAGCCGGGGCAAAATGCCTTAAAAAAACTAAAGTAAACAACCATATTTTCGAGTTCAAGATCCACAATTTTTTTTTCCAGATCCCATAATATTGACCTCTCCCAATTCTATATCAGGCGACTGGAGTGCATCTGGGGTGCCTGTGAGAAAAGCTAATGCTTTGATGAAGATTTGTTTGTATTGCAACATGTGACAATAATTGTGTCCTAATAGTATTTAAAATGAACATTGGGGGATGATAATATAATCTAGAGTAGATCTTGGTTTAATGAATTTTAATCAGAGATGTCCTCGAGCTTTTCGGTTATTAATGCCAATCTTTTCGAACCTGTGTGGTGAATTGTCACCAATTAAAAGCATAAGTGATTTGCATTGGGTAGTGTGCGAAGGTGACGGGGATGGACGAGAGCGATAAATGCTTTCAAACTTTTCTGAACCTGGGTGTTCGCGAACCCGCGAATCTGCGACAACAAGAGGTGAAGAATCGACTAAGTATGGAAAGGCAGGGTGGTCAGACGAACGAGGACATACTCATTGTAGGTAGAGTGAAGCTTGCGAGTTCGAGGAGTCCGGGGCCGAATTGTAGATCATAGAAGTTTTGGCTGCAATATGTATATCACGGAACATGGGGCATAAGAGTTTGATAACGCCAATCTGGGAACTCTCGACCATAAACATTAACTATGGGAAAAACATTCTCAGCTATGGAATATACCTGGAGCTTGACAAACTCAGGTTCAAGTACAAAGACAATTTTTTTATATTTATTCCAATACTAGTCATATTATTTTATTTTAATAGTATTTTTGTGGCCCAAATGTAATCCATGTTCCAATTTGAAGGGTGTTTTCAGCTCTCAAATTTTGCTCAATCACACAGGCGATAACGAAAATATGAGTTAACATTTTCATATGCAAGCATATTCTCAAATATGACAACCTGTAATATATGCACAGTATTAAAGAGGGACATGATGTCAACACCTTTGTAGATGACAATGGGCTAGCACAATATTGCATTCTTACTATGATGATGCCTTAAAAAAACTAAAATAACCAACAATTTTTTGCCAATTCAAGATCGACACAAAAAAATCATCAGCTCCCATAATATTCTCCGATTAATGCGTTTTAGTGGGAGATGTCCTCGAGCTTTTCTGATTATTAATGCCAATCTTTTCGAACATGTTTGGTGAGTTGTCACTAGTAAAAGCATAATTAATGTGCATTGGGAAGGGGCAAAGGTGGCAGGGATGGAGGGGAGCAAAAAATGCTTTCAAACTTTTGTGAACCCAGGGGTCTGTGAACCTGCGAAACTTTGAAGACTCGACTAAGTATGGAAAGGCGGGGCGGTCAGACGAAGTCATCATATGTAGAGTGAGGCTTGCGAGTTCGAGGAGTCTGGGGTTGAATTGTAGATCACCGAAGTTTTGGGTGCAAGATGTATACCTCGAACACAGGGCATGAGAGTTTGATAGCGCCTACCCACGAACCCGCGTCCATAAAATTGGCTAAGTATGCAAACGAATGACGATCGATCGGATGCGTGATGTGAAGATATAGATGGAGATGAGGATTTGCCAGTTCACCACCCCAGGAACCCATGAGCATAGAAACACGACTAAGTATAGATCCGAAAACAGATAATAGAGGGGAAGAAGAAAAGGGGAAAACGAGTAAGTATAGAAGAGGAAAAAGAAAGGGAGAAAATAACTTTATCCCTCACACAACAACACTTAATTCTGATAATTATGAAGCCATAGAAACACATTAACTATGGGAAAAACATTCTCAGCTATGAAATATAGTTGGAGCTCGACAAACTCTGGTTCAAGTTCAAAGAGATGTTGTTTATATCTATTTCAACATTTTTCATATTATTTTATTTTAATAGTATTTTTAGTGGCCCAAATGTAAAACCTTGTTCCAATTTGTGTTTCTCAAGTGGAGATGTGTTTGTGAAGATACATTTCCTTGAACCACAGTCCAGGGGCAGGGAAAGTGCAACGTGGACTATTTGTTGAACAGACATTTGTTGAAGATTAAGCAATGTATTTCCAAGTGCACGTATCATTTTCATAGTATCAATATGATTTTTTTCATGTTCTTTGCATATTCTTTTAAATGCATTTGTCATAGATTTGTCAACCTTTGTCATGTATGGGGTACAATATGATGTTGTGGCATATGCATTGAGGACATATTGTGCGTCTGTATTTGCATTCCACATAACTCGCTGGTCCTTGGAGAGACTATTGTTCTATATATGTAAAAGTTTTCCTTTAAGGAAAACTGTTGGTTGTTTAAGTGTAGATTGTATACCTTGGATGTACTCATCTTTTGTTAGATTTAGCTCTGCCAAGAAGTCTTGGAAGCTCATTAAGCCATCAAAGTCTCCTTGATCTAGAAATGTGAACAAAAAATTATATTTCTCAATGAGAACATTGTCCTCGAAACTAATTGGCTCTACGATTCTTGTTGTTCTCATTGGCGGCACAGGGAAGTTGTATCTTAAATGTGAATTTTTTCGTTTTTTACAGCTTCTTGTATGATAATGTCTATGAAACTTGGCAAGCTCTGGATCCAAATGATTTGTGTTGCATATCATGTATTTGTCCAGAAACTGCTCAATCTGTGATTTATCGTCATTTCCATAGACCGGTGCACCCTCTATCCACAACAGTGTGTGGTCATGCCCACTCCCACTATTTTGGAATTCAGTCACAAAACAATAGTCTGATAGTAGTCACAAAACAGTGCCTGGTCAATTCACTCACTAGTTTGTTGTTTGTTGTTTGTTCTTGTTTTCTTCAACTTTGCAAGGTTGAAGCCTTGCATCCGTAGTTGGATCTGTTGTTGAACTTTGCATGGTTCGGATTCTACATTCGTGATTGGAACTGCGTTTCTGGTGTTGCGCATTAACGAATAAGTTTCATTGCTAGGGTTTCACTCAAACGTATAGTTTTCAGGAACAAAAAATATGAGGAGAAAATTCGATTTCCTTTTATATATCTCACTATGGGTGCAACAGAGGTGGGTTATGTATCCAACATTGAAATTCAAAGGGGAACAAGACATTTTTGAAGGAAACAACATGAAAACAATGCACCAAACATATGGTTTTGAGGAACAGAAAATACAAGGAGAAAATTCTATTTCCTTTTTTATATGTCACTATGCCTGGGACATAGGTGGGATATCTGTCAAACAACGACGTTCAAGAAAAAGACCAAGACAACATCACACTCTTGTTTCTCTGGTCGTAGCAGTCACATACAAAGATGTTCTGCAAGAGGATTTTGGCTCAGGCATTCCGAGTATTGAAAATTCTTACTTGCAAACTGAAAATAGAAAACAACAACCAACGAATAGGAATGCAACCACAACACTAAGACTTACCAGTGAATGGGTAATGACAGAAGCGTAGTCCCAATCGCGGATGCAGAACCCCTACCGTGCAAACTGCAACAATAGGTCCAACTGTGGATGCAGGACCCCAACCTTGCAAAGTTGAAACAAATAAGAGCAAGTGATAAACACCAAACCAATGAACAAGCACCAAGAGGTCCAACTGTAGCTATAGGACCTCAACTTTGCAAAGTTGAATCAATCAACAATAAGCAACATCCAATGAACCAACGAGAAAGCATCAACCACCCAACTAGTAATGCCGGTGAAGAACAATATTGCCCAAATTCACTGCAGACAAGATTGTATCAAAAAATCGAAGGAAAATGTATTGTAACATGCATGTTAAGTAAACATTTCATGCTGTGAGGCCTATCAGGTAAATATTTAAAGCTATGAGGACTGTCCAAGGGCCTCCCACTGTGTAAACATTTAAGAAAGTTGCAGTTTGTATGGTTGGGATTCTGCATCCATGATTGGAACATCGCTTCTGTCGTTCCCCATTCACAAGTAAGTTTCATTTCCATGGTTGCATCCCTATTCATTGTTTGTTTTTTCTAGTTTGCAAGTAAGAATTTTCAATACTGGGAATGCCTCAGATAAAATCCTCTTGCAGAACATCTTTGTATGTGACTACTACGACCAGAGAAACAAGACTGTCATGTTGTCTTGGTCTTGTTCCTGAATGTCAATGTTCGACACATAACCCACCACATCGCATCCATAGTGACATATAAAAAAGGAAATCAAATTTTCTCCTCTCATTTTCTGTTCATGAAAACCATACGTTTGGTGCATTTTTTTTTCAGACTGTACCTCATATTTTTTTTGCATTGCTATTTTCCAACGAGTCTTGGTTTGATTTCCAGGACATGGAAGTGGGAACATGTGATTGGAAGGGAACAACTTGGAAAAAAATGCACCAAACATATGGTTTCCAGGAACATAAAAAATGAGGAGAAAATTCGATTTCCTTTTTTATATGTTCCTATGGCTACGATAGAGGTGGGTTCTGTGTCGAACATTGATGTTCAAGAATAAGATCAATACAATGCCACACTCCTAGTTCTCTGGTCGTAGTACTCACATACAAAGATGTTTTGCAAGAGGATTTTGAATCAGGCATTCCCAGTACTGAAATTTTTTACCTACAAACTGGAAATAACAAACAACGAATAGGAAGGTAAACATGGCACTAAAACCCAACCGTCAATGGGTAACGATGAAAACGCAGTTACAATCGCGGTTGCATAATCCCAAGCGTGCGAACTACAACAACAGGTCCAACTGTGGATGCAGGACCTCAACCTTGCAAAGTTGAAGCAAACAAGAGCAACAAGCAAACAACAAACCAGTGAACAAGAACCAAGAGGTCCAGGTGCAGCTGCAGGACCTCAAATTTGCAAGGTTGAATCAAACAACAATAAGCAACATCCACCAAACCAATGAGAAAACATCAACCAATGAACCAATATTGTCGTTGAAGAACAATATTTCCCATATTCACTGCAGACAACATTGTATAAAAAAATTGGAGGAAAATGTATTGTAACACGCCTGTTAAGTAAACATTTAAGGTTGTGAGGCCTGTTAGGTAAATATTTAAGGCTGTCAGGACCGTCCAAGGGCCTCGCGCCGTGTAAACATTTAAGAAAGAGTATAGTGTGGCAGGCCTGTTTACGTACGTAATAATAAAAATGCCTAGGTACTTAATAATAACAATAAATAATAATAATAACAACAACAATAGTTAGAACAATATAGACGATGCAAACAAATTTTAGTCAAAGGACAAAGTAATATGAAGTCAACTAATAAAAAACCGACTCTCAATGCTCAAAACTTTGGATATCCAAACATTTCAATAAAAATAGTAAAAATTTAGAAAGACCGTAGATGATAAAAAACATTGGATATGCTAACATATAAAACATTGAGAATAGTGAAGCTAGAAATAAGACCTCTAATATGTTATCCAATCATATCATGACATATATGGTATTTTTTATTATATAAAAAATAACGCTTTTAGTTCTCTAGTTCCAACAATAGAGATTATGAAAATATTTTCAGTCAAAGGACAAACTAATATGAAGTCAACGAATTATCGATCACTATAGTCCCTCTACGCTTTCGGCAGGGACTAATAATATTTTTATTTTTATTTATTTATTTCTCATCCATTAGCTAATTAACTTTTGTATTCTTTTATCGTTTTTTTAGTTTATGCATTGGCTAAAAATACCAATGTTGACCCTAATCTTTGTTATATAAACACCCTCTTTTTTCTTTTTCTTCACTTTTTATTCAATCTTGGAGAACATTAATTAAAGACATGGAGAATTTCACAAGGGAGTTTCAAGATCACAAATGAGACATTCAAGAGTGAGCTTCTAGCAAACAAAAGGTTAGTGGAACTTTCCAATCTTCTTCTTCATCATCATCATCATCATCATCATCATATATATATATATATATATATATATATATATAATGCCTGGGAAAACCCCTAGTACTTCCCCTCATTTCGAGGATGGTAATCATAGTAAACCCTAAAAACTCCAGGGAACAAGGCCGTCGACAACAGGGATCGAAGCCATTACAACAATATACTCGTTATGAGCTCAATATGTCACTTGCGGGAATTGAGGTGCTCCTCCCAACCACCCGAGGTAAACCCAATTGACAACCATATATATATATATATATATATATATATATATATATATATATATATATATATATATATACTTTAGAATAGATCCCGGGGAAACCCATCGAGCACTTCCCCTCATTTCGAGGATGGTACTCGGGGTAAACCAGATTTTGTAGAAAGCCAATGATTTTTCGATAGCTTTCTCATTTAAGAGATCAACATGCCACTTGTGGGAATTGAACCTGGGTGGGGAGAAAACACCCAACACAAACTCTAATATTTTGTTTGTTCATTTATTTATT
>ML802160.1:15943-31174 GCA_009831015.1 Picea engelmannii | reverse complement strand
ATATATATATATATATATATATATTTTTTTTTTTTTTTAATTTCTTTGTTTTGTTTGCAGGTTAGGCGTAGCTGGAGTTAGAGTTGGGAACTTGGCCCATAGGCCCATATTTCAAACTAAGACGCTCTGATACCAAATGTAGGAGCCGAATAAATTAAACAACCATTTATTTTACAACATAGCAGTAAAATTCAAGAATTTCTATAATTTAGCACATTCACATACAAATTTATCAATAATAATAAAATTTTGTAAGAGATTAAAAACAATTGCATAATTTTTAAATACCTGAACCTGATGCTAATAACCTTCTGTTGTCCGCTTTCCTTCTTGACCGCTGCTGCACTGTAAAACACTGCCCAAAAACTAGTTCCTCCCTGCCAACTAGGTAACTTCCTAGCTCCAGGATATCGTATGGATATCCTGGGCCCCGTGCCCAAAACCTCCAGCAACCCTGGTGCCTGACTGATACAATCCCCACTCCAAAAACTCCACTCCTCTCTGCAAATCCAGCCCCCAAAATCAATCGCCCATCCCCCCCGTAGAATGGCCTCCCGTCCACCTCCTTCCCCTCCATATTCCTCCTTCACCGACTCCCCGCCTCATTTACTCCCTACCTAACCCATTTATTACCTTCTTATCCTTTCCCATTAATGCCCCTTATCCCCTTTATTTAATATCTTATCCATTGTAGTTAATATGTCATCCATTTTCGAGTACGTAACTTAATTTAATAATATACTTTATTATCCTCCTTTTATTTATTTACCTTATTAATTAATGAGTTAATTAATACTTAAATTAATCATTGACAATCATGAATAACTAATTACTAATAAATAATTAGTTAATGTTATTTTAAGAAATAATTTTTGTTTAGCTCATCTTTTAGGACAGTTATATTATTAATTTAATTATAATTAATAATCATATACATCTATTTAAGCAGGGTCGTTACAACATTGAGGGATCTCAACATCCATGGTTCCCCCTTGCCTTAGCAATGATTTAGCTACTAAGAATCTATCTAGCCTAATTGTCATTTGATGAGCTCCCCCTCATTTATTATTCTCGGTGTAACATCCATTATTCATTCTCATGTCCACCATTTTGAGCTCTATGATGGCATATCACAAGCATAGATTTATTTCTTCCATGTGGTGGGATGCTCTCTTTTTTTCCCAAAAGGGAGGTGAACATGTTGAACTCCCCCCATGATTTAGAGCTCTCCTTCATATGCTGAACCTAAATCCCATAGATGTCCCTTGAATATTTCTTTATGTGTGAGAATGTTCAAGCCATCGACATTTGTGATGAAGACTAAATATGGGGAACCAATTTCTTTGCAGCTTGTTGTGGTGAATCTACTAGTCTACATGACATCTTCTAGAATCACTTGACTAGGGTTCTATGGTATTGGTAAAGCTCCTGAGAACCCTTCTAAATTTTTTTCTGCTACCTCACATCCCCTCCAGATCTTTTTGGTTATTAGGATCATGTTATCCCTGTCGCATTTTGATTCTTGAATTATCATAATGGTTGGATTTTCTTTGGAAATTTTATTCCTAAGTGTCCTTTGTTTACCTAATGCATTAACACCTATAATGTTCCATGAGATGATCTTCATGATATGATTTTGGGTTAGGTGATTAAATACTTATCTAGCAGACCTATGGCTTGGATTGAATAAACCAATTTCGCACCCACCACCTTGAACTTATGCTTACTAGTTTTCCTACCTCTTGTTTTTTCCTCCCCACTGAGATTTTTTTATGCTTTGAGTAGGGTTCTTGATTCCTAGGGTCGCATTCAATCCTTGGCTTTGAGAGGTAGAGCTTAATTTCATCTTTCCTTTGACCAAATATTTCTGCAGTTTTTGAAGTTGCTCTTTCTGTAGATTTGTTAAGAGATTCTCTCCATAAATCTCCATGAGGGCTGGGAGATCTATTTTTATCATCTTTTTATCCACCATGGGGTCTGGTTCATCATCTACTAATTATTTCTCTTCCTCTCCCTCTATTTTCAATGCTAATCTCATCCATATGTTATTCCCTTCCTATTTCCTTGATATTGAATCTCTCGGTTTTCCTCCTTTTGATTTCAATTTAGGGTTTCTAAAGCTATCAAGGGCTTGTCTCATCAAATTTGGAGGATTCCTACATTGTTGCTTCCTTTGTAAGGATCTAGAAGTTTTTATTCTCCTTGATGTTGATGTCTGGAGTTGGTTTCGTGTTTTTTTGCTAGATTTTTTCTTGGTGGGGTTTTTGACAAAGCCTTGAATTACTATCCTTTGTTTCTTCTTTCTTTTTCGAGTTGACTATATTGTTTGGAGAGAAGTCCTTGAAAAGATGGCCATTCTCATGGAATTTACAACATCAGAAGGGGATTTTCTCATAATAAAGAATTTGAACCCATTCCAAGTATTAAAATCTTAAGAAGATTGATTTGGGAAGAGCTCCAGAGACATTCATGTAAACACATTTTCTTGTGTAAGAGGTGTACTTACTAGTTTTGGTGACTTCTAATGTTTTGACATAAGTGCCCAATGTGTTTTCGATGCTTGTTAGGGTTTCCTCTTCCTACTACTCATGGGCTAATGAATACAACTTATTCCAAATATGGGCTTCAATGAAGTCTTATTTTTTTGGATTGAATTTTTCAACCCGATATCTTAATTGTAACCCTGCCGAGTTAAAGAAGTAGGAGCCTTCTTCAATGAGTTACTCCTAGTATTTCGTGCTTGCAAAAATGGTTGTAAATAAGCGTTTTGATCCAATGTTTAGGTCCACTTGACCTTTAGGCTTCCACCTGGAGTTAATCCACCATATGACAAATTTCTTTGAGGGCCAAATGCCAATGAATTTGCATATAAAAGTGTGGTCCTTCATGTATTGAATATGGCCTCCTATTTTCATGGAGGTGACTTCATACAACGGGTTAATGACTATGTTCGCTAGGCATCCACTTCTCAATTTTCCCATCTTTTCTTTGCTCACTTATTTAAGCATCGAGTGTTTTCTTGTCCTTACTCCTTGTCGTCAACTTTGTTGAGGTGTTATCATTTCCTGCAACCCCCATTACCTTTTATTTACTTGTTTTCTTCATGATGATGTCCCTAAATGATGAAACGTCATGCCCCTCCCCTGTCTCCGTTGCCATTTGGGTTGAACCCTGACATAAGATTGTACGTTATACAAAAACCCTAACCAAACCCAAAAGCACCTCTTATCCTTTCTTTGGGAAAGATTCAACTATCTTGGATGTGGAGTCTTAACTCTATAATTCTAGATTTGTTTTACTTACTAGTATTATTATTTTTGATAAAATATTTTTGTTTCTTCTTTTTAAATATGTTAAAATTTTTAAATATTTTCTTTTCTATATGGTGAGTTCAAACATTTTTTATTTTATTTTTATTTTTTGAATTTATTTTGTAATAGTTATTTTGTAGTAGGTTTTTTTGGTTTGTTTATTTTAACATATACATTTTAGTTTAAATAAAAATTTTAAAACTATTTTATTTATTTCAACTATTTATGATTTTATTTTAAATTTAAAAACATAGAAACTTTATTATTACAATAATAAAAAATATTTTGTGTTTTTTGTTTTAGGAAAATGACATGGAGTTTATTTGTGAATGTGTCTAGCTCAAGCCCTGCAACAATAGCCTCCAAAACTGCAATAGGTACTTCAAGACTTCTAGCCAACAAAACACTCACTTATGTTGAAGGTCCATCAATTGAGCTCCCAAAAATTATGAAGAATGTCACATATTGGAAATCTGCTATAGGGGAAAACAAAATGGACCACTCTTGGTATGTGAAAGACAAACATAGTACTGATGGAGAAAATATATTTTTGTATTGTGTTGATTTTGAACACATGAAATCAAATTATTAACCAATTCACTTGCAACGAGATAATAAATGCGTGGTGTCGGCGCATAGATTGTTTATGTACTCGTGAAATATGCTAAAACATACGTGAAAATTAGATAAAATTTGAAAATGAGCAATTATAGTAGATAAGATTTTACAGAACTATGTGCATTTATTGTGGAAGACATCAAGATGAGAAAAATAAGTTTGTTTATTCTTTTCTAGGTTTGTATATATTATTATAAGTGCTATGATATTATTTCTAACATATTTGATATTAAATGTTATATTTTATTTTTACGGGATTTTGTTATACCACCTTCATGTATGTTTGGGGATAATTTATCTAACAGAGGACAATAACATGGATTCCATTAATTTCCTTTCATATAGAGAAGGCATAAGAAGTAAGGAAATAAAACAAAGAGAACCAAAAGTTAAAATTGTGGGGGTAGATCTATAAAAACAACAAAAAAGAAAGGAAACCCAACAACCTAATAAAGTTACAAATGTTGCATTTAGAACTTTAGCAACATATGCATAAACATAAAACCATAGATCTATCCTATTTAAACTCCTATGGAAAATATCAAATCAATAAAGTATATCTAACAATCAAAAGAGAGAGGAGACAATAAATTTATGTGGTAAAACCCCAATGTGGGGAAACATCCATGATGCAAGGCCTTCTTATTCTTCAACAAACTCTCCCAATTACATCAGCTAGATAACACTCAAGTATATGGATGATATAACTTAAGGACCCATAGGGTTGAGGCTAAAGATCAATACCATAAGAGACCCTCCACCCTACCGTGATTCAAAACCAATTTATAGTAACGAGGAGAAACATGGACAAATTGCCTCAAATTATAATAACTAGGAAAACTTGGACATTGTTCTACTGAACAACTTATACTTGGTAGTAAAAAATTTGTATGCTATCTTTTCCACTTATCGAGGATATTTGAAGTTGTCATTAAGGGGGAATGTACTGTAATGATCCAGATCTATTATAAAACGAAATGAAAGAAGCAATATAACAAATAACACTCACACAAATATATATAATAGAGAGCACAGTAATACAGTAAAAACCTAACTTCTATTAATGAATGAAATAGCACAATATTGTAGAGCACAAACTAGCTAGAATGGTGCTAGCTTATCTCTGAAGAGAGAGAGAGAGAGAGAGAGAGAGAGAGAGAGAGAGAGATGTCAGCTACACTCATTCACAAAAATCTATTACAAGGGGTTGAAAGAATGACATCTTAACATAAATCAAGAACCCTAAACCTAGATGGTGAAGTGCCAAAAGGTTTGCGGACCTTGAGATGGTTAGTTCATACGTCAAATTCTCGGGGGTTAAAATTTTGAATACAATCTCTGTTTCGGGTGATTAGTAGCTTGTTGGAAAGCTTTAACTAAGAGCTACAATTTGCGGCATGGCTTGGGTGTGTCAACGACAAAGCCAAGCCCATGAATTTCCCCAAAAATATCTTTTAGGGCTTCAAAATGACCCTAAAATTTTAGGACCCAAAGAATCATAACAAAATTGCCAAGATGGAGAATTGTGACGAGTTAATGGAGAGGTGGGTGGCCACTAATATCCATCTAGATAATGTAATTCCACATTATTCTAAATGTGTTCATTACTATTGGAAATATTGTTGTCATTGATGTTAAAGACAAGGGGAGACTACATATGTCCAAGATAAAGATTGCAAAATGGAGATTGTTGGAAATGCTATTTTTGGATTTCTTATGCTCAGTTTGGATATCCTATCTTTGAAGGATTTTTTACATAGCTCAAATGGGAGCATAGGTTATATGGTCGGAAAGATTATTACGAGAAGTTTACAACGGTATATGACACTCCCTCTAACTCCTTAGGAATAAGGAGATATGATGTTTTATATTAGACAATCAAACTAGAAAGTTCAAGTTGACCCAACCAGGCTTACAAATACATGATAGATGTGTGCATTTGAAGAGAATCCAAGCACATAAACATTATAAATACATGATAGATGTGTACATTTGAAGAGAATCCAAGCAAGAAGATCAAGTCTAAGGTGCACAAAAGAGATCTCAGGTGTGCAAGAGAAGTTGGAGATTATTCTTGGGGTCTAAAGGTGTGCAAAAGGTGTTTTCTTGGAGTTTTAAGGGCGCACTATGAAGGACTACGGTCAATGATGTTGCAAAGTGTGTTGTTTCGAGGTTGTGATGCTATAGTCTATAGATATATTCTGGGAATGATGCTACGAGGTTTGCTAGGGCATGAAGGATAAATCTCACTGGGGTTTGAATCTATGTATGGGGTATAAAGTAAAGAGAGGGGCTGGAGCATGAAAGTTAAGGGTATGATGATGCTATGAAATACATGAAGTATAAAACATGCAGGTGAAGTCAGAAGTACTATGTGTATGAATATTTTGGGTTGATGCCTATACATGTCTTACTGAGTTGGTGCTCAGCCGATGAGATTAGTGTCTCCAACAGGTTAGTGCTTACACCATATCTTGTTAGGTTGGTGCTCAGCCGATGATATTCATGTCTCCAATAGGTTGGTGCCTAGACAATACCTTATTGGGTTGGTATTCAACTGAGGAGATTAGTGTCTTCAATAGGTTGGTGCCTACATAATATCTTGCTAAGTTGGTGCTTAACTAAGGAGATTGGTGTCTCTAGTAGGTTGGTGCCTACAATCTTTGAATAGTAGGGTTGTGCCTCCAAACATTTATAAAGATAATTTTTTGTGGTTTTCTCCTGCAAGGGTTTCAAATTCAAACTGTGTACCGCGATTTGAGTTTACATGCATTTAATGTTTTAAAGTTAATGAATGATTGATGAAAGCTCAATTAAAGTAAAATTTGTATTATATTGATTCACCCGCCCCCTCTTAGTATAAGCATAAGTTCAACAATTGGTATTAGAGCAGGCTCCTTCAGAAACAATCTAACAACTAGAAGGTAAAACTCGGGAGCGCACATGGCCGGTTAAGAAGGTTTCCCCAAAATAGATATTTGTTGTTTGATGGAACAAATTATGCATTCTAGATCATAAGGATGTTGATTAAGGTTGGTTGTCATTGATGTCAAACCTTGAAGAAAGCCCCGTAGCACAAAGGTTTGGGTAATGGACCCAAGATTGTTTGATGTAAATGTGACTCATTATTGTTTTTTCATGGTTGATAATAAGTAAATATGGATGAAATCCAAAGTGGTCCCCTTATGGTGAAATCCCTCATGGGAAGACGCTTTGCAGAGTAAGAGAACCCATTCTTAATTGTGGAATAATGAGATGGAAACTATGGAATAATGAGATGGAATAATGAGATGGAATAATGTGACTCATTGTGGAATAATGAGATGGAAATTGAATTTGTCAGGGAAACTATCCTATATGGATAGTTCTTGTCATACCATTTCTGGTGGTATGTAGAACGTCACATAACTCCTCACGGTTAGAGAGTTATGGCCATGAGAAGTTGGAGACCCCAGATTTGGGTAATGGACCCAAGTTTGTTTGATGGGTAATAATATGACTTATGATATATTTTCAAATAATACTATTATATATGGATAGTACATGTCATGTCATTTCTGGTGGTATGTGGAACGTCACATAACTCCTCACGGTTTGAGAGTTACGGCCTTACGAAGTTGAAGGACCCTCACATGTCATCTAGAAGCCCCAAAAGGTCAAAGAAGTCAAAGTGGTTTAAGGGATTTTAAAAGGTAAATAATAAAGTCAAGTGATTAGTGTACTATAATTCAAAGTGAATACAAAATAAATTATTTAAATAATAAATTTAATGGAGAAATTAGAAGTGGGTTAACCCTAAAATAAGGAAAGTGGACAAAGTGACCTAGAAGATGTTTTTAAGGAAGCTACTTGGAGAGTATAAATAAGAGGCTAGGCTCTCTCATTTTAATCACACTCTATAATATTGAATATCTATAGGTGTCTGAGGTAACCAAGGATATCTAAGCCAAAATTCTGAAGGAAGGTGAAGAAAAGAAGACCTAAATGCAAGGAAGGATAAATTCTTTTGATGGTGCTTTCTAAGGTATGTTATTTACAGGTCATCTCACCATTTTCGCTATAATTTTTTTTCTATAATGATTCAGACCGTGAAATCGCTATGCCATTGATAAAAAATATCCAAGTATATGTGGTAAAAAATTCATCTTCTGGGTCGTTGTATTTTTGGAGTTACACTCCGTGGAAAATAGGGTTTGTGGCTAGTCTTGAAACTAGTCAGAAAAAAGTGTTTCAGGTAAAACCGTCATAACTTCTTCATAATAGATCTAAATTCAGTGAAACCAAATGTGTTGGTTAGGGTACAGTATTTAGTATGTTGTATAATAGTTTCAGAACAATTCAACAAATATTCGGTGGTCTACAAGGTCACTCTCTAGAATAAGCCAGAATTCAACAAGGTATGTCATTTTTGCTATAACTCCTTTTTTGAGAGGTTCCAAGTAGTGACACTTGGAGGAATTTCATAAAACACACTGAAGAACAGTGTGTATCAGTTTTATATCTTTATACATTACATGTACAAAGTTATGATTACTTCAAGTTAGGGTGGTTGACTAATCCAAAACTAGGCATGTGAGACTAAAAAAAAGTTTGATGAAATTGCTAGTATCTTGTTGTTAAAGTCAAGGAAGGTTTGCAGGAATGTGATCATATACACCAGGTCTATTACAGAGCTACAAATCAGATTTGGATGATGAAATTAATGAGGGCTTTTGGTTAAGGTACATGTTGAGTACATGGTTTAGACAAGTAGTTGATGAGTTGGCACATACATGAGGTGTATAGTTGATGATGTTGGTACATATTGATGAGTCATAGTTTATGAGTAGTTGACACATGATTGATACATCCTTGGTACATGGTTGGATGCACTTGTTTATGGTACAAGTTGATTACAGGTTGTTTGGTACAGGTTGGTGCATGGTTGATGCACTTGTTTATGGTACAGGTTGAGGTACAGGTTGGTGCATGGTTGATACATGGTTCAGATTTATTGGTATAGGTTTACAATGGTATATCTCACAGTGATAGTCTGACAGTGGTTCCATCATTCTACTTCTACTTCCGGGCGGTTGGACGGGGCAAAGACATGTGGTTGTAGCCACCTTCCAGTTATAGCCAAAGAACATCGGGGGTTGTAGCCTCCTTCTAGTTGTAGCCAAAGAATTGGGGAGTTGGAGCTTCCCTCAGGTTGTAGCCTGAGAAACTAGGGGGTTGGAAGCTCCTTCCAGTTGCAGCTGCAAAACAAAGGAAGTCGATGCTTCCAATGAATGTGATTCTTCAAGACATATAATAAAAAAAAATTGTGGTTTTCTCCCGATTTGGGTTTCCACGTAAAACACCGGTATACTGTGTATGTGTGTGATTGTTTATTTTTTATTGCTCTTTATTGGATAATAATTATACATTGATATAACATTTGAAGAAAAATGATTATAATTACGCTACAACTGATTCACCCCCCCTCTCAGTAATCCAACAAAGGATGCAAACATATCTAATGGCCCTTGAGTTTGATATTTGGCAATCATTCTTGATTGGTTATACAACTCCAACAACTCCACCAGTAGATGTGGTCAGGAAGAAGCCTAGTGAAAATCATGCAAAACCTTGAATGTTATCTTGTGTGGGCTATCAAAATCAGAATTTGTTAAAGTGATGCATTGTGAATTAACAAAAGATATTTGGGACAATCTTCAAAACATCTATGAAGACAATCATGACAAGGTGAAGAAGGAAAAGATCCAAACTCTTAGAAGGCAGTTCAAGAGTTTGAAAATGAAAGACGAAGAAAATGTTGCAACCTATTTCCTTTGAGTGGATGAAATTGTCAACAACATCAAAGGTTTTGGTGAGAAGGTTGAAGAACCAATGGTAGTGCAAAAGGTGTTAAGGTCTCTCCCCTTGAGATTTGATGCCAAGTTCTTTGTCATTGAAGAAATGAAAGATCTGGAGAAACTGACGATGGATGAGCTACATGGAATTCTCACTGCATATGAGATGAAGACAGAAAAAGAAAAGCCAACACATAATGAAGAAACTTTCAAAGCATCAAAGAAGACAAAATGACACAAATTATGTGATTGTTCTAGCCATGAATCGGATATAAAAGAACAATTTGTGAGAAAGCTAAAAAGAGGATCTCACAAATAAAAAGGTAAGCTACCCTTCAAATGTTTTAATTGTGGTAGAGCAAAACTTTTTGTTGCTAAATGTCCATATGCAAAAAGGGAAGATAGTGATGATGAGGACAGTAATGATAAATAAGAACATAACAATAAAAACAAACCTTATAGACACAAAAGAGGAAAATATACTAAGAAGAAGATTTTTTACTCTAGAGAGGACAATAGCTCGTCTGAAGAAAGTAATGGATATGTTTATGATATTGACAAAGGATAATTCCTCTTCATAGCCACGGATACAAAGTACACTGATAAAGAAAATGAAGACAATCAGAAAGAAAAATCAGATTAAGAAGAGGAAGACATTGATGGGGAAGTGAATCTTGAAGTAGAACTCGTTAGTGCCTTAAAAGAAATAGACAGACTCGAGGGAAAGAATAAAAAGTAGAAAGAGAGATTGCATAAATATGAAAAGAATGATCATGATCTCGATGAAACAGAAAAAACAATTATCATCCTAAAGACTCAACTGGAAGAGGAAAAATGACAGAAGAAGTGGTGAGAAGCCAACTAAAAGAAAATGAAGAAAATTGTGAGAAGCCAGAAGCTGAAATAGTTTCCTTAAGAAAGGAACTAGAGAAAACAATTGATCAATTGAAAAGAATCTTAGATAACATTCTCAGATAACATTCTCAGTTTCCAAAGGTAACCATTTATCAAGACAGGTCTTGGCTACGATGAAAAACAAAAGACCCACAGGGGAAATGCAAGCAGTAAGGTCACAAAGCCATCCGAAAAGGAAAATGAAGAAAAGCCTAAAAGCTATGCCAATATTCTCAAAGGCTCCATCAATAATGAAAGTAGCAGCAAGAAAGGAAATGATGACCAACAAAAATATGATTCTTCTCACAAGAATGAGTTCAGAAGAGGCGTTCCACCAAGAAGACCTTTCACAACCCAATACCAAAATCACTTTCTTGGTTATTGTTTTTCTTGCAATAATTTTGTTCATAAAGAAATAGATTGTAGAGCTTATGCAAAAAGTGATCACGTGAGAGATAGAAATAGATGTTCTTATAAAACCTCGAAGGATGATTATGTGACCAGCAAAACCAGAAATTATGATGGGTCTATTGATAAAAACTACAATTCATTTTCTCCCCTACTGGATTACAATGTTGAATGTTATATGTGCTATAACTACGGACACTTAGCACGTGATTGTAGAAGCATCATAATAAAATCTCTTAAACAAAACAGGGAAGAAGATGCTCTTACCAAGCATAGAGAAGAATACACAAAGGTATGGAAAAGGAAGCAAGAAGAACCGAAGAAGGGAGAATGTGGACTTTCAATGTAAACTCAAGACAAAGGAAGCCAATGATACATTGATAGTGAATGTTCAAAACACATGACAAGGGTTAAGAACAATTTTTCTCATCCTGAAGGAAGAAAAATGAGGTAGCATTACCTTTGGAGATAATGTTTTTACAATGAATTATGGAAAAGGCATTGCTAGTCTTGATAATAGAAAGACTAAAATGAAAAATGTATTGTATGTTGAAGAGTTAAAACATAATCGTCTAAGTGTCAATCAAATGTGTGATCAAGGTTACAACCTCACGTTTCATTACAATGGATTTGAGATAAAGAAAGCAAGTTTAGGAAGATTAGTGGGCAAATGCAAACAAAACCTAGAGCGATGTATATGTTCTCGATGAAGTCAAAGGAGAAAAATGTTGAGTGGGAGTGATATCTCTCTCATCTCTTCAATAAAGGGAAGCACAAGTTCAGGGGGAGCAACCCTTTGCCATTGATGTCAAAGGGGGAGAAGTTGCAGACAGAGGAAGAATTGCATACATAAGGAAAATTGCAGACAAGGGGAGTATTAGAATTGACTAAGGGTTGTCATCAATGACAAAGGGGTGGATTGTTGAAAATATTGTTGTCAATGATGTCAAAGATAGGGGAAGACTACATATGTCCAAGATAAAGATTGCAAGATGGAGATTGTTGGAAATGTTATTTTTCGATTTTTGATACTTAGTTTGGACACCCTATAGTTGAAGACATTTTTACTCTCAATACCTACCTCAAATGAGAGCATAGTGATATGATTGGAAATCTTATTTCGAGATCTTTCCAACGGTATATAGCAGTCCCTCTAACTCCTTGGGAATAAGGAGATATGAATTTTTGTCAGACAACCCAACCAGAAAGTTCAAGTTGACCCAACCAGTCTTTACAGGTCGGCCCTAAAAGTAAGCACAAAAACACTATAAATACAAGATATATATGTGCATTTGAAGAGCGTCCAAGCAAGAAGATCAAGTCTGAGGTGCACAGGAGAAGTTATATTTTGGGAATGATGATATGAGGTTCGTTAGAGCAAGGAGGCCAAATCTTACTAGGGTTTGAATCTATGTCTGGGCTATGAAGCAAAGAGAGGTGTTGGAGAATGAAAGTTAACGATATGATGATGCTATGAAATACTTTGTGTATGAAGATCTTAAGTTGGTGCTTATGCAAGTCCTACTTAGTTGGTTCTCAGCTGAGGAGATTGCTCTCTCTAGTAGGTTGGTGCCTACACAATATCTTGTTGGGTTGGTGCTCAAATGAGAAGATTAGTGTCTCAAGTAGGTTGGTGCCTACACAATATCTTGTTGGGTTGGTGCTCAGGAGATTGATGTCTCTATTAGGTTGGTGCCTAGATAATATATTGTTGAGTTGGTGCTTAGCTTAGGATATTGGTGTCTCCAATAGGTTGGTGCCTACAAGCTTTATAACAGTAGGTTGTTACCTACAAACATTTATAAAGATAAGTTTTTATGGTTTTCTCCCGCAAGGGTTTCCAAGTTAAACTTTGTATACCATGATTTGAGTTTACACACATTTAATATTTTAAAGTTAATAAATGATTGATGATTGCTCAATTAAAGTAAAAAGTGTTTTGTGTCCATTTTTTAGTGGTTTTTTAGGCACATGGTCTTCGTCGATGGTTTTCTAATTCTAGTTAAGGAATTAGGGTTGTTGACTAATCCAAGTCAATGGATTAGGGGTTTTGAATGCCGTGAGAACCTATATATATAGAATCTATGTGCTGTAATTTACTGTACAAGGTTAAAATCTACAGAGATAATACATAAAATACCAAAAAATTCCTCAAGGGCCAACCCTTGAACCCCTGCCAAGATGTGATTAAGTATACCTGCAAACGATACTACAAAAATCCAACATATTGTTGAATCCTCTAGGTAGAAAATGACTCGGGTTTTTTATTTGAGTTGTGTTTAGTAAAGTTGAGATACCCATTTAGGAGGGAAAACTTTTGGTCTTGAAACTTAGTGTAAAGGCATATTAGACATGCTTTGTTTACTGAACAATGCAAAGGGCACCTAAAGAATGTAATTTTTATTCTCTCTCTCTCTCTCTCTCTCTCTCTCTCTATATATATATATATATATATAACTTCATTCTATATAGAATAAAAATTACATTCTCGAGAGCCCTTTGCACGGTTGAGTAAACAAAGCATGTAATTCCTAGAAAACTCTCAAACACTTTAGCTCATTACGAGGATAACAACCAATGTAAAGTGGGTGGCATAGGCTTAGTGCACCTAAACACATGGGAATCAAATCGACAACCTACAAACTGTATTGGATTATCGACACCATCATGACAATGATGGCACCAACCAATTGGAATAAAACTTGTATATATGTTTGTGTGTATCAATGCACATACTCATCTAAAATCATTTTGTACACAAATGGGTGCAAATATACTACCTTGATAACCCCATCTATGTACACTAATGCATTAATGTGACATGCAACACCTTGCCATAGTCTTAAAACCTCTAACATTTGGTGTATCAATTCCTAGATATGCACACCATGTTTGAACCTCCAAACACAAGCCTTAGTAACATATGGGTGTACACTTCAACAACTCCTACACAAGACCTTCAACATTCTATGTACATGCCTACAACTTAAAATGCCAAGACTATTTGGGAAGACCAACAATTTGTGTGATTAAGTCTTGATGCATTTGTATATAAACTATGCTAACTTTCTTGAACCTTTTAGTCACCTACCATATAGGCTTTGGTTGCACAATTCTTCCTAAAACTCTTAACATATAAAATTTCTAAATCTCTTCCTTCTTGCCAATTGTATTATCAAGTATTTCCCCATTTTTACGAATGAAAGAAATTATTTTATTATATTTTTGTCTCTATTCTAAATATTTGTTATTTGTCAATGTAGTTAGCTTTCTATATGTTCATAATTGTATTCTTTGACTTCCACCCAATTTGGAATAAATATGGGATCCCCAACATATTTCTATGATTACTAAGAGCTTAATCTATTATATTGTTTGTCATTTGTTAACATAGCTTCCCACATATTCCTGATTGTTTTTTTTAAATCTCTTTGATTCCTATATTCCCTATGTACCACACCCTGGATGTAGGTCACCTACATACAACATTTGGTGGATCAAGTTCTTGCTATGCACACCAAGTTTCAACCTTCAACAACACACCTAAATAACCTCTGCATGTACACTTCAACAACTCCCACTACTTGATCTTCAATATTCTATACACATGCCTACACCTAAGAATGCCAAGATCATTATGGAAGCCCACTCATTTCCATAATTGAAACTTGATGCATTTGTATATGTACTTGTATATAAACTTGGAAATGAAACTTAGCTCATTTGTGTATGTACTTGAATATAAACTATGTTAGCTCTCTTAAGACTTTTAGTCACATATAGGATTTTGCTGTACAATTCTTTCCAAAACTCTATATAAAATTTCCAACTCTCTATCCTTACCGAAACTATACCAAAAACTTCTAAATCTCTCCATCCTTATCAAAACTCTATATATAAAATTTCTAAATCTCTCCATCCTTACTGATTGTACCATGAAGTATTTCCTTACATATTCATAATTGTTTTCATTGATTCTCTACAGTTTGGGGTGATCCTTTGTATCATACATCATATATGGGTTCCCCAACATATTCTTATGATCAATGAAAGAGATTGATTTACTATATTGTGTGTCATTTGTTAACATAGTTAGCTTCACATTCATAATTGTCATTTTTTAATTCTATTCAATTTGTAAATGCCCCGTGTACCACACCTTGGAT
>ML802159.1:156922-179725 GCA_009831015.1 Picea engelmannii | reverse complement strand
TTTTCTTCTTTGGTCTTAGTTACTTCGCGTTGTTGAAATTCTTTCCTAGGGTTCCTGGATAATACTTCTTCTGTGTCTGGGATAGGTAATTCAATCTCCTGAGGATCCTCTAGTGTTCTCTTAGTTTCGACATCCGGGTTGCTAGTATTAAATATCTGTGATCTGCTCTTTTGTTCCTCAATCAAGTGCACGATCCTTCTGGTCATAAAGACTTTTAACTCTTGCTTCTTCTGTTCCAAAAATTCTTCTTCTTCCTTCCATCTGGCTTGATCTCTATCAATCCAAGGTTTTCCTATTAGCATGGTAAACGAAGCGCTATCTTCAACAAATTCAATAGTCTCAAAGTCTTCTTCTGTTTACTAGCTTTCCTTTGAATAAACTTATTCCTACTAGTGAAGGGATCATAGTAGGCCTTCCTATAGCTTCCCAGGTTCTCTCTGGCATAATATTCATCTGTGTTTCCTCATCCAGAACACAGTCAATGTCAAAGTCCCCTATTCTTGCTTCGATGCATTCCGTCTCTTTGAAGATCTATGATAAGCTGACATGTCGATGGTCAATCAAGGCTTCTTTTATTTGTATGAATATTTTCTTGGATTCTTGCTTAGGTTCTGCCTTTTCTGGATCTGCCTTAGGGTTCTCTTGATTCAGATTCATTCCTTCAAGCTTAGCGATCATTCTAGGGAAATCCAACACTTCATGGTCCATAGCCTTACAACAAAGACAACTAGGTCTTCTGCCAGGGCATTCCTTAGCAAGATGTCCTGGTCTTCTGCAACTATAACAGAGGGTTAATTCTCTCTTTCTCTTAAATGATCCCCGACTTCTTCTCTATTGTGCACTAGGATTGTATGAGCTAACCTGAAACAAATTCTTTCTAGGGTCCTGCATCCATTTGTTAGTCCAAACATTCTTTCTATGCATAGTTATAACATATATTTCATTATTCTTATCAGATCTATTCATATCAAATATTTTTTCATCGATCAGTGCCCTATTTTTTAAGCTAGGACAGACTCTATCAAACATACCTAGATTCATACTCTACAAACAAAAATTTCCACTTATTTTACTTTTACACAGCACAGAGCTTTCAGATCTAAGAATTTTTAACTATTCTTACCTTTATCAGAGCACGGAGCTTGCAGATCTTACCTCTTTTAGTCGGAACTTTCCACTTTACCTTTCTTAGAGAACAAATCTTTCAGATCTTGCTTCTTTTCTTCAGATCCGACCTCCTTTCTTCAGATCGGGCTTCTTTCCTTTAGATCTGGCCTTCTCTCTTTAGCTCAGAGCTTCACAGGTCAAGTAAAATGTTGCACACTATGGCAACATATCTACGCACAGAGATTTCACACTTTTACATCGAATATTTGCACAAAGTTTCTTCTTCCTTAGTTCCCAGCAATCACAGTTTCAGGTCCCACAACGGAACCATTTGTTGGCACAAAGACAGACCCAGGGTTCAACGCTACAACATTGCACCAACAAAACCCTAACTACCGGCCCTTTCGACAACACCTGCGAAGCAGATGAAGTCTCACCTGAGGTAGAGTCAGGGGTGGTTGCAAGACTCAAGTGTCTGCAACCCTACATGGGACACAAATCTATGATTGTACTACTTAATAAAGCATTTAACACCTTCAGTTATTTAACATGCAATCATTATCTACTTCGCTGATAAAAACAGAGCCTCACAATATTCACAGTAATCTACCGTATATAAGCACTTAGCATGAGTAAAATAGGTCAGATGTAATCGATCAAGCACTGATCATATTCATGTACATTAGATCTAACATTTTATACATCATTAGCACTAAGCATAAGCAGATCTATCTAATCATCTCAAAGCACTAAGCAAAGAAGTCATAAACACATTCAAGCAAGCACCAAGCAAGATAACACAGTGTTTACGTGGTTCACCCCCCTCCTGGGGCTACGTCCACCAACTCTTCCTCTTTATCACCTTTAGTCAATCTATTACAGCACAGAGCCTCTAACCCCTACTCCGCACAGGACAGAAGATCTGCACAGCTCGCTAGATCCTACTTCCTTGCGTTACAACACTAAGTCCTTCACAATCTGTCACAACTACTTGCACTCAGGTCTGCAAGTCTCTTACAATCATGCACAAAGCATCAAAACCCTACTTGCACTTAGCATACATTCACATCACTTATATCTAGCACTTAGCCTTTCATTTGTCTCCTTCTCTCTTCCTAACCTAGGCATTTATTTATATATACAAAATAGGCCTAAACATGGGTAAACCAATGGGTCGACATCCCTTTCCCGTTACATATTCCCAAAAACCAAAAAAAGAGGCCCAAAAGGGGGCCAAGATCTGGTAATCTTTGTTTCGTCTTGCGCTCCTCCTTCGACAGGTTGTCTAAGTCCCAAAATAGGTCAACATGACCAAGAAACTCTCAAAAATTGGTCAAGGGCCAACAGTAGCGCAAAGACAACAACACACTTCTTGTTTGAACAAGCAATCACCATATTTGGATGTCCACGACTTTTGATGAATGACCAAGGTATTCACTTTACAAAAAGTATTATTAGGGCCATGACTGTGGTGTTTGAAGTCTATCACCAAAAGAGTACACCATACCATCCCCAAGCCAATGGAAGAGTAGAAACTTTCAATAAGATCTTGGAGAATGCTCTTACTAAGATCTGCAATGTCAACAGGGATGATTGGGACTTGAAAATTCCAGTAGTACTATGGGAATACAGGACCACCTGTAAGAAGTTGACAGGACATACACCATTCAGATTGGTGTAGGGCATAAAGCAGTAGTACCATTAGAAATTCTAGTACCCAGTCTGTACGTAGCAACAATTACCAGCATGACAGAAAGAGGCACAGTAAAGGAGAGGTTAAACCAACTAATGGAGATGGAAGAGGATAGGATTCTGGCAGAATTTCACCAAGAAGTATAGAAAGAAAGAGACAAATCCCGGCATGACAGACATATCAAGAGGAATAGTTTCAGGGAAGGAGACCTAATCTTACTCTATGACAATAAATTTTTTCAACATCCCAGTAAGTTTAGAATGCATTGGCTAGGGCCCTATGAAATAAATATTGTCATAGATGGAGTATCTATACACCTAAACGATCTGGTAGGAACATAACTGAAAGGAATGATCAACGGGAGTCGACTAAAATTGTACAGGGACAATTGACCCCCTAACACTTAAAATTTATAGCGCAGTAAGAAACCATGTACATAGTGTATTATAGTAGAAGCTAGGACAAAAAAATGATAAAAAAAAAAATGAGCAAAAGACAGAAAAATAAATACAAAAATACAAAAAAAATGAAATACAAAAACACTGGAAAAAGTTGCGCGCAGTAATTACCACGACAAACATCAGAAGACAACGCGCAGTAAAAATTGAAGTCGATGCAAATGCACGCAAAAAGTGAAACATGAACATGATCGAGTCTATAAAAGGCGGAAATCACATGGTTATTCAACACTTAGCGATGTTTGAGCCCGTAGTGAGAAAAAGAATGCATGCCCTACTTATCATTTTACAAAAGAGAAAGCGAGTTTGCGACTTGGAGAAGAGGATGACTCCCCCGAAGTTCAGCGCCCCAGAACAATTTGTCTGGATTACTCGGTAAGGACAAAGGCACAAGGAGAGAATGCAGCAGCGAGAGAATGTGGTAGAGCTGGAGGATGTTACCACCTCGGACCCATAATCTATTAGCCTGATGCAGGTCAAGGAAGATATTCCCACAACACAGCAAGGAGAAATAGGGCAGAGCTCCGGGGCAAGAAACAGTGCTTTGAACCCTAACCCCGAGACACCTGCAAAACCTGATGAAACGATGGGACCACGATAGTCCCAGGAACAAGAGGAAGTGTTGGTCGAAGACATCACTGACCGACAAGAGTCTAGTAGGGAGGAAGAAGACGCAAACACAGCAAAGGTAGGCACATCTGTTGTGGGACAAAAAAGAAAAACACCAGACCCCATGGAGATTACCCTCCCTTTTCTCCCAGATGCAGTCATCACTCTCGATGACATGCTTGGAAAGGTACCTAAGTTGAGGTACACTGATCATGACGTATGAGATGCAGCTAAGTTTCCAGAGTTGGACGAGGATAATTACTTGATAAACACAGAGGGAATTGGACCCCTCGGAAAATCTATACTAGAGTCTGCATAGTGGATCACTAGGATCTACAATTTGGGCATTATGAATCTGTTAGACATACCACATTTTGGGTGCGGTAAGAATTTCGGCCTATGTGTCAAATAGTTAGTCGTCCACGTCCATGGAGGCATATTATGGATGGAGAGACTAGTACAGATTGATGTGGCATTGATTGCCAAAATCATGGGACTACCCACAGTTGGTGTGCATCCCGAAGAATACTTAGAGAACAAGGTGTGCGAGAAAGAACTGGCAGAACAGGTTAAAGCGTAGTTCGGCACTACTTGGGGAAACAGAGGCATTGTCATCAAAGACATTAATGACAATGCAATAAGGTTCGCCAACAAACTGATGGTGTGTAAAATATTGAGGAAATTTTGAAGAAAGAGAGTGTCGGCAGGTGTTATTGCATCGGCAACGTAGTGCACTAAGGGAGTTATGTTCAACTGGGCACCGTACCTGTTGAACCATTTTCTAATAGACCGTCACAACGTGCAAGATAATTGAGCTCGATTCCATTATTATTGGTTAATCATATTAATCATTGGCAGGGTGGCAAGAGCCCAAATTCTCAGTGTTCCTAGATAGAATCAGAAAGTGTTACGCGGCCAGATATGAGTCCCTCTGGCATGCCAAGGATAATGAGACGCAACATGCCAATAATGTAGTATTCGCCATGTTGTTAGAAGACATACAACAACAGACAACGAATGTGTGGCACATACGAATGGAGGTAGCGCAGGAGACAAAGGGGATAGCCAAATTCAATGCATCCCGACATCATGTATGGATCCAAGTCGCAAGGGATCCCAAGAAGGCATGGTTGAAGATGAAGTACTACGTCACCAAAAAGGAAGTCGACTGGATTATCAAAGATTGGCATGCTCAGTGGCAGTTACCAGTAGAAAAACCAGCCACGAGGATAGGCACAACACAATCCTCCAAGCCCAAGGATACAACTGAAATAGGTTCATCAACCCGAATAGGTAGCCCGGATGACAATACCAGAAAATTCATAGCGTGCAACCAACTAAGTAGGAGCAGCGCAGTACCAAAATGGTCGAGGAGAAAACCCACCATGATAAGGATAGGAATTTGTCCACAGACTGGGAAAAAGGATACGACACAGTCTACAACAGAAATATCCCAAGGAACAACAAGTGGGGCACAACCCTCACAGACAGCAAGGAAGCATGTGCAAGGAAAATATGCACGCAAGCAAAGAAAGTATGAGACTGATGACCCAGACATCAACATGACAGAGGATGATGCAGATCTTGTCACAAAAAAATTCCAATACCAAGGTGAAGAAGTGGTATGAGTTGCAGAAGCGTAGTAGGAAGAGATCATGGCCAAGTTGCTAGAGGTCCATGAAAATATACAACAACTACAGAGCCAGGCAGGATCACAGGCCTTCGCGCACCAACATGGAAGGACACAGAAGTCACCTACGCAAAAAGAAGGTGAAGAAATTATGCTTTGTCATCTAGGGCAGGGAGACATTCATGATAATGCATCAAATGATTAGGTTCGATCAGGAGATGGCGTAGAAACCCCTGGAGGAGGTTAAACAAGTTGAGATGGTCATGGCACACATACCTACAAAGGACTTATACGGGATACATGTCAGTGTCATGCAATAATTGCATTCTAGGGCTCATGTGGATGCCACAAATTTAGAGGTGGGAAGAGGGGTCATAGAGATGCTCCAAATAACATATGACCAGTTGACCACAGAGAAGGAGGAAGAGAAAGAGCATGCAAACATATTGGAACATCGATTGACAATGGTGTACAACTGCATCCCAAATAGCGTGCAAGCAGCGGAGAGAAATGCAGAGGAGAATATCAACCTCATTTCATAAACCATCAATCAGTACAGACATGAGAGCGAGGAACTAAAGGAAAGGCTCAATCCCACGAATCCTCCTGAGGTTCGAGAGAAGACGAAACAAGAAGCTTCAATCCAAATAGCGAAAATGGAGAAACATGCAAGAGAAGATGAAGAACTATTTGACAGATTCGTGCAGCTCTGGACAACACTGGAAGAGGATGAGTATTTCCAACAGTGAGGCCACGAAGAAGAAAGAGACATTGCATCCATACAAGACCTCAAACAGAGGCAGAAAACAATGAGCATCACAGAGCGCCTGAAGGGTACTCAAGATATGAAGTTGCAGTCACATTTGAAAGCAGCGCAGATGCATAAGCAAGAGAGACAGGTAGAAGTGGAACCCCTCCAAGAGCAAGCAGCACATATGATCACGCAGTTGGAGGAAAAGAAAAACACGGCATGAGCACAAGCAGATAGCGCAGTGCTAATGCAAGAGGAAATAAAAACGCATACACTATAAGCCCTAACAGTAAAAGTTGTGCAGATAAAAGAAAGAGGAAAGTAACTGAAGGACAAGTTCCACAGCCAGGGAAAGGTTGTTCAAGGAGCGTGCACTGCCTAGGAGGCTCGGGATGAGCCACATGTCAGTGTTGGGGGCCTTTTGCACGCAGGCCTATTTTGAGGTAAGGTATATTTTTGGAAGGTAAAACTCAATTTTAGAGAAGAACAGTTGGCATAAAAAGTAGCACGTGCGAGGGAAATCTGCGTGCAAAGGAGGAAATCATGCAAGGTGCACAGGCAAGAAAACCTAAACATGTTAGGGTTAGGATTTTCGTAATAGATTGTAACGGATAATAAGCTGGTAAAATAGTATAAATATGAACCTAGGAGGTCTAGGTTGGGGTGGTTCAAAGTTGTTCTAGTTTTGAGATGTTGAAAAAATACCAACATAAGTTCTGATACATTTTTGTAATTTTTTGAGTTGTAGAAGAGTCAAGTAGGTTAGGTCATGAGGGTTAGGTCACGAGATGAGGAGCCTGGTGTGATCTAGTCCGACTCATAGAGGTTTTGGAACCTTTTTCATGATTGTATGATCGGAGATATAGTGCACACAGTGCCATATTTTGAAGCAAACCTAATAAAAGAGCCTAAGAAGCCAGATCTTTGTGGAGGTATCCCAAGAGGGGGTGAACCATGGTAAAACATGTGTTATGTGTGTTGTGTGTTGCATATTTTCCTTATGTTAGTAGTTATATTATGAATGGATGAATGAATGGTTCTGTTAGATCTATTAGAATGCATGCATAGGCTTAACAAATGAATGAATCTTAGGAATAATAGAGAGAATAATCAGATCAAGGCCTGAATAAGATCAAGTAAATCCCATATCCCCACTCCTTCCTAGACTACAAGAACTTGAGATTTGCAGTCACCCATAGAACTATCTCGGGTGAGACTGCGCAATGCAGTTTGTGTACTGTGTTGCCTTCTGGTTTACCAGGAAATCCAATAGTTTTAGAGGGTTTTGTTAGAAACCTGTTCAGATCTGAACCTGGGTCAACCCAATTAGATGGAGAGAGATATTAATAACCGACAAACAAGGGATCTTGTTTTGTGCATGCAACAAGAAATCAGAGAGACCACTTTGGTCTAGTAGTAATATCGATGTGAATAATGCAAAGCGACAACTCTAGAATAGAACTAACTAAGGCAAAATGTGAGACACCACAACGGAAGTACAAACGAAGGAAAGAGTTGAGAGGTGGAGACACTAGTGAAGCACCGACAAAGATAAGAGACAAGAGGAGGCATGTTAGTGAAGCACTAGTGAAAGCAGAGATGAAAATAATGGTGAAGCACTAGTGAAAGAAAGAGATGAGAGGCAATTATGCTAGTGAAGAACTAACAAATTCAATATCCAAGGAGGAGCATAAGTTAATGGAGCACTCCCATAGCCACAACCTACTTGGATAAAACACCAAACCAACATATTTTTAAAAATAACAGTAATCAGTGCTACTTGGAAGGAATTTATCTCAAGCCATGTCCTACCTGACACAACAATCTATAGGAATCCAATTGTTCATAAGGCAAGTGAGAAGGAGGGAAACCAAAAGTGGGAAAGAGAGAATACGAGAGGAGTGGGAAGAGAGATAACTTCCCTAAGTGAATTATGTTAAGCGAGGAAGAGAAAGGTGGGAGAGACAAGGAGGAGCAAGAGGATCATGAGTGAGCAAGTTATTGATTTCTCAAACAATACTAATAATAGAAGTCCATTTCGAGATGTGGGTTTCATTCAACTTGGAAAGCCATATTAAAATATGGAAAATTTCTATGGTTAAGATGAAATCAAGCTACTGACAAAAGGATAGAAATTGAATACAAGGTTTTCCCCAAGAATTTAGATGCAGTGTGAGCTAATGGCCCAAAACTGCAAGGGAACTATTTGTTGACCAAGCTATGATATCCTCAATACTTGTGAAGACCCACATGCCTAAAAAATAGACATCCATAAAATCTATAATGGTGTCCCATAGACTATCACAGTAACAAGCAAGTTTAGGATATAGAGATAATAAATATCGAGAAGCAACATGGTGCATGGTAAGCAGGCAATGATGGGATGGGGTACAAACAAGTCTAACCATTATGAAAGTGAAGTAACAACTAAAATATGAAATATAAAATGTTAAAACAAGATAATAAGTGACCAACCTAACCACCATGAAAATGGAATAGTAGTGTTGTTAGAAATACACTCACACTAAACCAATCAAGAAAGAGAAGACATAATTAAAGAGAAAGAAGAACAATGGCAATCACCCATAATACACAGATTTACCTTGGAAACCCTTAATTGAGAAAACCAACAATGCTTGAGTGACTCCCGCTCCTTCGTTGTCTTGTTCATTCATAGAATTAAGAGTTACATGACTAACCTTGGTCCACACCTAAGACTAATTCATCATCCTACTCTCTTGCTTTACACAAGAACAACTCTACAATTAATTCGGCTTACATATTCATGACCATTACACACCTCTCAAATCCCAAAGTTTGATCACCTAAGATTAACCTTTTATAGTATTACATGATATCATATTTATAGGATTTATAGTATACAAAACCATAATTCAAGGCACCCAAAAATGGTTGCGTATCCATGAAGATGATTGGATGCAATCCCATGAATCTCCGGATTCTATTACAGTCGACCTCTATCCAGCTACGAAGCAATCGGTCTTCCAGTCAACCTTTCAATCGATCACTTTGCAACCTCCCATCAACCTCCATTCGGCTTGAGTTGTCGACCTGACATTTGACTTAATGATATTGTTGATTTGACTTAACCATCCATTTGAACATTCATCCAATTGATCCACCTCGACTAGTGAGTCGGTTTGACTAAGTTTCCACTGCAAAGAATATAAAAACCCAACAAGTGTGACTATCAAAGTGAAAGTTGAGATGAAATGAAGGAGAGAGAAAGAGTAAGAGAGGGATATATGTAATTACCTAAGTGCAAGCAATACAATGAGAGACTCAATTTGGTGCATGCCACATGAAAGATGAGAACCCACATGGGATTGCTAGCAAGACAAATATGGTAGCAGGAAAATCCCCTTATAACTATACCAGGTTTTAGAATATAGACATAGCAAATGATCATCTAAAAGTCAACCTATTTCTATACTACCCCAAACATACCAAAATGAACGAACACAAAGCAGTAGTAGAGAATATCGGCAACTGTACCTTTTATCCAACATCTGGTGATGATCTCCTCAAGCTCTATAGCTCTGAAGACTGCAAGTCTCCTCCCAACGCTGAATTGCATCCAAGACTAGGCAAACAAGGGCTACAAGCATGCTATTTCTATTCATAAATTAGGGTTATATATCAAATTCCATGTATGAATCAAAGAGAAGACACAAAACATCATGATTTGGGACAGGGAAAAGAGATTCTTTTATTCATCAAACAAAGAATGAAACTTACAATCCTTGTCGGCCATCGTTCCACGAACCTGGTCCAGGCTCCTCTTTACAATGCTCCAAGTACACCTTCAATAAGCCTCTTCTCACAATCTAATAATCACCTCAAGGAAAGGGAATGGATTGAATGGAAGAAAAGGAGTTGAAGAGAGGATGTTGAGGTGGTAACTCACAAAAGCTTGAAAATGCTTGCGCAAGGAAGGGAGATGGAAAATGGGTAGAGTTTCATTGTTCTAGTGCTTGGTTTTGAAATGAGACCCCAACACCTCCTTTTATATGACAAAATGATTTGTATTCAGTTGGGGGATGGGCTATAGCGGGTGAATTGGTTGGGAAACCTCCAATAGCCCGTGAATTCCACCAAATTCCTTACAACTTTTTATTTTTTGCAACTTTTGGAGGTATCTGCGGGCTATGTATTGTGCAGCAAGTGTATGTACGTGGGTTTTCTAGCATGTAGCAAGCGTATGTACGCAGGCTGTAGTGGTGCAGAGCGTGTACATGCTCTAAAAATTGGTTTTTTAAGTACAACTCCTCAGTAGTGATTTGGCAAATTATGAAAGTAAGAGGGCCAACGCCATGTATGCATGAGTAGGGAATTTTAGGGCTATAAAAGATGCCCCCTAATGTATGAGGTCAGAAGAACAACTGATGTCTGAAATACATTACAACATCTTCACCAATGTACAAAATTGAGTGAGCCTAGGACCAAAGTTCGGGAGGTGCAATCTGCAAAACAATAATTGTCTCTATGAGGCGAGCATACCCATGCTTGGGATGAAATGAATCATGGTTGCCAATCAAATACACTGCAGCTCCATGTCATATAACTATATAAAGTCTAGCCGCGAGCAATACACAACAGATCTACATCTTAAAATCAGTCAAAGATATACAAGTATTGTATGCATCTTCAAGAAGCTAGTGACGCATGTGGCTAGAGATGAAGTCTTCATAGCTCGAGCAACAACTTCAAGATCTTCAAAACTCAGGTAGGAGTAGATTGGGAGTGTAAGACTCACTACTCTAAGATCTTCGACAATCTGTTGAGAAAAAACAGAAGGATCTTGATGATCAAGCAAAGAACTTTGTCGATTTTGAATCTGAACATGACTGGACTCTTGGGATGGTCTACTCAGGAAAGTTAAGAGACAAACTGCAGAAGGGTCGACTCGGGTTGGGAAAAACTTCCCTTGGAAAAAAGCACGAAAGATGATCAGACTCAAGAAGCATGACATTGACATAAGTTTGTGATGCAGGAGTCAACGCAAACTCTCCATATGTTTGGAAGAGTAACCAAATGGAGGAGGACACAACTCTATGTAGCGAAAACAACTTCCTAAGGTCATACTAGATCCCAATGCTTGACGAACAAATGGAAGGATGTGCTTTGTCCAAGGGTGACTATCTTTTCTCTCGAAAAAAGAATGTATATTTCTCGTCCCCTCTTTTTGGAATATTTGATCTTTTTTTTCTTTTTCAATTTTTAAAGAGCTTGAAAAAGAATAAAATAATGCTACGTTACAAACGAGGAACGTGTGTCATGAGAAAGCAAACTGATTCCAAGTGCATGGAAAATACTAATGCTTAGGGCAAGGAGACATGTGCAGGATAAGGACACTCGGGGCAAATTCCTCCATGGGTCAAGGTGTCATGTCACAGAGGCAAGAAATGTTACAAGGCTTGCGTATAAGGAATGCTTCAAAGGTTTAGTTGAGAGCAACATGGAGCCGACATTAGGCCAAAGATGCAAATATGATACCCGCAATGCAATTAAGCATGGCAAAGGGAGACCCCTTCTATGTAATTTTTGTGAGCCCAGAAAAGGTAAGCTCGGTAGTTTTTTTACATTTAGAGAGTCTGAAAAAAATGCAAAAGAAGACTCCAGTGAGTACATTTTTCAGAGTTAGTCTAGTCAGTTCTAAAAAGGGTTAAACTTGCACCAAAAATACGTCTATTCAAAACAATTTTAATGAGTGTGACAAAGAAAATATCACTTGACAATCTTTTCAATTTTATGGAGTCTGAAAAGAGCTTAACTATGGACTCATAGCCTTTTTCTGAGTTTAGTCTCCTTAGCCCAAAAAATTATAAAAGTAACTGAGGAGAACTATCCCGGTGAGATAAATCTCTCGAGGCGTACATTTTTCTACTATAATCTACAGGCTGGAAAAATGGTTAAACTCATGCCAGTAAATGTTCTTCTGGACGAATTTAACGATTGTGAAGGAACAAGGTCACTCGATGATCTTTTCAATTTTAGGGAGTCTGAAAAGAGCTTAACTATGGACTTCAGGGGGGTTCCTTTTTCGTAAGTAATCTCCAAGTCCCGAAAAAGGTGATAAATCAAAACCAAGGAGAATGTTCATTTTTAGAAGATTTAGTCCCTCAGGCCCAAAAAAGGGTTAAACTTATGCCTGAGAATACTCTTCTAGCGAACCAAAGTTCCTAGAGCATACCTTTATTCATAAAATTAGCCATCCAAACTGAAAAAGGGGTAAACTACCGCTGAAAATATGTGCCTTGAGAATTGAGTTTGGCGAGCATGAAGGGAAACAAGATCGCTAGACAATCTTTTCATTTTTAGAGAGTCTAAAAAGGGCTTAAAGAAGACTACAGGGGGCTATTTTTCTCAAGTAATCCATATGAGATCGAAAAGAATAAATACAGTCTCGTTGGATGTTTCTTTCGAATTTTAAAGCGAGCTTGAAAGACAACAAAGTGTGCTCATTACGGAGTCACGAGGGTAAGGCCAAGAACGATGAAGAAGAAGTTTGAGGCTTCAACCCAAAGTCATGGTGGGACTGAACAGGACTCCCATACCTATGAAGTACTTCGGCATCGGCACCAAATGGAAAACAAGGCTCTAACTAGGATGCCCACGAAAGGAAGGCTCTACCACATAAAGTACGACACACTTATTAGCAAGGAAGGTTGGTGTTGCAATTCAGTGGGGTTGATCCTAAGGCCAAATGAACCAGGAAACAAATAATGTAAAAATGAAAGTAGGGAAAAACCTAACCTATATTCTAGTTTTGAGGTCAATACCTGTCAGAACAGATCAATACGATGGACAAATGTAAAAGAAAAAATGTCTCCAAGATCCTATATATAAGGACAATAACACTCATCTAGAAGTTAATAAATCTGATATAGATAGAAACTTCAGAAAAATAAGAGGTTCTACTAAATACAAAACTTGAAAAAAGTAAACCTGGACTATAAAATATGTATAAGGCACCACACAGTTGCATAGCTCATGCATGGTAGTAGTTCAGGTAGAGCCTTTTGCTAGGCTCTGACCAAGAGTCTATTCGATAATCAACCTAGAAAGTATCCTAAATGTGAAGAAAACACAAACCATGGTGTAAGTCTTCCCATGGTATAGAAATCATAGTCATGGATTCATGGATAGCCTCATCCGAAGGCAATTAAAAATCCGAGAAATTACACAAACAAGGAGGCTCAACACTCCTAAAGGGCGAGGTAAACTGACCATATTCCATATGACGATGGAGGTTATGTCCAGGATTGGCAGAGTCTATCAACAAAGAATCACAAGCACGAGGGCTTGAGGATATACAAACAATGAGATCATACTCAAAAGGAGACTCAAGATCACTTTGACTAAGAGGGGGAAGCAAGGGCTCCCATGCCCCTATTGGATAAACCAATGGATCAATTGTTGAGACCAAGTCTCGAGAAGGCAAACATGATTGCAAAAGTTCCTGATGTGAAGCAATTGAACACTGAGGATAAGATGCCACATAATTAACCCGTGGCAGGGTAGAGTCTATGCAAACACTAGGAACATATAAAGGGGCAGCCTTAACTAATACCGAATTAGGATGGTGATTATCATATGCCAGCTGGTCTATAGTGACAATGCTTCCATTGTGAGGGAAATGCATCACCCGGAAGAGCGTAGACACCACAGCGTTCAAAGCAATCACGCCCGAGAAGCATATTGAAATCTAATGGGCCTTACACCACTATAACATCGACGAGGATAGTCTTCCCACCTAACGATATAGGTAATTGAGGAAGAACCCCCAAATATTCACTAGGACATCTGTCAAAAGCCAACAACTCATGCGAAGCAGACACAAGATCAGGAGAACCCAAAGATTGCCAAGCCGAGGATGATAAAATACTTGTGGAGGCTCCTTCATCTACAATACATCAGTAAATGTTTTTTGAATTAACTTCAACCCTTATTTGAAATGGTGCAAAAGAAGGAAGACGAGGCTCAACAAGGTCATTCCAATCAAAGGAAACCATCCTAGGACTTGGAGGGGGTGTGATCGAAGTGAGCAGAATGCCCCCTTGTTCTGAAAGTGCTAAACTGGAAATGCTAGAAACATAGTCGGTAGACACATCACTCTCTGAGAGAAGAGTGGGATCAGTCAAAGATTGCATCGGTGTGATCACTTTAGTAGATGTGACACTCTCCAAGAGAAGAGTGGGATCAACCGAATATTGCATCAGCTTGACCACTTCCTCAACCACTAGCTGAATAGGTTGCGAGACTACGTGGTCTAAAGACAGCTCACCCCCCAAAATAGGACTGGGATCAACCGAATATTGCATTGGCAGGACCACTTCATCAACCAAAGGTTGAATAGACTTTGAGGAAACCTTAGAAGACTCAGAATCAGAAGAGCTTGAAAATAGGGACCACAATCTTCGTACCTCTAGTAGGCCAGGGCATAAATGAGTAAGGTGATCTCCCTTGCAAAGATTACAAGGAAACTTAGGCTTACCTCCTATCTATCTAGGTTTCCCAGAAGAATCAATGCCCCCATCATGACTAGCATTGGTTGGTTGCTTGTCCCCAACATGACTAACAGAGATTGGTGATTGGTCGATAACATAACTCGCAGAGGCTATAGACCTATCGCTAGTATGACTATCAGTGACTGGACTTTTTCCACCAACATGACTTGCAGAGGCTGGGTGTTGGTCTTCAACATGACTTGCAGAGGTTGAGGACTTATATCCAAAATGACTCGCAGAGGTTGGTGATTGGTTGATAACATGACTCGCAGAGGCTACAGACCTATTTCCAGTATGACTAGCAGTGACTGGACTTTTTCCCCAGCATGACTTGCAAAGGCTGGGTGTTGGTCTTAAACATGACTTGCAGAGGTTGAGGACCTATCTCCAACATGACTCGTAGAGGTTGGTGATTTCTTCTTCTTATTCTTCCTCTTTCTATTTCATTTAGACTTCCGGTTACTAGTAGTTGGACTTTCACCATAGAAGGCAGAAGGAGGAGGAGAAGACTTTGTTGATGAAGGAACATAAACATGATGCCCATGACATATTGCGCTTAACTGGGAAGTTTCAAGAGCATTTGGGACATTTTGAATGGTACCCAACCAAACCAGTAGTCCCACATTCAACCCAGGAATGTACAAAGTGGCCATCAAAGGGGCACCAACATTTCCAAAGAAAGGAAAAGAACAAGAATTCGCATGCGAAGGGGTTCCTTGGTTGGTATCATTAGTAACTTTAGCCATGAATATATTATGCATAGGGTCTCCCCTTGCATGATCGTTCGAGTCTGTAAAAGTCTCACAGACTGACTTTGACGAACCAGTGTTATAAAAAACAATGCCTATAAAGAGGTAGCTCCACATTTCTAAGCAGAAGACCGAAAAGTCCTCACAATCGACAAAGTGGGCAGTCTACCATCTTAGTTAAAAGACCCAAAGAAATGACCAACTAACTCACTATGGAAAACTAAGGAGCATAGAGCACGCACTAAAAGTTCCTAAAGATAAATCAAGCAGGTGACTAACTAGTGGGAAGGACAATTGCGCCAATTGACACTAGAGAAACTAACCGATGCAAGTGCAACTCAAAAATGGAAGCACCCTCCGGGTATACTCTACAAAGCACGATCCAACTTCCACCCTAGGCACCACGGTATAACCCCGCAGACACTTTTGTAAGTCCGTAAAATATGGGCAACTAGGTTTCCAGCTCGCAGTTAGTCACCAGGCGGGTACAATCGACAGTCGGGTAGATCATAATGAGCAGGATAACAAGTCTGAAGCCCTTCAAGGGTGCCAAAATCAATTGGTCCAGAAGAAAACTGAAGACCTCGAACGGATTCGAGGTCCATGAAGCTCCATAGGCAAATGTGATCGATAGTGTTCCGGAGAAATACCCTAAATATACAATCCCCACTACGTTTAGTTCAGCTTTGGAGGGTTTATCTCCTCTGCCTTTCCTCACACGACCTCGTGTTTAACCCCTGTGTTAGAGGGGGATCCTAGCTAACTCTTACGATAATGGAATTCAAACACTCCCTTTCTTAGACACCAATGTTTGTTTTAAACTGGCCTTGAAGAGTTTCCTCTTCACACCTAATTCAAGGCCCTAAAACCCTAAACTAGTCGGTGAACCCTACAAACAAAAAGTCTAATACTTTTTAAATTAAGCGTTAATTTTAAATCTTGATTTACACAAAGGATGCGGTAGTGAAACTGATGGTGTTATGAAGAGACGAATAAAGAAGATAACTTTAAATCATTTGAAAGCAAAAGATACTTCAAAATTAAAGAAAATCTTGTAACTAACTCTTTGTAAATTCAACTTTTCTAATTGATATTTCAAGATCTTGTAAATGAAGAAATCCTAAAACTTGATTTCGTTTTACTGCAAACTACTTAAATTCCAGGAAATCGAAAAGAACTTTGAAATAAAGACTCTTTTTTCTTTTGCAAATAACAACCTTGAGTACTTTACCAAACTAAATGCAAGAAAATAAACTCTTTTTTATTTTAATTTTCGAACTGCTTTAACAAGAAAAACTGAAGTAAAAACTTTTTTGTTCATTTTTCAAAGAAAGAAACAAGAATAAAGAGAAAATTGAAAACAAGATTGATAAAGACCCTAAGCCAACTGCGGATCCCAGGGATTCAACCAAGAAACCAAAAGGCGAATCCAAGACTTGACAACTCGCTCTAAACCTTTTAGGGAAAATAAAACAAGACTAGGGAACAAGTTAACCGAAACTTCAACCCAAGCTATGGTCACAGACAGAGACTCTGACTGATTCAAGAAATTCCCGAGAAGCTTGAACTTCTATAGAGAAAGAGACAAACTCTCTCTTTATTAAAAAATACTTTCATGAAACAGAGACGCGGGTTGTTGCATCAGTAGCCTGTGTATGTACACGGGTTGTCTAATGTGCAGAGCGTGTATGTACGCGGGCTCAGCCAAAACAGGATGTGTACACCTCTAAGTCTTTTCAAAAATAAAAAGACAAGGCAGACTTACAAGGCAAGGAAATATGGTATGCACCTTGTAGGTAACCAGAAACCCTTAAGAGATTCAGTAAACTTGAATGAAACTCGAAAGGAAAACAAAAATCCAATCAACAACCCAAAACCTCCCTAAAAACCCTAGGAAGAATCCCCAGTATGGTCGCTAGTTTTGTTGGACAACTAAGAGGGCGGGGTGAATCAGTTGCTACTGTGTTTAAACAATTATGCCCATTTTAAACTCTTTACAGAACACTCAATAATGATCACAATGATGCAAGGAAGTAATCAATATAATATTAGACATCAATCACACACATGAAATATGTAGAGATAGATATTTCATGAGGAAACCTATAAAGCGAAAAAAAACTCTTCTTCTTGATATGATAAGTAATCTTTATTTTCTTTACATTATGAATCTTATGAGCTCCAACTCCTCTTGAGGCTACAACCTCTATTTTACAAGCAGCAACTTGTTGAGAGCACCAACTATCTAGTTTCTCTAGCACCCACTAGAAGGAAGCACTCAATGACGTGTCATGAGCCGAGCAGTTGCCACGTGTCCCTCGGATTTTTTATTTCCACTTACCTGAAATGATGAATCAACTTGACACTTGTCATTGTCAGATTGTGCCATGTGTCCTTGCTGACGTAGTCTGCTAACATGGTCTTCCACGATCTAATGGTCATTGTCTGATCTCCAATTTCGATGGTTGACGGAACTTCACATTCTGGGGATTTCAAATCTCAAACTTTCCTGAGTGTAAACTCCTCGCATCTCTATATCCGAAGTGAATGTTGTTCGTTTGATCAAGATCTTGGATCTATGGCTCGATCTTTCTGCGATGCAACTTTGCTATCTTATCCTATCCTTCCACTCGAAATTGATCCAACTGCTATGATCAAATCGCGACTTCGTGTGTCAGGTGTTTGAACGTGAGCCAACCCTGACTCTTCCAACTCTCGATATCTGAAATACTCTAGATCAACGGCCCACATCCATTTGTGATCCAATGGTCCAGATCTTATCGGGACTTCATGTTTCGTGAAGTTGGAGAACTACTAACCTCCCTTCTCCCGACTCCTGATTTTCCGAAACTTGCTCCACATCAACGGCCCACAACGTTCTATGATCCAACAGTCTGGATCTTATCTGGACTTCATGTTTCACGAAGTTGGAGGACTACTCACCTTTGACTTTTCCAGTTCACGAGTCAAGGAAATGTTTACCTCTCTCCATGTGTCCTCTGGATCTAACGGTTCAGATATCATCGCGATTTCACATTTCGCGGAGTTGGAGGATGGCTCTCGACCATTATCCTCTTCGCAATTATACTGGATCCGACGACTGTTGGTCCTTGATCCTCAGATCCAACGGATCAGATCTGTACTCCTCCTCTGTGCTTCATGGCCACTATCACTCCTCCTACTAAGCTTTGGATTTCTCAAATCTCTAAGTGTCAAAGGCCACAACCTTTGATCCTTCTACGAGCCTTGATGTATGGGATCTCGTATGCGCATCTCAGAAGACTATCTCTCCTGAGATTTGATCTTTGGATACTATTAGTTTCATCACCTGAGCTTACATTGTTCTTGTTTTTCCATCGATGCACACTCTGATCTTGCCATCAATGACAAGCACACTCTCCCTGTAAACATGCCAACAATCTCCCCCTCTGGCATTTATGGCAACCCTAAAGGCTTGCATTGTTCTACTTAGCTGCAGTGTTTCTACTTAGATCTCCAACTATAGCATCCATAACACACCTTTTCTCCCCCTTTGACATCAATTTCAAAGAGAACATGCTCCCCATGAGTTGTTGCAGTACTTTTCGGAGGTATCAGATATTAAACCAATACATACTCCCCCTGACACTCTTAGGTTGACAATGGGTTCATGCCCAACTTCTCGCGTAGATACTCAAACTGAGATTTTGCAAGCGGTTTAGTGAAGATATCAACAATCTGATCTTTGGAAGGAATATAATGCAAAGAAACAACAGTGTTGGTCACTTGTTCCCTCAAGAAGTGATACTTGATGGGTATATGCTTGGTCTTGGAGTGAAACACAAGGTTCTTTAACAGACTGATTGCACTGGTATTATCACAATGAATTGGAATCTGTGCAGTACATTTTACCTCCAAGTCGACAAGTGTCTGAATCATCCACAATACTTGGGTACAACATGTGGTAGCTACAATGTATTCAGCTTCTGTAGTTGATAAGGAAATGGGACCTTGCTTCTTGCTCAACCATGATACAAGGGAATCTCCTAAGAAGAATGCACCTCCACTCGTGTTTTTCCTTTCATCCACGCAGTTATCTCAATCAGCATCTAAATAGACTGATAGTTGAAAATTTTTATCCCTAGGATACCATAGGCCATAGTCCATTGTTCCTTTCAAGTATCTAAATATTCTTTTGAAAGTTAACAAATGACTCTGTTTAGGTGCGGCCTGATACCTTCCTACCATTCCAACAACATGCATTATGTCTGGACGGGATGTTGTGATGTACAATATGCCACCTATCATAGAACTATATGAACTCTGATCAACATCAGGTGAATCAGCATCCTTGCTTAACTTAAATCTAGTGACCATAGGTGTGCTCATAGGTTTAGAATCTTCCATTTGAAACCTTTTCAACATTTCTCTTAGATATTTTTCTTGAGAAATAAATATTCCTTCAGACCTCTGAGTAATTTGTAGGCCAAGAAAAAATGGTAGTTCCCCTATCATACACATTTCAAATTCAGACTGCATGGCAGAAGCAAACCATTTTACCAATGAAGCATTATTATTACCGAAGATGATGTCATCTATATAGAACAATGAGCAGATCATTACCTTCTATTTTGATATATAGATTGTTGTCAATTGTTCCTCTCTTGAACCCTTTGTCTTGTAGATACATATCCAGTATGTGATACCAGGCACGAGGAGCTTGTTTCAACCCATATAAGGCTTTCTTCAGCTTGTAGACAAAGTCAGGGTTATCTGACAGTTGGAAGCCCTCTGGTTTTTCCATATAGACTTCTTCTTTTAGATCTCCATTTAGAAAAGTTGACTTGACATCCATTTGATATACTTTAAACTGTTTATGACAAGCATAGGAAAGAAACATTCTAATAGCTTATAATCTTGCTACATGAACAAATTTTTCATCAAAATCCAATCCTTCTATTTGAGCATACCCTTTACAGACTAGTCGGGCTTTATTCCTAACAATTTGTCTTTGTTCATTCATTTTATTTTAAACACCCATTTGGAGCCAATTACATTCTTATCTGCTTGGTCTAGGAACGAGCTCCCAAGTATTGTTTTTCTCAATCTGATCCAGTTCCTCATTCATTGATTTTAACCAATTTACATCTTCATTGGCTTCATTGAATTTTTTTGGGTTCCACCATGGATATGAAGGCTATATGTGATTACTCGATGTTTTTGATTATCCTTCTCCAGGTTTGTACACCTTTGTCTTTCTCACCAATTATCTGACTTGCGGGACGATTCTTTTGAGTAATTTTGGAGGAAGAATTTAATGTTGTCTGTTGATTTGAGTCTTCCTGAGTATTTGCATCTTCATTTGACTCGGAGCCTTATTGTTCTGATTCTTGGACCTGTTCAGCTTCAACTTCACCTATATCCTCTGTCGTTGATTCAGTATTGTTCACCTTTCTGTTGGATTACTGAGAGGGTGGGTGAATCAGTAAAAACATAATTATAATCATTTTTTTTCAAATGTTATATCAATGTAGAATTATTATCCAATAATGAGCAGTAATAAATAAACAATCACACACATACACAATACACCAGTGTTTTACATGGAAACCCAAATCGGGAGAAAACCACGGAATGTTTTTTCTTATATGTCTTGAAGAATTACATTCATTGGAAGCACCAACTTCCTTTGTTTTCCAGCTGCAACTGGAAGGAGGCTCGAACCCCTTAGTTTCTCAGGCTACAACCTGAGGGAAGCTCCAACTCCCCAAATCTTTGGCTACAACCAGAAGGAGGCTACAACCCCCAATGTTCTCCGTCTACAACCGGAAGGTGGCTACAACCACCTGTCCTTGCCCCGTTCTGCCACCCTAAAGTAGAAGTAGAATGATGGAACCACTGTCACACTATCACTGTGAGATATACCACTGTAAACCTGTACCAATAAATCTGAACCATGCATCAACCTGTACCTCAACCTGTAATCAACCTGTCATGAACCTGTACCATAAACAAGTGCATCAACCATGCATCAACCTGTACCTCAACCTGTAATCAACCTGTACCATAAACAAGTGCATCCAACCATGTACCAAGTATGTACCAATCATGTGTCAACTTCTCATAAACTATGACTCATCAATATGTATCAACATCATCAACTATACACCTCATGTATGTGTCAACTCATCAACTACTTGTCTCAACCATGTACTCAACATGTACCTCAACCAAAAGTCCTCATCAATTTCATCATCCAAATATGATTTGTAGCTCTATAATAGACCTGGTGTATATGATCACATTCCTGCAAACCTTCCTTAACTTTAAAAACAAGAGACTAGCATTTTCATCAAACTTTTCTTTAGTCTCACATGCCTAGTTTTGGATTAGTCAACAACCCTAAATTGAAGCAATCATAAATTTGAACCTGTAATGTATAAATATCTAAAACTGATATACAATATTCTTCTGTGTGTTTTATGCAATTCCTCCAAGTGGCACTACTTGGAACCTCTCAGAAAAGGAGTTATAGCAAAAATGGCATACCTTGCTGAATTTTGGCTTATTCTAGAGAGCAACCTTGTAGAGCGTGCCCCGCACAAAATATTTGATGAAATGATTTGAAATTGTTACACAACATACTACAGACTGTACCCTAACCAACACAACTTCTCTCACTAAATTTGGATCTGTTATAAAGAATTTATGACGTCTTTACCCGAAACTCCTGATTTTGACTAGTTTTGGGACTGACCACAAACCCTATTTTTCCACAGAGTGTAACTCCCAAAATACAACGACCCACAAGCTGAATTTTTAACCACATATACATGGATATGTTTTCTCACTTGCATAGCAATTTCAGGATCTGAATCATTATAGAAAAAAAAATTATAGCGAAAATGGTGAGATGACTTGAAAATAACATACCTTAGAAAGCACCATCAAAAAAATTTATCCTTCCTTGCATTTCGGCCTTCTTTTCTTCACTTTCCTCATTATTTCGGCTTACATATCATTTGTATACCTGAGAAACCTATAGATATTCAATATGTTCAAGTGTGATTCAAATTAGAAAGCCTTGCCTCTTATTTATACTCTCCAAGTAGCTTCCTTAAAAACATCTTCTAGGTCACTTGGCCCCACTTTGCTTATTTTAGGGTTGGGTCCACTTCTAATTTCTCCATTAAAATTATTATTTAAATAATTTATTTTGTATTCACTTTGAATTATAATACACTCATCACTTCACTTTATTATTTACCTTTTAAAATCTCTTAAACCACTTTGATT
>ML802159.1:92183-139521 GCA_009831015.1 Picea engelmannii | reverse complement strand
GAGATCTCAAAATTTTCTGAACTAAAGAGGCTTCCTCAATTTTTTCTCCAAGAGCTTTCATTGCATTTACTAGTTCTTCAACTCTCAGAAAGTACTTCCCAATAGTTTCATCTTCTTTCATATGTAGTTGTTCAAACTGTACTATGTAGGTTTGAAGCTTGGCATCCTTTACCTTCTCATTACCTTCATAATTGCTAATGAGTTTGTCCCACATGTCTTTAGCAGTTTCTAAGTGTATAACTATTACAAATTTTGCTTCTGCAAGCCCACTCAGATTAGCATTCATAACCTTAGCGTTGAAGTTGAATTTTAGCTTGTCATCCTTATTAGCTAGTACAACTCGCTTTACATAACCAGTCTCTACCACATCCCAGACATCTGCACCTAAAGATATGATGTAGGTTCTCATCCTAACTTTCCAGAAGGCAAAGTTTGTTCCATTGAACAGAGGGGCCTTATTGGTTGAAGTTCCTTCATGGCTTGACATGTTTAAGCTTACTGATCTACCTTTAAATAAAAGGAACCCTCTCTGATACCAATTGTTGGACAACTGAGAGGGGGGGGTGAATCAGTTTTTACTGTGTTTAAACAATTATTCTCATTTTAAACTCTTTACAAAACACTCAATGATGATCACAATGATGTAGGGAAGTAAGCAATAGAATATTAGACATCAATCACACACATGAAACATATAGAGATAGATATTTCTTGAGGAAACCCATAAAGGGAAAAACCTCTTCTTCTTGATATGATAAGTAATCTTTATTTTATTTACATTATCAATCGTATGAGCTCCAAATCCTCTTGAGCCTACAACCTCTTTTTTACAAGAAGCAACTTGCTGAGAGCACCAACTCTCTAGTTTCTCTAGCACCCACTAGAAGAAAGCACCAACTCCCTAAGTGTTCCAGCACCAATTGGATGGAAGCACCAACTTCCAATCACACAGACACCAACCTGTATAACAGAGAACAATAGTTCTCCCTTGCACCACCCTGCCACCCCGGTTTTTCTGGCTGCAACCAGGTGGAAACTACAACTCCATGTGTTCAAGCACCCACTTGAAACTCCGAGGACACTAGTCCTCCCTACCACCCTGAAATATAAATATTTGTTTTTTATAACTTTATCACAGTGATACAATGTTTATCTATGGCTTACCAGTCTCATCCTTGTTCTGATACGTTGCTCTGCTCTCCTGCATCAACATCTCTCTTCTCGCATGAATTACTCTCAACAGTAGCACCCATCTATTCTATGTTCTACATTTTTATACTCTTTGTGCACCTTCTGCATCCTTCATGCACAATACCTCTACATGCTCTTCACTGCATCATTGTTCTGCCCTACAGGTTGTTCACTGCAGCTCTTCCTCGCTCCGGCATAGCTCGACAGCAGAAATAACTTCACTTCTTTATTATGCATGCTTTTCTCACGTCGAGTCATCTCCTGATCATCATGGCAACTCTTCATATTCTCTGGCAGTTCTGTTCCCTATGAGTTCATCATCAGTGGTCGTTATTCTGAGATTCCTTAGCTTCTCTAGCAATCGAGACTCTTCATCTTCTCTATCAGTTACAACCAGTCAATTATGGCTTCTTTGAGTTCTAAGCCCCTTCCTTCATGTGACCAATGGCGGTGACCAATAACCTAATCAAAAAGGTGCTTCCCGATTTCTATCTAGTGATCGATGGCTCCTTTTCATGATATGACCTTAGGCTATGAGCTTCATGTGACCATGCGATTGTGCGCACGTCCAAAGGTGGTTTAGACCAAACTGCTTTCTGCCTCGTAATTCGCCACAAGCCTCCATGCGTCCTTTCTCCAAAGCCGTGGTTTCGATTGCAGCCCGCTCATGAAAGATTAAGGCCCGAGCATGTTTTGGCCCCGCAATGGAGCACAAATGTTGATCTCACGATCTTAACGGTGCTCTTGAATGGATAGTTCAGATCTGTCCTCTCAAGTCTGCGGACCAGATCTCTCCTTCCTCCATCAAAGGCTGAGATTTACTCTGTGATCTGGGCTCCGTGAGATTCAAATCTCAAACCCTGTTGTTGCAGACTAGATATCTTCTGGAATGGAAGATCCATTGACATCTGTCCTCCTCAATCGACGATCAATATCTCCTCCGCAAGTCCTGCCTTCGGGACTTTCAAATCTCAAAATCTCGTTTGCTGCTGACTGGATAAATTCTGGAGTGGAAGTTCTACTGACATTTGTCATCTTCAATCGACGATCAGGATCTCCTCCGCGAGTCCGGCCTTTGAGACTTTCAATTCTCAAACTCTCATTTTCTCTTCCTTTCCTTTTTCCTGGAGTTGGCAATCCACTGACGTGTGTCCTCTTTAATCCAATGGTTATCCTCCGCTACAGGTACTTCGGCCTTCGGGACTTCGGGTCTTTGGGAGAGTACTGGTGGTAAAAATCCCGAAGCAAAACTCCGAGAGTGACTTAACTCTTGCGTCACTCGATGATGTGTCATGAGCCGAGCAGCTGCCACGTGTCACTTGGATTTGTGATTTCCACGTACCTGAAATGTCGAATCAACTTGACACTTGTCATTATCTTATTGTGCCACATGTCCTTTCTAATGAGGTCTACCATGATCTAGCGATCATTGTCTGATCTCCAGATCCGACGATTGACGGAACTTCACATTCCAGGGATTTCAAATCTCAAACTTTCTTGAGCGTAAACTCCTCGCATCTCTATATCCGAAGTGAATGTTGTTTGTTTGATCAGGATCTTGGATCAACGACTCGATCTTTCTGTGATGCAACTTTGCTAGCTTATCCCGTCCTTCCACTCAAAATTGATTCGATGACTGTGATCAAATCGCAACTTCGTGTGTCGGGTGTTAACGTGAGCCAACCCTGACTCTTCCAACTCCCGATATCCGAAATACTCTAGATCAACAACCCACGGTCCTTTATGATCGAACGGTTCAGATCTTATCGGGACTTCACGTTTCACGAAGTTGGAGGACTACTCACCTCCCTTCTCCCGACTCTCGATTTTTCGAAACTTTCTCTAGATCAACGGCTCACAGCCTTCTATGATCCAACGGTTCGGATCTTATCGGGACTTCGTGTTTCATGAAGTTGGAGGACTACTCACCTTTGACTTTTCCAGTTCGCGAGTTAGTGAAATGCTGATCTCTCGCCATGTGTCCTCTGGATCTAACGGTTCAGATCTCATCGCAATTTCGCATTTTGTAGAGTTGGAGGATGGATCTCATCCATTATCCTCTTCGTAGTTATACTGGATCTGACGAATGTTGGTCCTCGGTCCTCGCTCCTCCTTCTGAGCTTTGTCTTTCTCAAATCTCTAAGTGTCAAAGGCCACGACCTTTGATCCTTCTATGAGCCTTGATGTATGGGATCTCGTCTGCGCATCTCAGAACACTATCTCTCCTAAGCTTTGATCTCTGCATATTGTTTGCTTCTTCACCTGAGCTTACGTTATTCATGTTTTTCCATCAATGCACACTCTGATCTTACCATCAATGACAAGCACACTCTGCCTGTAAACATGCCAACAAGTTCTGCTAGCGGGAAAATCCCCCTATAACTATACCAAGGTTTAGATTATAGATAGAACAAATGACCGTCTAAAATTCAACCTAGTTTCTACACTACCCTAAACATACCAAAATGAATGAATGGAAAGCAGTAAGAGAGAAGATCGGTCACTGTACCCTTTATCCAACGTCTAATGATGATCTCCTCAAGCTCTGTAGCTCCGAAGACTGCAAGTCTCCTCCCAAAGATGACCTGCATCCAAGACTAGGCAAACAAGGGCTATAAACATGCTATTTCTATTCATAAATTAGGGTTAGATATCAAATGTCATGTATAAATCAAAGAGAAGACACAAAAAATCATGATTTGAGACAGGGAAAAGAGATTCTTTTATTCATCAAACAAAGACTGAAACTTACAATCCTTGTCGGCCACTGCTTCGCGAACCTGGTCTGGACTCCTCTTTAAAATTCTCCAATTACACCTTCAATAGGCCTCTTCTCACAATCTATTAATCACCTCAAGGAAAGGAAATGGATTGAATGGAATAAAAGGGGATGATGAGGTGGTAACTCACAAAAGCTTGAAAATGCTTGGGCAATGAAGGGAGATGGAAAATAGGCAGAGTTTCACTGTTCTAGTGCTTGGTTGTGAAATGAGACCCCAACAAATCCTTTTATATGACAAAAGGATGGTTATTCGGTTGGGGGACAGGCTATAGCAGGTGAATTGGTTGGGAAACCTCCAATAACCCGTGAATTCCACCGAATTCCTTACAACTTTTTTAATTTTTGCAACCTTTGGAGGTATACGCGAGCTATGTATTGTGCAGCAACCATATCTACGTGCGTTGTCTAGCATGAAACAAGCGTATGTACGCGGGTTGTAGTGGTGCAAGACGCGTACATGCTCTAAAAATTGTTTTTTTAAGCAGATCTCCTCAACAGTGATTTGGCAAATTATGCAAGTAAGAGGACCAAGGCCATGTATGCATGAGTAGGGAATTTTAGGGCTATAACAAAATGTGAGTAATGCAAAGTAATAAATATAAGTGATATAGATGGAATTTGAAAATGGAGGAGAGAAGACTTAGAGATGTAATACTTGTACTTATTAAGCATGATGTTGATGATGTGGGAGGCGACTTAGGCATGTGAAAGATGTAATCATGGTAATCTCAATGGAAAAGAAAGCTATGAACTTGAACACAAAGGTTGGTGGCCTTTCTTGAGGAAAGGGATAGCTATGTGAATTCCCAGACAAAGGAAAATAATCATGTTAAGGAAAAAAGGGGTGTTATAGCTATATTTGGTCACCCTTGATAATTGAAGCTCTATTTAGCCATTTATCCATGACCCCTCCATCATTGTCCATTTCCTTTATATATTTTTGAGCCTGTGACTTAATGCATACTAGCAATTTTCTTTCATGCAACCTGTGAGCAGCTCCAAAATAACCCCAAAATAATAATTGTTGTGAAAAATTGCATGGTCCCGAGTGGAGATTACAGAGGCCATACACTTGTACAACCCTAATCTCCTACCCCAATGACCTAAACCACTTCCTCGTGATATAAATAAGAGTCTTTTTTTGGGAGAAAGGGAAACGGCCAATTGAATCACATACTTTCTAGATAATTATCTAGAGGATCATCTTCCTATGGTTTTTACAATTTATTCACCATAAGAACCCCCGGGTTATAATTGCATTGTCTAGTTTTTAGTAGGACATAAAATCTCCTTGAGTTTCCTTTTAAGATTAAAACTAGGACCTCCCAATGCAATTGAAGTTGATAAACAACTAAGGCTGGAGGAAACTAGACTTGGATTATGAAGGTGTTGGTAATGAGATCAAGACTATTACTTCTTGTTGTTTTTATATCTTAATATATAAAGATCTCTCTTAGTATCTTAAATCATTGTGCAATAGTGTCTTGATTTGCTTTCAGTTTAATGAACTATGAGTAAAATTGATTAAATGATGTCAATTAGAACTTATTTATTATAAAATTATGTTATCTAATTTAATGTTGATCAAGTTTGAGGAAGGTTGTGTTTCTAATTTGTGTGTAGATCTAGAGAAGGCCTTAGTGCTGAAAGATTGTTATATGGATTATTCACATAAGGAAAAGGAATTGGTCATCTAGTTTAAGGAATTTTCCTTCCTTCAAAGCTACCCAGCACAATGAAAGGCATTATTGATTTATATTGGTAGGATTGATCCTTTTGATGTTATTTTAATAACTTTTGACCTGGACTAGTCCGAGCCTAGACTTTTCCACTACATAATGTTTCACATCCAAGAATATTCATGTCACATGGATATTTTTAGGTGTGTGTTGGTTGAAGGGGATTCTACTTGTGTTACATCTCTGTCGTGTTGGAGAGCCCTAGGTCCTCCCAATCTTGTTACTATGGCCACGATGTTGAAAGTGTTTGATGGCCATTCATTCAAACCCCACATAATTATTCTAGCCTTCCCTATTGAATTGGGGGATAAAGATGTCTCAATATAAATTAAGGTGGTTGAATCTCCTTTAGATTACAATATTTTATTGGGACATAGTTAGACATAAGCAATGATAGTTGTTACGTTTTTATAATTTCAAGTAATTTGGTTCCCTTCCCAAGGAAAAATTGTCACTATTGACTAGTTGCCTTATTATATGCCTGATCTTGCTTTTGTTGTTGGGTTGAATTCGCCAATGGTGGACAATTCCATGGGGGAATATGAAAGTGTTGGTGTTGGGATGTTAAAGGAATCATCCTTGATGAGTACTTTCTCCCTCCCTTGGTTGGTTTGTTACATTTATCATTCATGTGTGTGTGTGTGTGTGTGTGTGATTGATTTAGTCGCTAATAACACCATGGTTAATTTCCAAACGTCCTATTTTATAGAGAACATTAAGCCACAATGCTTGGTTCCTTCCAAACTTTCATACTTTGGAGAAGACCTGTGGATCGTGCTAGACTTAATGAGTCACAAAATTACCATCTTTTGACATCCTCTTTTTATTATTCTTAATCATTTTTTGCTTACCCATAACCATGTATTAGTCCATTTAAATATTCATATGCATGATGTAGACTCAAGGTGTATTTCGTTTGCATTTTCTTCAGTATTTAGATTGAATTTATGTTTAAACGTTACAAAAATAATGTATTTTCATTTATCTTTGACAAAATGGTTAGTTTGTTGATTGTTGTAGGATCAGTTAAAACTTGTAGCAAATCCATATCTGAATATTCACAAACTGGGTCTTCACAATTTTTGGTATGAGGCATCATCAGGTCAAAATAAATATCTCCACAAAAAATATCAGCAACTCAGATTGTATTTCAAGAGATATCGATGGTCTACCATATCTGCACTTATTTTCTCTTGCTCCAAATATGTACAATCAACATTTCAAATTCCTCTTCAACCACCAGAAATATGCCATGAATTTTGGGTCATCATTCAATTATCTTGGATATAGAAAGAATCTTGAAACTCTTGATAAGATTAGTTTTGAGTTGTTGGAAAATATCTTGGATACAGAAAGAATCTTAGAACTCCTAATAAGATTAGTTTTGAGTTGTTAGCAAAGATATTCGAGTTATTTATGAGTTGATTTTTGGTTGCTAATTATTAGCAAATTGTTGTAACCACGTGAGAAATTGGTGAGTCTAGATATAATATTTTTTATTTCAATTTCAAAGAAAGTTCATGTGTAAAAGAGAGTGCCTTCTCTATTCTATGGCATGACTCTTAGAGCAACAGTCCAAATTATGATGGAATAAATCACATTTAATGAGATCTTGTTTTAACGTAGATTGTAGTTTTATAATTTATGTAGTGTGTGATTAAATTAGGTTAGTTCCATTATAGATTATCATCAGTACTTTGTTATATGGAGAAAGGGCCCACTCCGAAAGAACTTAGTGATACTTAAATTGTCTTTTATTTCCATTTATTTATTTCTCGTAAATGTGTTTTAACTCAAATTGTTTAACTATGCCAGTGTGTTTCCTTTCCACAATGATTATTTTTAATTCATAGATTAGTTTTCTTTTACCAATGCTTGCCAACAACTAGAGCTATGATTCATGGAAAAGGAAGTCCCTAATTCATGCATGATTGGTATTCAAGTACATAAGCATTGCCAAGAGTGATTGATATAGCTTTGGATTTATGAAGTGTGGTGTGTTTCATTTTCGAAATGCCATTTCAATTCATAGGTTAACAATGCAGTTTTAATTTCTTAGAAGCATATTAGATAAACATGTGCAAGTTAGGAAGTGTAAGATTGCACATACGGTGCATGACATCTCTCAAGCATCTGAACCCCGATTTGATAATTAATGAATGAAGGTGCACAACGAACCATCCCCTCTAGCCCATCAAAACCCATCAGTGTTCGTGTCAAGGACTAGATATGTAGGTTCAATTAAGCCTTTGTTTGCAATGAATGTTACTTATCAAGGCATTCAAATGGACTTTACAAACCCTAATCATATTCTCCCACCTCAAGAGGAGTACAATTAGTTTTCATCACATGTGTGGGCCTTCAACCCCCTAGTTCACAAGATTTCTTAGATGTGGTCCTACCTTCATCTAAGGCTATCTTGGAGACAATGACTTCTTATGAGAGATGATGGGAAGATATGCATCATCTCTAGTAATTTATTCTCGTATTGCATCAAATGGAGGTTGGAGAAAAGTGTCTCATTTCCCATGGATATTTCGACTAGTATCAAAGTCCTATCCAAAAAATGTGTATGCAGAAGGCAATGTGGAAAATATGTCTAAAACCATGCCAATTTATATCTCCATAAAGCTTGACGTCGTGGGAAATATCACGATCATAGCTAATTTCTCTCCCTATGAAGTCCAAACATATACTACTCTCTTCAAGGAATATCATGATATTTTTGCTTGGTCTTATGAGGAAATGTTATGCATTGATCCCCGAATTGTCGAGCATGAAATTAATACTTACGAGAATGATAATCTTGTTCAACAAAATCTACTACCAAGGAATTTTAGAAAAGTAGCTCCATCAAGGTATAGGTAGAGAAACTCTTGAAAGTTGATTTCATCTACCCAGTTCACATGATTGAGTGGGTATATAACTTGATTCCCATTGACAAGGAGGGGACTATCTATGTCTACACCATTTTTTATTATTTGAACAAAGCATGTCCAAAAGAAAATTATTCCACATCATTCATCAATTAGATTATTGATTAATGTGCTAGAAATGAAATTTTTTCTTTTATGGATGGTTTTTTTGGCTATAATCATATTCATATCCATCAAGAAGATTAGCATAAGACTCCTTAATGTGTCCTTGGGGTACGTTCTCTTATAGGAAAATGATGTTTGGTATGAAAAATGTTGGAGCCATGTTCCAACAAGCCATGTCATATGCATTTGATGACATCAAACATATCATTGAAGTCTATCTAGATGATTTCGTGACTAGGTCAAAGAGAAGGGTTGATCATCCAGCTCATCTTTGCACCATATTCGAAAGATGCTAGTACATAAGATTTAATTGAAGCCACATAAGTCCATCCTTTGTTTCATTCCAATTGATTACTTACTTTTATTGCTTCCAAGTATGATATTATGGTAGACCCATTTAAGGTTGAGGCAATACTTCAATTGCCTCCCTCACACAACATTCACCAGCTTCAAATACTACAAGGAAAAATCAAAGTTTTTGTGACAATTCATCTTGAATTATGCCGAGATCATGAAAGGATTCATGCACTTTTTAAAAAAGGGACTCTCATTTGTGTGGGATGATCAAGTAGAACGATCATTCGATACTTTGGAAAAAGCTCTTGCCTTTACCTTGTTGTTGATTCCTCCTAACTAGAAGACAAACTTCCTATTATATTTTATAACATGTGAATCAACCATAGGCATGGTTTTAGTTTTGGAGGATGAATCACATTAGGAGAATGTGTTTATTACTTTAGCAAAAGACTTGTGAGACTAAGTTGCGATATTCCCATGTGGAGAAGTTGGCCCTAGTAGTAGTGCATGTTATTCATTGGCTTCGATACTATATCCTCATTTGAAAAATGATGGCTATTGAGGATACTAATCTAATGTGACACATCTTAACCCAATGAATATTCAGGGGCAATTAATCCAAGTGGATTGTTATATTGCAAGAATTTGATATAGAATTTCCATCCTCCAAGTTAAAGAAATCATTGGCCTTTACTAAGTTGATGCTAGAGTTGCCTCAAGACGATGAGGACCCTATTGAGAATGAGTCTTGCTAGATGAAAATATGTTCCTTATTGCCTTTAATGACCCTTGGTACAGAGACATTCATGTGTATCACTAGACTCCATGGTTCCCCTCCTAGTTATCTCGTGACGAGTGTCAGTGCATTCACCACTAAGTGCGGAATTACCTCATTATCTGTTAGGAACCAAATATAAAAATAGCATAAAAACCTCAGAATAAGTAGTCAATGCCTTGAAAATGAGAGAAATCCATATAATAAGCCTCTTTGAGGGGGAAACCTTTTTATACATCATATGAATTCACAAATACAAGATGATTCCAAATGAAGAGGTCTCCTTGGTATGTATAGGAGACTAGGAGGTACAATTACAACTAATGGACCCAAGCTGACATAAATAAAATAAAAATACTAATGTAATATGCCCCAATTAAGGGGTAATGTGCCACTATTTAGGGCTTAACATGCCCCTCCCCTTCAAACAAGTGTTGTCTGCAACGCTTGAGGAATTATGAATGCTTTTGTATAAAAGACTCATCTTCCCAAGCAGAATCTTTAGCAAGTAGTTTTTCCACTTAATGAGATACTTTGAAATGGATCTATTCCTCAACTAGCGAATTCTTGTGTCAATGATAGCTTCAGGCTCCAATATGATTTTTCCTTCCTCATCAAGTCTTGGCAATATAGTTTGAACTGGGATCTTGTCACCTATAACCTTGTTTAAGCATGAAACATGGAAAATTGGGTGTACTCATGAAGATCCAGGCAGGTCCAATTTGTATGCCATAGTACCATCTTTTGCAACACCTTATAAGAGCTTTGGTGATAATTTATTATCCTTCTTAGCTTGCTTGAGGAACATGTGTTGGTATGGTTGTAGTCTTAAAAATACGCAATCTCCTACTTCAAAACTTCTTTCACTGCAATGCCCATCTGCTTGTTGTTTCATGCGATTTTGTGTCATGGTCAGGTTGTCCTTTAACAATTGGAGAACTTGTTGTTGATGCTCGATGTGATATTCCACTGCTTGAACCTTAACTTTTTCTTTTAGAGAAGAAGTGATGGATGGTGGGTGATATCCATAAAGTATCATAAAATGGTGTCATTTTTGTTGCAGTATGAAAGGAAGTGTTATACCACCATTCTGCCAAGGATAACCACTTGAACCATTGTGTTTGTTTATCAGAGTCAAAGCAACGAAGGTAGCCTTCCAAACATTTTTTCACTATCTCAGTTTGTCCATCAGATTGAGGATGATAAGATGAGCTATGAGCCAATTGAATGCACAAACAAGAAAATAATTATGTTCAAAAATGTCCAGTGAAGATGGGATCTCTATCACTTACAATAATCTTTGGGATTCCATGTAGCTTTTGAACTGTCTTCATGAATGCGGTGGCAACTGTACTAGCTTTGAAAGGATGAGAGAGTGCATAAAATTGTGTGTACTTTGTCAGTCTATCAACAATCACCATGATGACACTCTTTCTTTCAGACTTTGGTAACCTTGTGATGAAATCCATGGAAACCTCCTCCCAACGCTGACTTGGGATGGCTAATGGTTGTAAAAGACCTAGGGTCTTAATTGTTTCCACCTTATTTTGTTGGCAAACCAAACATTCTACCACAAACCTTTGAACATAAGTTTTAAGGCCATCCCAAAAAAATTCCTTCTTGACCCTGTGATAGGTTTTCAAAACTCCTGAGTTCCCTCCTACCAGAGAGGTGTGCAATTCCAAAAGTACCTTTTGTTTGAGTTGGGAGTTTTTACATAATTATAAGTGATCTTTGTATCATAGTGAATCATTTTTCCATGTAAATGTATCTAATGCACTGGAATCCTGTTGTAACCTTTGAATGAGAGTCCACACTTTTTCATCATTCTTCCATTCATCCCTTGCTTCTGTTATCCAATCAACTTGGATAATTGAGATAGCACAGAGAAAGGCCTCAACTTCTTCATCATTTATTGAGAGTGCATTTGCCTCAACATTTTGCTTTCCTTTTTTGTAGATGATTTCAAAATCATAAAACAACATCTTGGTCACCCATTTTTGTTGTTCTTCTGAAGATAGACTTTGTTCCAAGAAGTATTTAAGACTGTCATGATCTGTTTTGACCTTGAAGTGCCTACCTATTAGGTAAGGGCTATGTTATCCCCTAGCTTAAGGATAAATAAGGAGATCACGTCTCGAGGCCCACAGGTTCTATACATGGAGTACCAAGAGCCAAACGACTTGAGCATGGCCCCGGAGGGCCCCTCTTTTCTTCAATGTTGTCCATTCATCACCAACAGTTGTATCCATCCCACCAATCTAGTCCTAAAGTAGTTGTGGGTCTTGCTCCATGAGGTGATGAGTTTGGGTATCATGGTATGTATCACTCTGATTTTTGAAGTACTTGAATATGTTGTATTGAATCCTTCTTCATTTCATGATGTTTGCTTGGAAAATGCTCTTTGCCTCGTTTATACCTAGAAGGGTAGCATGGTGCCCTAGTAAGTTGGTTTCCCTTTAGGATGGGTTACTGTTAGGTGGGTTTGTGAAAATTCATCGTCCTTTCCCTCCATACTTACCACTTTCCATCCTTATTCCTTCCATCCCTCCTATCCTTCTTTGGGCATTGGGATTGGCTATGCTAAGAAGGGTTGTACCTTACCTTATGGGAAGAAGGGGCTAAAGTCCCAGAGGGTAAAAGTAGTTGGCAAGAGTTAAAATCCAATGTTGAAACCTTTGAGATGCTTTACCCAGGGATCCTCGAGAAAGCTATTAAAATCCTCTCAGTAAGAAAAGGGGACCCATAAGATACATAAAAACTCAAGGTACTAGTTGAAGGATAGTCAATCTCATCACGAGTTGACCTATTATGACCATGGGCATGTAGCAGTATGACACTACCACCTATTTGGTCGACAAACCAGAGTAGTGTCTCTTGGTGGAATAGCCAAGGTAAAGGGGGTCTTATCACGAGCCAACCCTCTCATTTACGTGAAATGTTTGTGGATAACGTTGTCACCTATGGTCATCAAGTCAGGACAGTGGCCCTCAACTATTCCCTTGAACCAAAAAAGCAAAAGATCAAAATAAATAAAGCTAATAAACAATTGCATTTATGACAAGGTGCAACCCTCCCTCTACAAAGGCACCCACAGGTAATACTTTTCATTTCCATGTTATTACATGCACCCCATGCCCAAATACTTACCCTATACTACCTCATACACTTACATGACTTGGATTAGATACCACCTGGGAAACACCCCAAACTTAAGAGAGGTTAGCCCAATAGGACACCATGAGACCTTCTCCAAACCTAACTTGTCAAGTTGCATAACGTATTTGATCATTTTTCTGGGTTAAGGGGGGTTTGATAAACATGTTTGGGTAATTTAAGTATAGGATGTGATTTACATGCTATGATCCCTGTGACTTTTGAACCCATGGAGGGCATATTTGTTGTTGTTGTAGGACCTTTCCCGGTGGATAGGTACACATGATGGAATGATTAGCTCAAACCTTCATGGGGGTTTAAATCCCACAGATGAATGTTGCAACCCCAACCAGGGGTAAGAAGAAATTGAAGATTTGCACCGGGAAAAATAAGGACATTGCCTTCGAAGGCACCCTAACAAACCTAGACCTGGGGGTACCTTGCTCTTCCACATGGACCTTGGATGTCACCATCATTACCCTAGACTTCATCCAAAGCTAGGGTTTTCATTTTGGAGGCATTTATGAGCCTAGTGGCACATGTGGGCATCATTTGGGGCTTCTAGAGGCCAAGTGCCCCACATTTTAGGCTCAACGTTCCACCTTTAGGCCTCAACGTCACCCTAGAAGGGCATGGCGTCACCATTGGAGGTGTCTTTAGATGCTAATTAATTTTTATTATGTCAAAATTGAATTTTATTGTAAATTGGCCACGTCAGCCTTATTTTGAGTTGAAAATTAATTAAAGGTCAAAATTTTGTATAAATAAGCATAAAGTGCTCTCATTTTTTCATGACAACTCACCTCTCACAAGAGGGAGGACTGGAATTATCGCCCTAAAGGGGTTATTGGCTGAAATTACCAAGGCACACTTACTTGGAGGCTATTTTGGATGCATTTTGGATCATTTCTTGGTGAAATTTTGGCAAATCTAGGGGTTTTGTGCTTGATTATTCTTGGTGAAGTAAGTAAATCTACAATTTTGATTTCATGATAAATGTCTATGGTATGTTTGCTTGTTCATATGTAAGGTTATGAAATTGCTTGCTTGAAACCCCAGGAGTAAGAAACATAAGGTGCTTCTTTCTGGCTCTTTGTTTTGCTAGTTTTGCTTAAGAAGATCTTGTCTAGACAAACTTCTAGAGCCCTAAAGTGATAGCACTTTAGAAGATTTGTCTAGTTCTTATTGCATTAAATATTTTTCAAGAGTCTAAGGATAAGAAAAATCACTAGGGCCTAGAAGTGCCTACACCCTAGTTGAACCTTTTCTTTCAGGCTTGGTGCTTGAGAACTTAAGGTACTACTTCTCAATCTTCCACCTTGTTATCTTTTAGACAAGTATAACCATTGTTATCTCTCCAAGTTAATTTGTTGATATAATTGACTCCATAAACCCTAAAGGCACTAGTATCTTGTCTCTCTTCTGTTGGAAGGTTGATCAAACACTCAAACACTATTCTCTTAAGCTATTACAAATTAAATCTAACACTAATTTATCCTAGATCGCTAACTTTATTCTCGTTGATAAATGTTTGCTACAACCATCTAGCTGCAACAAATTTTTTGCATAATTGACTTTGAATGCTAGCTAAACACTTCAGAAGTTGCTTATGACATTTGATTATAATTCTGCTTAGTAAATGTTATCTTTTCACTGTCTTTTCAAGCAATTCTGAAGAGCTTTTATTGCAACTGTTACAATTTATTAATTGTTGTTGTAAACTTATTAGCTGCTGCAATTTTATATCAGCTAGCACTTATTTTCACTTTCCATTGTCTATTGAGGTGTTATTATCATATTTTTACTTGCAATTATCGTATATGCATGCTATATTGTCTTGTTTCAGGTAGGTACATCAAGCACTTCATTAACCTCATCTTTTAGACACGGAATCAGTGACTTTAGTAACCAGTGAGAGGGGGGAATATATCTTGACCATAACCCTAACTTTCTATCCCTTTAGGTTACCGGGGACGCCTCCCCTGGGGTAGACCCTGCTTATCCCTAAAAAGTGGGGATTTCCTATTAAGGTGACAATGATAAGATATCATGTTTGTTACGACAATCTCCCTTACTTTCCTTGGGCTTCGGGAAAGTACAGATTGTGTGATAACATTTTTGGCGCCAATTTTGGGGAACACTAAGTCAATATTCCTCAACGACACTTTTTCGGTAAGCCTTTCCCTCAAAGCCTTCAACTTACGAGGCTTACCTGGAGACTCCACTGAGGGTGATTCCCTCACTCCCTTTGATAATTCTTAAGAGGATATTTGGCAACTCCATTGACCTTTTCCAAGATGCCACCTTACTCTCAAATTTGTGATATTTCCAAGGTATGGGATCATGGCACCCTGGGAACAAGTGTATACGACTATTGATTTTGAAAATTTTCAAGGATACCTGCATTATTTTGATACAAAATGGTTAAACAACTCTCCAAGATTCAAAGGCCTCCCAATTACTCACATTGTAGAATTATTGAATTATATAAGTGAGATAGAATTGGAAGGGGAGGATATTATGGTAAAATTGTTCATACTTTCCCTGCCGTCTTTTTGCAAGATTGGATTAAGGGTTGTTGTGGATATAAGGGCATATCATCTTTCATATATCTCATTAGTAGTTTTATCGAGTTTGTGAAACCACAATGCAGACATATGAACATGCCCTTCAAAATCTCGCAATAGCCCTAGAGGACAAAGGATTCACCACTGAGATTGTGGGATATCTCAGGGATATGTACCATACTCAATACCAAGAACTGTCTGATATAGAAGGAGAGATTTACGAAGAAAGTTGTCAACCCCTTGAAGAGGAGCAAGATTTTTCCCATGAAGAGAATGAGGTGAATCATTTTCCTTTCCAGGTTTTTTATGACACTTTGTTCTATGATTCAGGAGATGAAGAAGTAAAGGAACCCTTGGAAGAGCTAGGTCCTTCATTTTCTGATGAAGGTGAAAATATGATTAAAGAGACGAGTCTTGGGGATGATGTACTAGATCCTCTTCCATTTGATGAAGTCATCCAAGCCATTGATGCTCCTGCACAACAAAAAGTGAACACGGTAAGTTATTTCCCTTTCCAAGATTTTGATGATGCTTTATTTTATGATTTGGAAAGTGAAGAAGTATTAGAGGAGCCCTTGGATGCGTTAAATCCTTCATGTTATGATAAAGGTAGTGACATGGTTGATAATATTGATGAGTTCCTACATGTTGGAAGACATAAGTGGGATGTGATTGTTTCTTATGAGGATCCCATTTATGATATGGAAGGATATCTTCAAATGTTGCTTTTACAACAATCATTTGATGTTTCTAATAATTTTGACGTTTGGCAACAAGATGATGATATAATTACAGAAGATTTCCAAGCACCCAAGGATGACCCAGTGCAATGTTCTCCTGATGATTTTCGGTCATACCTTGAGGATTTTGATGAGTATTCCTTTGAGCACTTGGATTTATTCTATAAACAAGATTATCAACCATCGTTGTGCTCAAATTTTGATAAAGGTGAGCACGTTGCTTGCCCGAAGTAGGATACTTGTGACAAGGTTGTCCAACTCCCTCCGATTGATTTACCTCGTTATGTCACTAAGGATGCAGTTGGGGAATATGTCTCTTTTTTCGGGTTTTATTTAGGGAGAAACTTTCAATTAGAATTCAAGGGGAGGTTGAATGCATTAAGAAGTTTATTATCGCAATATTCCAGCTTTCCCCTAAGAAGTTGTCAGTTTCCCTCTAAGTTCTTATTAATCCCTTCTCAGACCCCAGGGAGTGATGACGTCCAAGGTAGTCAACCCTCAGACTCTTTGAGACAGCCCTTTGAGTGCTTGACCTCACGATCCTTTTCTAAGATGGATTGATAACTTTTCTAGAAGGGTGACTTGGCTTGATTTTGTCCCTCCCTCCTGCCTCCATGAGCTAGACTTTACGATTTCCTATGATATGATGCATGCTCTAACTCATGTTATTTTTGTGCTTGACTTGTCATTTTTTTGGTTTGTGATGAAGCATAGAGGCAGGTATTATGAGGTATTACTAGGATGGTTTCACTGGTTATATGAGTTCACTTGTAGTTTCATTTTCATATTATCTTGTTTCATTATGTATATATGTATGCTCATGATCATATGCTAGATTAGAGAGCTCTTTATTTGTTTATTATATCATATATGAACAAGGGGTGATATCACCACCCTAGGGATTAATAATATCCTTTGTTGAGATTTAGTAGGCACAGGTCATACCAGATATGTTGAGGTTCTCATACGCTCTACAGTGAGAAAATGTCCCCGAGTTAGAGCCATATGTTATCCCCTAGCCTAGGGATAACTAAGGAGATCATGTCTCGAGGCCCACAGATTCTAGACATGGAGTACAGAGATCCATATGACTTGAGCATGGCCTCATAGGGCCCCTCTTTTCTTCAGTGCAGTCCATTCATCACCAACAGCCGTATCCATCTCACCAGCCTAGTCCTGAAGTAGCAGTGGGTCTTGCTCCATGAGGTAATAAGTATGGGTATCATGGTATGTATCACTCTGATTTTTGAAGTACTTGAATATGATGTATTCAATCCTTCTTCATTTCATGACATTTACTTGGAAATTATGCTCTTTGCCTCGTTTATAGCTGGAAGGGTAACATGGTGCCCTAAAAAGTTGGTTTCCCTTTAGGACGGGTTGTTATTGGGTGGGTTTGTGAAAAGTCATCATATGTTCCCTCCATACTTACCACTTTCTATACTTATTCCTTCCATCCCCCATACCCTTCTTTGGGCATTGGGATTGTCTACACTAGGTGATGCAGGAGCATCTCTCCATGCAGCCAGCCACGTCAGCGCGCATGCATTCATATGCTAACAGGGAGGCCCAACCTCATTTGAATTTGAAATGAATGTAAATTTAATGTGCTTAGGCTGTTGAGCCAAGAAAGTCATGCCTTTGTGCAGGCATTAGATAGGATCGGCTATAATGCCAAGATCGACTGAGATCTAGTTCTGGATAGCAGACTAGACAACCATTGATTGTAATTTATTAGAGTAGGTAAATCCTGGAGGGAAGCGCTCGATGAGCACCTCAGGTAAAAGAGATTTAGAGATCCCATTTTAAGTAAGAGGGTAGAGGAGAGAAGAGCCGAGGAGAGCTCGAGAACACCTTGTACACACAGGCATTTGCCATTTTAATAGAATACATAAGCAGTTTTTCCTGTATATGTTCTGTCTTATATGCATGTTTGTGGGTGTTCATTTTATGTTGTATTTGTGTGTGGTTATCATGCAATTGCAGGGAGTGTGTTTGATTTCAAGTTAAGGGTCTTTGAGGTTTCATGTCAGGAGGGCATGACAGAGTGTTGCAGACTCTGAATACCGGTGCATGAGTGCACTTCTGAACTCTGAGGAGTCATACAGAGACGTGCTGAGGCACAAAACTGAAGTCAACAGCTCAGAGGAAGAAGACCTCAAGGTTACTGAAGACCTTGGAGGCAAGGTTGTGTAGCTAAAACACAATTGCAGACAGAATCGTGGAGCATTCTGTGAGAGCTCTGCCAGGTGGGCATTGAGCGTGTGTATAGGAGTGCACAAAGGAAGGAACTCTGCTGAGAGTTCGGAGAAGACCAAAATCACTGAGGATTCTGAGGAGCTCTGCCAGGTGGGCATTAAGCGGAGTGCATGAATGCACAAGGAAGACAGAACTGTTAACGTTCTGTGGGGAAAGGAACTCTGCCAGAGGGGCATAGAGGTATTGTGCAGATGGCACAGGAGAAGAGACTCCGCCAGGAGGGCGTTGAGAAAGTGTGCAAGCAGGCACAGCAGAGGAAAGAACTCTTTGAGTTCTTGAGGTAGAGGAAAGGTCCACTGAGGGAATTTTGCTGGGTTTTTGAACACCTAGAGAGGCTCAGTGAGAAGTTATTTGAGCGGCAGGACAGCTAGGGAGGCGTCAGTTTCTCCGTCTGAGGGAGAAGAAGGACAAAAAATCCCCCCCAGGGGTCTGAGTACTTGTAGAAGCTCAGGAGAGACAGCACTAGTGTGTGCACGAAGAGACTCTGCAGGAGCGCAGACGTTGGAATCCTTTAAGGATTTAGGAAGAACAAGCTCAGAAGGGATAGCACTTTACATGCGAATGACTCTGCAAGTGGCGCAGAAGTTGAAGAACCTTTGTGGGTTCGAAAGGAAAAGAAAAAGCTCAGAAGGAGTAGGCGTTGTACACGCACAACGAGACTCAAAGTCGAGGAGTTCGCAGGGAAGAAAAGAAGCAAAGGTTGAAGCGTTTGAAGATTTAAATTCTTCCAAGTCTGGGAAGAAGGTGTGCAGGGAGCTCAGGCGGAGTAGCAGCCATCGTCAGATCAGGCAAGAGAGAGCAGATCTGGATCGTTGAAGATTCACGTCCAGGGGAGCGCCAGGAGAAACGCACAGGAGCCCACTGAAGGAGGAGACCGACAGCCGTCGGATCTTACTCGAAAATCCCGACAGCCGTTGGATCGGGAGGAGTTGCACACAGTTTAGCCTCAGGAGGAGGAGTGCACGGGGAGAACAGGTCTAAACCGTAAGATCTGGAACAAATACCCGATAGTCGTCGGATCTGCTGGAGCTGTATAGGGTGTATTCACCGGGATAAGAGCCATCGAGAAATCAGAGTTCTCGATGTCATGAGAACTGGGACTTTGAAAGTCTCGAAATCCCGAGAGTAAATCTGAGCCGTCCGTCTGAAGAGGGACACGTGTCACGCGATCGTCCGTTCCGGAGATCCGACGCACCAGGCATCGAGACTTGCAAGTCTCGAAATGGCGACAAGATTTGAATCGTTCGTTTGGAGGACACGTGTCAGAGGATCCCAAGGAGTCAGGAATCAGCATATCGGAGTTCTCAAGGTCGAGAGAACCAGGACATCGGAAGTTCCGAAATCCCGACGAGATCGGGATCGTCCATTGGAGGGACGCGTGGCAATCATCTAGCACCATCGGAGTTGAAGCCATCGGGATATCGGGGATCCCGTAGACAAGTGGTTTATGCTTTGTGGAGTCGCGATCCGCGAAAACCTGATGAGTGGGGGCCAGCTGTCACCGCAGCAAAGAAGGAGGACAGAGGCGTAGTGGAGGCCATTTTTCAATGATCCAGAGGACATCGCAAATCGGGATATCGGAGAATCGGGGATTCACGAGGACAGGGGTTTGTCACGACGGAAATACCGAAACCCCGAACCCCGATACAGAGTCGGGAAAAGGTCACGGTTTATGCAAAGGCCGTGAGAGAAGTCAGAAGGACCTGCGGATTGGGTCATATTTCGACAGGGATTCCACTTGGGAATCTAAAGAGCCGCTTCGGCTCAATAATGGGATTTTGATCGATCCTAAGAGTGGGTGAGTCGAGGAACATCCTCGCTTGCATCAAGTGGTATCAGAGCTGGAAATCTGTTTGTATGTTGCAGACAGAGGGAAGCAGGAGGAAGACAGAGTTACTGAGGACTCTGTAGGGTGATTGTTTGCAGGTAGGCAACAGTCCATAGACAGTCAGCAGGACTGTAAGATGAAACTGGAACACTCAGAGATGTGGAGTGACAGCAGCAGATCTATCAGGGAGGCAGACAAACACAACAAGATGGCTAATGAAGGCCATAGAACTGCTGAACGGAAGAGGCTAGAGCTGATGAGCGCAGCAGAAATGGATCAAGAGCTCACTGATATAAAGCGGGAGATGGAGGAGCTCGAATTGAAGATGCGGCAGAATAGGAAGCCGAGATGGGTGCATGAATGGCCCATGAAGACGCAAAAGGTGAAATGGCCAGTCAGGGAATTGATGGTCAAAAAACAGCGCAGACTGTTAAAGAGATGGTTGAGGTATGCTGAAAACCTCAAGGCCACAGAAGAGAAGATGATTTGTTACTGTTGGCCAGAGACTGGAAAGGGTCTCGATGATTGGGGTGATGAAGAATTTGAAATGAGGTCGACTGATGATCTCAAGCACTACCAGGTGGGCAGAGAAGCAGAAGAAATTCCAGATTGCCAAGAGGGCAACGAGATGAGGTCGGTTGAGGATCTCACAGACTATCAGGAGGACAGCGAGGGAATTTCACATTGCTAGCTGGGCAATGAACAGAGATCGCTGGGGGATCTCGAAGACTTCCAGGAGGGCAGAGATGAAAATTTGGGACCATCTGAGGGTCTCATGGACTCGATGAAGAGTTCAATTCAGAAAGGAGTGCTGATGAAGATGGGATCGGTTGATCTCATGGTCTGCCAGGGAAGCAGTGGAAGCGTCCCATATTGCCAGTTGGGCAGGGATTTCGATCAGCCCGAGGAGCTGACCGAGAAGATGAGACTGTCTGAGGGTCTCATAAATTCAAAGGTGAATTTAGGTCAGCAGATGCAACTGACAGAGGAAGAAGATCAGAATGATATTCTGATGATTGGGGGAATTGAAATATTCCTACCACCTGCTCAGGAGGAGGCAGAAAGTTGTATTGCAGGTGCAACAACAAGAGAAGAACAGTCATCAGGGACTGTCAAGGAGGAATTGGAGCAGGTGTCTGAGACTGCCCAAGCAGGAGCAAAAGAAAAAGGGAAAGAGAATGAGCATTCTGAGGAATGGCTCAAGGACTTCAGCCAAGAAGTTGAGGAAGCTACAGCACTGAAGCTGACAGTAGAAGCAGAAGCAGAAGTGGAAGCAGAAAATGAGTGTTCTTAGGAACAACTCAATAGTTTCAGCCAGCGAGCTGAGAGCGTTGTAGCATTGGAGCTAGCAGCGAAGGAAGCCAAGGAGCATGCAGGTAAACTTATCACTCCATGGGAGATGGAGCTAGAAATGTTGGAGGATTGGCTGAACAATCCAGGGCCAGCAAGAAAACCGACAGAATTGGATTTGTCAGAGCAGCAAGTCAGTCAGGAAGAGACTGCAGAGCTGAAGTTTGCAGCAGAGTGGCAACTTGAGGCCACATATGAAGATGAAGATGAAGGAGAAGATGGCATGGGAGATCATAGAAATCTGCCCATGTGCCAAAATGTTTTGCAGCTGAGGAGACTGCAACAACAGAGCCAGCCACTGCAGCAGCTGGATGAAGTAATAGAGGACATCAGGGAGCTGATGTTGAAATCAGCAGACACTGCCAACAGGGAAAGGCTGAGCAGAAGAGAAGAAGCAGCAGCAGGCAGATGGAGCAGATGAACAGCTCCACAGATTCGTTTGGGATCCAGGAGGATTCCAACAGCTACAGGGGAATCTCATGAGCAGGAGCTCATGATTTTTGCAGTTGTGGAGTATGATGCAGGAGCATCTCTCCATGCAGCCAGCCAACCAGCCAACCACGTCAGCGTGCATGCATTCATATGCTAACAGGGAGGTGCAACCTCATTTGAATTTGAAATGAATGTAAATTTAATGTTCTTAGGCTGTTGATCTAGGAAAGCCGTGCCTTTGTGCAAGCATTAGATAGGATCGACTTTAATGCCAAGATCGGCTGAGATCTAGTTCTGGATAGCAGACTAGACAACCATTGATTGTAATTTATTAGAGTAGGTAAATCCTGGAGGGAAGCGCTCGATGAGCACCTCAGGTAAAAGAGATTTAGAGATCTCATTTTAAGTAAGAGGGTAGAGGAGAGAAGAGCCGAGGAGAGCTCGAGAACACCTTGTACACATAGGCATTTGCCATTTTAATAGAATACAGAAGCAGTTTTTCCTGTATATGTTCTGTCTTATATGCATGTTTGTGGGTGTTCATTTTATGTTGTATTTGTGTGTGGTTATCATGCAATTGCAGGGAGTGTGTTTGATTTTAGGTTAAGGGTCTTTGAGGTTTCATGTCAGGAGGGCATGACAGAGTGTTGCAGACTCTGAATACCAGTGCATGAGTGCACTTCTGAACTCTGAGGAGTCAGACAGAGACGTGCTGAGGCACAGAACTGAAGTCAACAACTCAAAGGAAGAAGACCTCAAGGTTACTGAAGACCTTGGAGGTAAGGCTGTGTAGCTAAAACACAGTTGCAGACAGAATCGTGGAGCATTCTGTGAGAGCTCTGCCAGGTGGGCATTGAGCATGTGTACAGGAGTGCACAAAGGAAGGAACTCTGCTGAGAGTTCGGAGAAGACCAAAATCACTGAGGATTCTGAGGAGCTCTGTCAGGTGGGCATTAAGCGGAGTGCATGAATGCACAAGGAAGACATAACTGTTAACGTTCTGTGGGGAAAGGAACTATGCCAGAGGGGCATAGAGGTATTGTGCAGATGGCACATGAGAAGAGACTCCGCCAGGAGGGCGTTGAGAAAGTGTGCAAGCAAGCACAGCAGAGGAAAGAACTCTTTGAGTTCTGGAGTTAGAGGAAAGGTCCACTGAGGGACTTTTGTTGGGTTGTTGAACACCCAGAGAGGCTCAGCGAGAAGTTATTTGAGCCGCAGGACAGCCAGGGAGGCTTCAGTTTCTCCGTCTGAGGGAGAAGAAGGACAAAAAATCCCCCCCAGGGGTCTGAGTACTTGTAGAAGCTCAGGAGAGACATCACTAGTGTGTGCACGAAGAGACTCTGCAAGAGCACAGACGTTGGAATCCTTTAAGGATTCAGGAAGAACAAGCTCAGAAGGGATAACACTTTATGTGCGAACGGCTCTGCAAGTGGCGCAGAAGCTGAAGAACCTTTGTGGGTTCGAAAGGAAAAGAAAAAGCTCAGAAGGAGTAGGCGTTGTACACGCACAACGAGACTCAAAGTCGAGGAGTTCGCAGGGAAGAAAAGAAGCAAAGTTTGAAGTGTTTGAAGATTTAAATTCTTCCAAGTCTGGGAAGAAGGTGCGCAAGGAGCTCAGGCGGAGCAGCAGCCATCGTCAGATCAGGCAAGAGAGAGCAGATCTGGACCATTGAAGATTCACGTCCAGGGGAGCGCCAGGAGAAACGCACAGGAGCCCACTGAAGGAGGAGACCGACAGCCATCAGATCTTACTCGAAAATCCCGACAGTCGTTGGATCGGGAGGAGTTGCGCACAGTTTAGCCTCAGGAGGAGGAGTGCACGGGGAGAACAGGTCTAAACCGTTAGATCTGGAACAGATACCCGATAGTCGTCGGATCTGCTGGAGATGTATAGGGTGTAGTCATCGGGATAAGAGCCATCGAGAAATCAGAGTTCTCGATGTCATGAGAACTGGGACTTCGAAAGTCTTGAAATCCCGAGAGTAAATCTGAGTCGTCCGTCCGAAGAGGGACATGTGTCACGCGATCATCCGTTCCGGAGATCCGAGGCACCAGGCATCGGGACTTGCAGGTCTCGAAACGGAAACAAGATTTGAACCGTTCGTTTGGAGGACGTGTGTCAGAGGATCCCAAGGAGTCGGGAATCAGCATATCGGAGTTCTCAAGGTCGAGGGAACCAGGACATCGGAAGTTCTGAAATCTCGACGAGATCGGGATCGTCCGTTGGAGGGACGCGTGGCAATCATCTAGCGCCATCGGAGTTGAAGCCATCGAGATATCGGGGATCCCGTAGACAAGTGGTTTATGCTTTGTGGAATCGCGATCCGCGAAAACCCGATGAGTGGGGGCTAGTTGTCACCGCAGCAGAGAAGGAGGACAGAGGCGTAGTGGAGGCCAGCTGTCAACGATCCAGAGGACATCGCAAATCGAGATATCGGAGAATCGGGGATTCACGAGGATAGGGGTTTGTCACGATGGAAATACCGAAACCCCGAACCCCGATATAGAGTCGGGAAAAGGTCACGTTTTATGCAGAGTCCGTGAGAAAAGTCAAAAGGACCTGCGGATTGGGTCATATTTCGACAGGGATTCCACTTGGGAATCTAAAGAGCCGCTTCGGCTCAATAATGGGATTTTGATCGATCCTGAGAGCGGGTGAGTCAAGGAACATCCTCGCCTGCATCACTAGGAAGGGTTGTACCTTACCTTGTGGGAAGAAGGGGCTAAAGGCCCAGAGGGTAAGAGTAGTTGGCAAGAGTTAAAAGCCAATGTTGAAACTTTTGAGATGTTTCACCCAGGGATCCCCAAGAAAGCTGAGAAAAGCTTCTCAGTAAGAAAAGGGCACCCATAAGATACATAAACACTCAAGGTACTAGTTGATGGATAGGAGATCTCATCACGAGCCAACCTATTATGACCATGGGCATGACACTACCACCTATTTGGTCGACAAACTAGGGTAGTGGCTCTTGGTGGCATGGCCAAGAGAAAGGGGGTGGCATGGCCAAGAGAAAGGGGGTCTCATCACGACCCAACCTTCTCATTTCCGTGAAATGTTTGTGGATAACATTGTCACCTCTGGTCATCAAGCCAGGACAGTGGCCCTCAACTATTCCCTTGTAGCACAAAAGCAAAATATCAAAAGAAATAAAGAAAAGAATAAAAGACAATGAATGGGTAAGGAAACAATTGCATTTATGTCAAGGTGCAACTCTCCCTCTAAAAAGGCACCCACATGTAAGACTTTACATTTCCCTGTTATTACATGCACCCCATGCCCAAATACTTACCCTATGCCACCTCATACACTTACATGACTTGGATTAGATCCCACCTTGGAAACACCCCAAACTTAAGAGAGGTTAGCCCAATAGGACAACCTGAGACCTTCTCCAAACCTAACTTGTCAAGTTGCATAACGTATTTGAGCATGTGTCCGGGTTAAAGGGGGTTTGATGCACATGTTTGGGTAATTTAATTATTGGATGTGATTTACATGCTATGATCCCTATGACTTATGAACCACTGGAGGGTGTACTTGTTGTTGCTACAGGATCTTTCCTGGTGGACATGTACACATGAGGGAATGATTAGCTCAGACCAGCTAGGGGTAAGAAGAAATTGAATATTTTCACTGGGAAAAACAAGGGTGTTGCCTTTAGAGGCACCTTGATAGACTTACACCCAGGGGGACCTTTCTCTTCCACATGGATGTTGGCTCATGAGGGCCCTAGATGTCACCATCATGACCCTAGACGTCATCCAAAGCTAGGGTTTTTGTTTTGGAGGCATTTATGAGCCTGGTCGCACATGTGGGCATCATATGGGGCCTCTGGAGGCCAAGCGCCCTACATTTTAGGCTCAAAGTTCCACCTTTGGGCCTCAACATCACCCTAGAAGGGCATGACATCACCCTTAGAGGTGTCTTTAGATGCTAATTAATTATTATTATGTCAAATTGAATTTTATTGTAAATTGGCCAGGTTGGCCTTATTTTGACCTGAAAATTAATTAAAGGTCAAAATTTTGTATAAATAAACATAAAGTGCTCTCATTTTTACATGACAACTCACCTCTCACAAGAGGGAGGACTGGAATTTTTGCCCTAAAGGGGTTGTTGGCTTAAATTACCAAGGCACACTTGCTGGGAGGCTATTTATGCATTTTGGATAATCTTTTGGTGAAATTTTGGCAAATCTGGGGTTTTTGTGCTTGATTATTCCGGGTGAAGTAAGTAAATCTGCAATTTTCATTTCATGATAAATGTCTATGGTATGTTTCCTTGTTCATATGTAATATTATGAAATTTCTTACTTGAAACCATAGGAGTAAGAAACATAAGGTGCTTCTTTCGTGCTCTTTATTTTGCTAGTTTTGCTTAAGAAGATCTTGTCTAGACAAACTTCTAGAGCCCTAAAGTGCTAGCACTTTAGAATCTTTGTCTAGTTCTTATTCCATTAAATATTTTTCAAGAGTCTAAGGATAGGAAAAGTCACTAGGGCCTAGAAGTGCCTACACCCTAGTTGAACCTTCTCTTTGAGGCTTGGTGCTTGAGAACTTAAGGTACTACTTCTCAAGCTTCCACCTTGTTATATTTTAGACAAGTACAATCATTGTTGTCTCTCCAAGTTAATGTGTTGATATAGTTGACTCCATAAACCCTAAAGGCACTAGTCTTTTGTTTCTATTTTGTTGGAAGGTTGATCAAACACTCAAACACTATTCTCTTAAGCTATTACTAATTAAATCTAACACTAATTTAGCCTATGTCGCTAACTTTCTTGCTGAGATTATAAATTTTTCCTACAACCATCTAGTTGCAACAAATTTTCTGCATAATTTACTTTGAATGCTAGCTAAACACTTCAGAAGTTGTTTATGACATTTGATTATCATTCTGCTTAGTAAATGTTATCTTTTCACTGCCTTTTCAACCAATTTTGAATAGCTTTTATTGCAGTTGTTACAATTTATTAATTGTTGTTGTAAACTTATTAACTATTGCAATTTTATATCAACTAGCACTTATTTTCACTCTCCATTGTCTATTGAGGTGTTATTATCATATTTTTACTTGGAATTATTGTATATGCATGCTATATTGTCTTGTTCTGGGCAGGTATATCAAGCACTTCATTAACCTCGTCTTTTAGACATGGAACTAGTGACTTTGGTAACCAGTGAGAGGGGGGAATATATCTTGACCATAACACTAATTTTCCAACCCTTGAGGTTACCAGGGACGCCTCCCCCGGGGTAGACCCTGCCTATCCCTAAAAAGTGGGGATTTCCTATTAAGGTGACAGTGATAGGATATCATGTTTGTTACGCCAATCTCCCTTACTTGCCTTGGACTTTGGGCAAGTACGAGTTTAGCAATAACATGCTCCATTGCTTCAATGCATGTATTATTGCCATCATTTCCTTCTCATAAATGGGTTTGTGCAATTCCTTTCCCTTGAGTGGCCGACTTTCAAAAGCAAGGGACCTTCCTTCTTGCATTAGAACAACACCAATGCCATTTCCTGAGGCATCACATTCCACAATAAAGGTTTTTGTGAATTTTGTTGTGGTCAAGATAGGAGCTTTACACATTGCCTCTTTAAGTTGTTCAAAAGATTGAGTTGCCTTTAGAGTCCATGAAAATGCATCCTTCTTAGTTAATGTTGTTAAAGGTGCTCATATTCTTCCATAGTTCTTAACAAACTTGCGGTAGTAACATGTCAAATCCAAAAATCCTATAAGATTCTTCAATGTTTTGGAAATCAGCCAGTCCATCATGGCCTTAATCCTTTTAGGGTCTACCTTGACACCTTCATGAGATATAATATGACCCAAATACTCTACCTCCTTCACCCCAAAGAAACATTTGGATGGTTTGGCATATAGTTGTTGGTCCTTTAGTAGTTGTAGCTCCCTGTCAACATGTCGAACATGATCCTCCCATGACTTGCTATAGATTAGTATATCATCAAAAAATACTAACACAAATTTTTGAAGGAAGGGATTGAAAATAGAATTCATCAATCCTTGGAATGTGGAAGGTGCATTTGTAAGGCCAAAAGGCATGACCAAAAATTCATAATGGCCTTCATGAGTTCAGAATGTTGTTTTTGGAATATCTGCTTCCTTCATTCTAATATGATGATACCCTGAACGGAGATCCAACTTTGTGAAGTAGATTTCTCCATGTAGTTCATCTAACGATTCATCAATGATGGGAATGGGAAACTTATATTTAATTGTGATCTTGTTGAGCTCTCTATAGTCTGGACACATATTCCATGAGTCCTCTTTCTTGGGTACCATTACCACCAATGCAGAGTAAGAACTTTGGCTAGGTCTAATAATGCCAACCTCTAACGTGTCTTCAACCATACGCTCAATTTCACTCTTCTGGGAATAAGGGTATCTATAAGGCCTAATGTTAGGAGGAACACTCCCAAGAATTAGGTGAATAGCATGATCATGATCGTGAGTGGGTGGAAGACCTCTGGGAATATCTTCAAATACTTTGGAATGCTTATCAATGATCCCTTGGAGATTTAGGGGAATAGATGGATTATATTTTTGAACATCTAGTTAGCATAGTTGTGCAATTACACCCTCATGCCCCTTTTTCAATAATTCTATCATACCATTAGATTTTATCACCTTATTGGGTTTCCCTATGATACCCCTTAACTCAATCTCCTTTCCTTCCAATGAAAAATTCATGAAAATTTCTTCAAAATTAAAAGCCATTGTTCCCAATGATTGTAACCATTGGACTCCTAGTACGACATCAACACCACCCATGGGTATATCAATCATTTGAATATTCATTACATATTTCCCCATAGTAAGATTGATCTTATGGCATTTTCCTAAGCAATTGATAGTTCCTCCATTTGTTATCATTACTCGAAACTATGGCGTTGGATATATAAAGCAATTGAGAGCTTTGGCTAATTTATAGTGAATGAAATTATGAGCACTACCGTAATCAATTAGGACTATTACCTTTTTATTTTTGATATATCCTTCGATCCTGGGGATTTGAGGAGTGTTAATTCCAACCAATGCATTACATGATATGGTGGGACTCAAATTTTCAGAAGAAATATCTTCTATGTTTTCATCTTGAGATGGTTCTTGTTCTTTCTCTTGCTCTTGCTCTTCTTCCTCTTCACAATCTATGTAGAATAATTTCTTCTCACCACACTTATGTCCCTTACCGTAATTGTTGTCACGATTAATGAATAAACCTTTTGCTTTTATTTCCTCCATTTGTTGAGGTGTCAACCTTGTAGGTTGAGGTGGTTTAGAAGAAGGAACACTATTCTTGTGATAGATGTTAGGAGTGGTACTTCTAGTAGCCATAGCCATATTTTTACTTTCAACATTTCTCGCCACCCTGAACGCCTTCTCCAATGATTTGGTTTCCCAAAAGAGAACCTCATGTTGAATGTTATCCTTTAAAGTTCCTATGAATACATCAATCAGGTGATCATCTGAAATATTTGTTACCTTTATATTCAATCTTTGGAAGTTCTCAATGTGCTCCGCAACTAACCCCTTTTACTTGAGATTTATCAATTGGCTGAAGAACATATTATTGCTTGTATCCTCATAGTGTGCTATCATTTATTCCGTGAAAATTGTCCAAGTGACAAATGATTTGCGATAAAAAATCCATTGATACCACACAAATTGATTGGGTTCTAAATTTAAAGACGCAATTCATACCTTTTATGTGTGTGGCACATCATGTAGATCAAATAACGGATCCATCTGGAGTATCCATGTGATTGGATCCTTGCCATCAAACTTCCTCATATCGATCTTAGGCAAGTGGTTAGTCTTCAACCCAAAGTTGGAGTTTCTCCAGTCTTGATTCATCTTCCTTTTGTCCTCGTCATGAATTTCATGGGATACATTGTCACTTTCAGGTGGCCTCTCTATCATAAAATTTTCAATCCTTCCATGATCTCCCCTTTTAAACCATCCATATTAGTATCCATCATCGCTTCCAGCTTAGCTTCAGTTGAATCCATCATCCCTTGTAGTTTTTCTTTTGTTATCGCCTTCTTTTGTAAATGATTTATGTCCCTGTGCATTTCTTCACCTTCATCAAGAGTCCAAGTAGGGTTGTCTGAAGGCTTATTTGGTGTAGAAGTTCCCTTTTTTGGTGGCATGTTGGCCAAGTATCACTGCAAGGTAGGAATTCCTAATTGGCTTAGGTAGAGGTCCTCACAGACAAGGGAGTGTCAGGTGCTATAGCTCTCTGATATACGTGCGGGGACCAACAATAGTACTCGACTCAATATCTCAGGGAACTAACTAAGGAGGCTTTACCGTGCCCTTAGTCATACTATTCGACTACCCAGGTACTAGAGAGCGATCTCCCCAAGTGTTGTTCTCTGTGTACTATAACAACAAGACGACCAAAAGGTTTACTCGATAAGTCTCAGGATTCTAGGGGGTCTCCCAATATACACTAAGTACATGGGATCTCAAATCCGTAGTACTAATGTCTAATGCACAACCATTCAAAAGGGGCCTTCTGATATACTCTAGGTACGTGGAAGAACCTCACAGTCCCCTAGTTGTAGCGCTGGACAGTAACGATGACTCTTATGTTTAGAGACGTCGAAACATGTCTGTACCTAAAAAAATCTCTAAGTTTCTCTCAAATTTATGTGATACTCCTTTTATCCCACTTTTTTAATCACCCCAATTGGATCTTCTAGTCAAAATATATGCAAATTTCCAAAATAAAACACACCTTTTAAACCCTGATTTGGAGATTGTTCTGCTAGCTGACCTTTCTTCTATTGTATCTTTAAAATTTCGACCCTTCTAGGCCTGAACTTTCATTTTGTAGTTCTCTGATATGTCCTCTCTGCAATTCCATAGGTCTGATCAAAATTGGATGTGCCAAGTGGAACTTACGGTGACTTCCCCACACCTTGCTGATTTTTGGCCTTTCCAGGAGAGTGTACTTGTAAATCATGCCAAGCGCACAATATATGATATCTTATTATGAAACTTGCATCAGAAATAATAAATATTGTTCACTATCCAATGCAATGGGTCTCACTTAATTTGGATACTCATTGAAGAAGATACCATTGTTTTACTTGGAACACATGTTTGAGACTAGTTAATAGGACTAGTCAATTACCCTATCTTACACAAGGTGTATATCCAAAATTAGGATGACCCAGAAGCTGGAATTTTTACCATAGATACCTTGAAAATTCCTCTGAATATCCTCCAAGTTTCATGGTTTGAAGCATCACATAAAAAAATTTATAGCGAAAATTCTGTGATGGATGAATTCAAGATGATTCAGGAACCCGATCTTCTACAGGGTATATCTCCGAAATTATAAAGCCCCTGAAGCTGATATTTTAACTACAAGTAATTTGATCCATCTACTAAATATCCCCCAAGGCGTTCCTTCTGAAACATCACAAAAAAAAAGTTATAGTGAAAATTCCAAGGTGTCTTAGATGCAGCAACGAAACCCCAAGACCTTATGATCTAATACTAAATGTTAGGAACCAAATATAGAAATAGCATAAAAACCTCAAAATAAGTACTCAACCCCTTGAAAAAGAGAGAAATTCAGATAATAAGCCTCTTTGAGGAGGCAACCTCCTTATACATCATATGAATTCACAAATACAAGATAATTCCAAATGAAAAGGTCTCCTTGGTATATATAGGAGACTAGGAGGTACAATTACAACTAACGGGCCCAAGATGACATAAATAAAATAATAATACTAATGTAATATGCCCCAATTAAGGGGTAATGTGCCACTATTTACGGCTTAACATTATCAGTGACACTTTGTATCATCGAGGGGTTGACCCAATCTTATGTCAATGCTTGATTCATGAGGAGGTTGAGAAGGTCCTAAATGATTGTCATAGTGGAGCATGTAGCAATCATCTATCGTGGATGGTGACAACCCATAAAATTATTGCATGCAAAATACTTATGACCATCAATCTTTAAAGACTGTATTGAAGTGGTCGAGGAGTGTCATCCTTGTCATGTATTTACAAAGAAAATGCATGTTCATCCTTCTCCTTTACACCTTGTAGTTACCACTGACCCCTTTGCTAAATGGGGATTTGATTTTATGATGTGTCATCCAACTTCTACTAATGGTCATAAGTACGTTATCATGGTTGTTGACTAGTTGAACAAGTGGGAAAAATCCATGCCTACTTTCACAAGTGACAGTAAGATAACAATGTTATTCGTATTGAATCACATTAATACAATGTTCGGTTGATCCAGATTATTTTGAGAACGACATGAAGACAAAAATATAAATGATATATAACAAGGAAATGCATAGAGATAATGTGGAGAACACAAAAATATAGTGAAAACCAACTTCTATTAATGAACAAGAGAGAAAAACATTGTAGAACACAAACTAATAGAATGGGGTAGCCTATCTCTAAAAAGAAAGAGATGTTGGCTACCCTTCATTCACAACAAGCTTTACATCACACTCCATTGCATGCTTAAAGGGCCTCCTTCACGTCAATTATATATGAGAGAGTGAGAGGAGAACAATTCCCATGATCCATGTGGGATAAATTAGACTAAGTTTATAAAATTCCATATGCATGTAAAACACTAGGACTTCCCAGGCGGTCACCCATCCCAGTATTACTCTAGCATGAGCATGCTTAATTGCGGAGTTCTAATGGGATCCAGTGCATTAAAGCTATGTTGTAGGCATGTACATAAGACCAATAGGAAATCATTACATGATGTCTGTAATTAACAAATGAATATGACATTACATTCCATTCCCCATCAAAAGGGTGAATATCATGGTTTATCAAAACCTCTTACTCAAAATGATGATTCAGTGGAAAAGGTGGATGGCCACCGAGATCCATCTGGATCATTCCTCTCCACTTTGGAAGGAATGGTCCACATTACATCAAGTTCCCTTGTGAGATAGGGAGACTTCTGCTAAATTTGAAGCTTGGTGTGTTGCTTTCCTTACCAAAGAAGTTGTCCTTCTTGACTTGTTGAAGGATGTCATGAACCTAGTGTTGGAGGGGTTGGATTCGTTCAACCAATCGAGCTACATGATCTACCTGAGTGTGGGAGGACTTTGTCGATGAAGATGCATCATGAAGAGTATGAAGGGTTTTGTTATAACCTTGCTTGACTGGGTAGTGTGGAGGCACCCCCATAGGTGCAGCAAGAGCATCTTGGTACTCGTCTACAATCTTGTCGATCTGCTTCTACTAGATAGAAAGGACTTGATCTAAGGCTGTAGTGGTTGCAGTGTCCTTTTGTTCACCTTCTGATCGGATTGTGAAGAGGCTAAACTTTGTAGGATGAGGGATTACTTTGTGGCATTGCTTTGGTGGGACAATAGTCAGAACTACCTCTGGAATCCGGTATAATTGACCCCCTAGAGTAACAATGATGGTATGGGGTCGAGACTCATAAGCAACATGACGCCTCCACATATATGGCTGGCCTAATAGAACATCGCAGACTTCCAATGGAGCAACATCACACAATAACTCATCCTTGAAAGGCTTGATGTCGTAGGACATGCGACACTGCTGGCTAACACAAAGATATTGACCCTGGCAAAGCCACCCGATGTTGTATGGTTGTGGGTCTGGTGTTGTTCGAAAATCTAACTGCTTGACAACCTCTGATGAGATGATTTTCTTTTGGCTTCTGCTATCAACAATAAAATGTAGTGGGGTCCCCTTCACCCACATCTGTGAATGGAAGAGTCACTCCCCCTCCCCAGGATCCTCTTCTGGTTGGATTGTTGTAGTTGCAACAGTAGCAGTGGGTTATGCATCAATGATCTATCTCCTTTTATTATTTTTTGAATTAGGGTCCAAGTCAGGGTTCAACTCTTTGTCTTTGAGCTTGGCCAACAATGACTGTATTGAGTGACATTCATCAGTGTTGTGCCAAGGGATGTTGTGGAACTCACACCACTTTCTGTTGTCTTTCTTAGACTTCCCATTACCCTTCTTGGCCTGCATTTGGGACTGGCTCTCTTGAGGTTGGCCTTCCTTGCTTTGTCCTTCATTATGTGAGTTAGAGTTGCATTTTCCCTGCTTTTCCCACTTACTTTATTGCTTGAATTTCCGCTCAATTTTGACTACATATCGATAAGCAACTCCCAGTGAGGTGATGTCCAAGAAATCCATCTATGTTTGGATGTACCTGTGTAGACCACTGCGGTAATTCAAAACTAGGTGCCACTTGGAGTCTTTGATACCCATGTTTGAGCGCAAGGTATGAAAGATGTTGGTGTACTCCGGTACTGTCTGGTCTCTTTTTCTGACGCAGAGTTGTCCATCTCATGTATTGGTCATTATAGTTTCCAACAGGGTAGAACTCCTCCTTTAGGGCATCTACAAATGTCGCCCAAGTGGAATCTCTCCCAAATAGTGTAGATTCATCCGCGATGTACCTTTCTGAGTAACCTTCCCACCAAGCTCTGACATGGGGAAGGGATTTAAGGAGCGCGAAGGTGATATTTCACTGTCTAAATTTTTTTGGATGAAGTAATAACCTTCTAGCAAATTCAACCATTTTTCTAGAGCATCTGCATCTATCTGGCCTTCAACTAAGGGGATATCAAAATTGACTTGTACTTTGAAGGGTGTCGCACTTGTGAAATGGCTTCTTGTCGAAGATGCCTTAGCCGCTGCCATCGATGGTCTTCGAAGGATCGGAGCAAATTTGTCCATCATCTCGTTCCTCTGTCGCACGAGGGATTCCTCGAGCAATGTTTTGAAAGGATCTCTTGCTTTTTCATCTCTCTTTTCTTCCGCCATGGGAGGTCGCTTGGGATGGCAAGAGCAGTTGTTCTCAAGCGAAACTAGCTGGAGACCCAACTCTCTATACCCTGACCTCGTCAGGGACCTACACTGAGAAACGACAAGGAGCAACCTGCTCTAATTCCACTGATCCAAATTATTTTGAGAACGACACAAAGACAAAAATATAACTGATATATAGTAGGGAAATACATAGAGATAATGTGGAGAACACAAAAATATAGTGAAAACCAACTTCTATTAATGAACAAGAGAGAAAAACATTGTAGAACACAAACTGGCAGAATGGGGTAGCCTATCTCTAAAAAGAAAGAGATGTTGGCTATGCTTCATTCGCAACAAGCTTTACATCACACTCCATTGCATGCTTAAAGGGCCTCCTTCACCTCAATTATATATGAGAGAGTGAGAGGAGAACAATTCTCATGATGCATGTGGGATAAATTGGACTAAGTTTATAAAATGCTATAGGCATGTAAAACACTAGGACTTCCCAGGAAGTCACCCATCCCAATATTACTCTAGCCTGAGTGCGCTTATTTGCGGAGTTCTAATGGGATCCGGTGCATTAACACTATGCTATAGGCATGTACATAAGACCACTAGGAAATCATTACATGATGTCTATAATTAACAAATGAAGATGGCATTACATTCCATTCCCCATCAAAAGGGTGAATGTCATGGTTTATCAAAACCACCGACTCAAAATGGTGATTTAGTGGAAAAGGTGGATGGCCACCATTATCCATCTGGATCATCGATGTACCTAAATAAATTGTCACTAATCATGATACTCATTTCCAACATAAGAAGATGATAGAATTAGTAGCTAACTTGGGATTTTGATGGGAACATTCATCTCCATACTATCCTTAGGAAAATTATCAAGTAGAAGTTGTCAATAAGGTTGAAAACCATGCTCCAGAAGATAGTCGATAAAAACGAGTCTAACTAAAATTTAATGTTATTTTTGGTTGTTTGGGTGTATCAAAACTTAGTAAATACTGCTACATAATTTAGCCCATTCCAACTTGTGCATGGAGTGGAGGTGATCCTCTCAACTGAATGTGAGATCCCTTTGTTACGATTAATTGTTGAGCTCTTGACCAATACCTCAGCATAGGAGGAATGCCTTGTATATATGGAACACCTTGTTGAGCATTGTCAAGATGTTGTGACTGCAAATGAGGCTTTTAAGAGGTGATTTAAATCTCAATATGATAAAAGTGTCCGTCGTTGAATCTTCTTAGAAGGAGACTTAGTCCTGGTCTATGATCAAGATAATGATAAGCTAGGTGCTAGTAAATTTGAACCCATGTGGCATGGTCCTTTGATCATGAGGCATGTTTTACAAAAAAGAGCTTATGAGATTGTCAATTATGAAGGCAACCCTTTAGCTAAGCCTTGCAATGGGCTCTACCTAAAGAGGTATTATGCATAATATCAATGCCTTGCGATACCCTTGTACATGTTGTATATAAGTTATTTTGCTTTATTTTTATTTTACTTTGATTTTTGGTTCATGCTTGATCGACGAACATTGTTGAACACACTTATATATGTAGGATTTGTAGATTGTGCTAGTTGATGCACTTAGAATATTGCTTCCACAACTTGGGTGATTTATTCTCCCACAAGCCAAGTCGTGGATTTTTCTTGGTTTTGTGACCAATAATGTTGTTGAGTATAGTGCGGGAATTGAACTTTCTTTTGAATCCATTTCACTTAGTATACAACATATGATTATCCTTTTCGATTCACGGTGGGTAGTCTCCGGAGTGGTGCTGGAAGTTAATGAGAGTGGGATTTTTTTTATAAAACTATGAGGGATATAATGGAAAGAATGTATATATGTTCTTTCCATTTAAGGTACAAAAATCATTCCAACAACTCCAAGAATCAGGCTATACATAAACTACAACAAGTGTTTTTGAAGCAATGATCAATGTGACCTGTGAGCCTTGCAATAACAAAAACACACAATAACAAAAACAATCATTTAAAAGGTACTATTTCTAAGCATGTTTTTCATAAATGCATACACTAGTCCAAAAAATTACCAAATTAATTATTTTGCTATATTTATTTTCATATAAGTAAAAAATAATTTTTTTATTACATGTTTTTCAATTTTTAGGAAGATTCTTTTAAGTGAACACACCTTTGGTTTATTACATGTTTGAGTTTGTCTAGTCTAATGAACCATGTGAAAGATTCTTTTACGTATAGAAACATCCATGATCTTCATTTTTTACAATGATACCACTTACACCCTCAGGCCCCCCACCTACAATGTCCTATGGGCCTTTGAATGTCTTTCTAATTAAAAACTTAGGTTATAATTTTTTGTGAAAGGTTTTATCTTTCCTTTGTGTTATTCTAAAGAAAACCTAAAAACACCAGAGTAGCTAGGTGTAAAGTCTTCCTCCTTAATGTTACAAATATTCCTTGCATCTTCATGCTCAATGTAATTTTTCATGATCCAATCTTTTACAAATTCTTCCCACAAGAAAAATATGTAATTCTCGCATAAATCTTCAAGCTAGTGAATCTATAAAAAAAAATGATGCAATTCCTCTTCCTCTTCCTCCATCCCCTCCTCTCTTGAATATTATATTAAAACAATAATTCAATATATTTAAAATATCTATAATAATTATTTATATTTTTTTTTTGGTTCACAATAACATATTATGTAGACACATTCTATAATGCTACAATGCTACTTGATGCATTTGCACACCTTTTAAATTATGAGTTGCATGCACTATATTTGTCTTATATGCATTATTTTACCCACTTTATGTAATGTTTTGGCCACTCTTCTCATAATCCACTAGATAATGTTTTTCTTTGAATATTGTTTTTTTCTCTTATTGCCTCTCTTTATTTTCTTTCCCACAACGTTCCAATGAATATATTTTTTCATCTAAATTATATATTGTGATTTTATCTGTTGTTACTATCTCATTCATATCTATACATCAACAAAAATATTAGTGGAATGGTGTGAAGTATCAAATGGCTATGAAATTGTGTGAAGTATTGTGATAATTTAATGTGTTTACTAGGAAATGACCATTTTATGTTTATCTTTTTTTTTCCTCTTAAAGAAAGTTAAGTTTTATGTTATTTTTTTCTCTTTCTAATCTAAATATATTTGGATGGAGAGCGATCGTTAATGATAATATTGGTTGGTAATTTTGAGGGACTTGATTGTATTTTAATTTGTGACCTATATCATCTCCATTGGTAACATGCCTAGGTGGATGGTTCAATCAATTGAGCTAACCCTTGGGGCTATCCTTTTATGATCAAGGCGTGACTTCCATTCAAACATAAATTTTCTTTCTCTTTTGTCTTCTTCTTTGCATTTAACCTTCCATATGAGCAGTGCATTAACTTGAAGTGAATTGGTGTACTCAATTACACAATAAGATGACTCCATAACAACATATCTTGATGTCATGTGACCCTTTAGTTGTTCTTGTTGGTTTATAGACACCTTTAATTCCTTCATGTATTCTAAGAAAAATATCTATCTATTATTATGAACATCATCTAATTCAATGTCATCCACTAAATTCACTATAAAATACCCCTAAATGTCCATGCAATTTGATGAGAATTCATTCTCCAAGGTACAAACAATTATGAAATCTCTTATTATACTGCCTCCGACAGTATATAATGTTCATTTGGGCGTTGACTGTGTATTACTTCCACTTTGATTTATCCTTATGTACCCATTCAACCAAAGTTTGGAAAAAGGTTAATTAAAATTGAATTTCAAAAATCATTTATCTGTTATTTATCTACTTTATTATTGGCCAAAAAATTAGAAGTCTTGTTGCTGCCTTCGCACCTCCCAATGTTATTGTAATAAATATTTTACCTCCTAGTTTTGTAAGTGGTGGCGACACATTCCTCGGTAATGTTATTGTAATAAATAATTTACCTGAAATTCTTTGATAGGTTTATGACGATGCTGCAATCTAAGTGCTTTGACATACCCACTTGTTCATGGCTTCACCGCCCTGCAGTTGGTGACACTCTTACCATCGCCACTGCCCCTTCCATCGCCACTGCCATCCACTATCACCATGCACTGGCATCATTCAAGAGGATTTAGATCAAGAACTAAGGGCTGTGAAGGACGAGTTCTGCATTGCTCCGGTGAAATCTTTACCAGTTGTTGGTGTTGCTACCAAAGAGAAGATGTATGAGTTAGTCTTGCCCTTAAATGTCTTGGTATGTTCCTGCATTCATTTTTTTGTTGTGTTATTTTTGAGGTTATTCTGGCCTTCAATTTTGTGGATTTGTTTCTCTATTTTTCGGAGCTAATCTCTTTGTTTTACAACACAACAGGAACACGTCATATTGAAACTCCTAAAACTCTGTCATGATGAACTTGAACCATTGTCTCACATTTCAACTATGGTCAGAGAAGCGGTAAGGGCTATGTGCTCATTACAATTCCTAATTCACATTTCAGTGTTGTGATCATGATGCGACATTTGGTGCAATTTCTGTATTTGGCTGCGGGAGCATGGGTTGCAACTTGTTTAGGTATATTTTTAATGCTCTCAAGTAGTTTGTATTGCTTAAACATTGCTTATAAAATGTGTGATAAGGTTCAAAATATATGGAAGCACGACATTCAATTAAACAATTTTCCATGTTCTTTAGAGGCATTCTGTTGGACAAGGGTTGGAGAAAGAAAGGCATGTTTAATGCGCAAAGAATATTTGAAAGTTGTTCTTCGGCAGGACGTTGGTTTTTTCCATACTAGAGGCACACATGTCGTGAAGGTGGTCAACAATGTTTACAACAACTTACTGGACAACCTTCCAATTGTAGGAGGGAGATAAGAAGCATAGCGAAGGGCAAAGGACATCCTCCGAATGCTGTCATGATATTAGTAATTTATGCTCGTGAAATGTCGTGGAGCCATATGATAATATGCCAATATGTTTTCTGTAGTTCTTTTTGGCGCTCTATATGTAAAATTTGTACACTATTTGATTCCTGTTATGATGGTTGGTGCAAAAAAATTCTCTAAATGAATTTGAACACTATAAGGAAAATGGCTACAATGATCTTGAATTGATGCATAAATATTTGAAGGCTTATATATTTTTCCTTAATTGTGCGGGCACGAGTTTGGTCTGGTAATTAGTGTGGCTATCAACAGCCTTGAAGTGTAAAGTTCAAAACATGTGCATAAACAATATAAATTTCATTTGTAATGTCAAAAAATGTGTAAAAAATCTACTGGTTATGAGTTCAAACCACTAGGGATTATTGTCTTCTTTATTTGTTGAATAACTATGGTGCAAATTAGTACACTCCATGTTTTTTTTTTATCATCACGTTTATAAGTTGCAAACCTTCATACTGGTATGTCATAAAGGGACGNCATCACGTTTATAAGTTGCAAACCTTCATACTGGTATGTCATAAAGGGACGAGACTAGTTTCAAATCCTTCAGGAATTTAGTATACTGGATAATCATGAGACTTCGCACACAGGAAAAAAAGTCCAAATGAAAATTAATATTTATAATTTGTGTAAAAGGTAAAATGATAAAGTAAAATTTGTATTGTGAAGTAACGAAAAATAAAAAATAATGGTGTATAACCCTCTACTCGCCTCTACATCCTGGAATCTAACACGAATTCTCAAGTCAATTCAAACACAACGATTTACTTCCTCCCAATTCAAACACAACGTATCCTAGTTATTTCGAGACACACATGTTATCTTCAGATACTCACATCTTTACGTTTCAACCACATAATAGTGTGAGACGTGTCTTTATAGCTTGAACACGTTTTACTATTTTTTTGTAGATTCTACTTAAATAGCTTGAACGACAATAAGGTGACCTATAATTACTATATAAACATACACAGGCTCCCCATACAATTACCAAACTTGCATTTTAAGTGAGTTTGCCAGCCCATGAGACATCTATTAACTACATATCATCATTATTATTATTCGGTGGTAGTATGAGCAACGATGATGCCCTTGTTACTATAAAGGAATCAACCACAATCTTTATTGAAATGGTCCACTTATAAAATTAATATGAAATACAACATACCAATATAAATATTAAATATTATTGAATTCTGATGTTGATACTAACATTTTTTTATTAAATGACTATATTAGGAAATATAAAGATATTTACCTTACAACATTCCACAACCTTTCCTTAGTTATTGGTAGATATTTTAGGTATATTTCCATTGCAAAAACCTCATAAAGACATGATAAACAAGTTGCATTAAAAAGGGGATCAATGAAAATATTGGAATACATAACAATATTTAGTTGTTACCCTATAAATAATTTTATGTGGGTTGTGTGTAAATAAATGTGAATTTGTAACCGTTGCCCCCACAATAGGGGTGTTTGAATAATAGATGCTATCCTAGTTAGCAAATTAGGATGGGAGGTTACACACCATTAAATGCGACATGACATCCCATCTCATTATAGGTGGCAAATGGCATTGAAAGTATGGAAGATCTCATTATTGGATGTAGAATTTAATTGGGTTTCTTAAATCGCTTTATATGATCCCTCTATCTTTTCCTTAACTTCCCCTTGAAGCTCCATGAAAGTTTGATTTATAAAGATACATAGTGTTGTTACATTTTTTTTCCTTGAAGAAATATTTCTCCCAACCATCTCGCACTTAAGCAAATGAGGAAGCTTGAACTTGTTAGAGGAATTTCATGGATTCCCCTCTTTTCAGTGGGGTTTTGGAAGGAGAGCCATATTAAGCATTGATTACAATAGTACTTGATAACCTCACATAACTCGATGAAAGTGGATCCTACAATCTCCTCAAACATTACATCTTAACATAAAAAGATCAAACCAACTTAATTAGCCATTAAAATTACATAGTATTGATACTTATTATTCAATCACAAAATATGATTTAAATAAAAATAAAATATAATAATAGTAATAATTTATTTTTAAAGTTATATCTAAATGTAAATACAAATTTCTCTTTATCTATTTTCATAAATTATTTAACCTTTTTTTCTTTACATCTTTTACATGTTTTAAATTATTTTTTTTCCTTTTTTTACTTAATTTTCTCAACTTTATTATATTTAAAAAAAATTCACACCAAATCTAAAATTAGCTAAACAAATCATTGATATGTTTTTTAATCAACTGTCACTTTACATTGTTTTGGGGAACCATTTCCCTCTAGCACTCACTAGCTAGTGATCAAGAAATTGTTTTTCTAAAATTAGCTAAGCAAATCATTGATGTGTTTTTTAATCCGCTGTCACTTCGCATTCTTTTGGGAAACCATTTCCCTTGAGCACTTTTTCTTAAATTAGCTAAGCAAATCATTAATATGTTTTTTAATCCGCTGTGAAACAGGGCGCTGGAAAAGGCCAAAAGAAAGGTGGGAAGAAAGAGTATGTATTTTGTGCTCGTCCGGAAAAGTGGAAACAGAAAAACATTTCATTTTAGAATGTGAGGCCCTCAAAGACAGCAGGGAAAATTATGCAGGTATGTATTTTGTGCTCGTCCGGAAAAGTGGAAACAGAAAAACATTTCATTTTAGAATGTGAGGCCCTCAAAGACAGCAGGGAAAATTATGCAGGTATTCTGGCAGCTAATTCCTGGGATAATCTATTCAGCGAAGAGTTTGTTGAGAAGCTGGGAGCGATTATTGTAAAACTTCACAAGAAAATGGCCGAATGCAAAAGCCAGATGGAAAAGCAATCTGTCCCATAGGCTATTTTTAGCCTCGTGGACGTTAAAATTACTTTCATTTCATTTCATTTCCGCTGTAACTTCACATTATTTTGGGGAACCATTTCCCTCTAGTACTTTCTACACTAACTAGTGATAAAGAAATTGTTTTTCTAAACTTAGCTAAGCAAATCATTGATATGTTTTTTAATAAGCTGTCACTTCACATTCTTTTGGGGAACCATTTCCCTCTAGCACTTTCTACGGTAGCTAGTGATCAAGAAATTGTTTTTTGAATGTGCNAAGAAATTGTTTTTCTAAACTTAGCTAAGCAAATCATTGATATGTTTTTTAATAAGCTGTCACTTCACATTCTTTTGGGGAACCATTTCCCTCTAGCACTTTCTACGGTAGCTAGTGATCAAGAAATTGTTTTTTGAATGTGCCCATGGAATGATAGCGTGCAATTCCAATCATCAAATGGCATAAAAATACAATATATATGAGATTTAAATATGTCAACTTCTCTTAAGGCCTACGTTGCTTCAGATGTACTCAGTAACCGAACAGAGGGCTTGAAGCAAATGAACGCTACCATGTATAAGCTGCTGACATATTTTCCAAAAGCCGCTGACATTACAGTACTATGATGCTCATAGTCAAGAGCCGACAATGGGGCATCGGATTAGCTACAGGTATGTGTAAAATTTCCCACGCTTATTTTACTATTTATTTTCTTTAAGAAAAATGTGGTTGCTCATCAATGACAAATAAAATCTGTTAGATCGCACCTTGTCTTGGAAGAAAACGAAGGGATCGGAGACTGGAAGTAGAAAATTTGTTCACAGATAATTACGTCACAGATTTGGGCCGAATCGCTATCTCATTGCCGGGAGTTCTATTCCATGTAATCCCCTATTGCCATAGCAAATAGGGGCCTAATTACATAGTGAGCTTATGTTCTCATCTCTCCTTTTATGCTTGAAAGGGATGTGAGTTTATTTGATTAGTAAACATCGGCATTTGCAAATGGGTGGTCACGGGTTCAATTCTTCCCTAGTTGACACAGCAAGCCTTAACCAGAGCAGATGGTAAATTGTATGTTTCGACGGGGATGTGGAGCCTAAATCATCTCAGAAGTTCTTGGAAAATGGGTGCACTCATGAATCCAACACTGCTTGGTCAGGCCCTTTCTATATTGTCATGCTGGATTTTTTTTGTTTTGTTTTTTGGGCTGGCTAAGCTTCGGGCTCATATGTGACTCCATGCTTATTTGACTCCCGTTCTCTCATTGTGGGCTGGGAGGTCCACACCATTTGCTTACGAATTTTCAATCATCATGATCGATCTACTCACTAGAAATCAGCTCCCCCCCAAAAGATCCATCAAAGCTACTCGAAGCTGCATGGGGTTGTGGAAGATTGAATGGTAAAAGCACATTAGTTGGGCTCTACCAACTAAGTTCCAGTCACGGTTTCTTTGTCAGAAGTTCAATTCTGCATTGATGACGCTGCAGCGCTGTATTAGCATGGTGACGAATATGCCTCTAGTAGCAGGGAGAGTGTTCAGTTCTCTAATTGGATCATTCTGCAGAATGTGGAGTCACATTCCTTGCAGAACTCTTCCAGTGCACAAACTATCTTGTTTGCATGGTTGCCGAAGCAATGTGGATGCTTGTGGTCTGTTTCATTGGACCCTTTTGCAAGGCACAAAGTAACTTACTAACTGTGAGTTTGATTTTCAGTCGGTATTCATTGATAATTTAAACAGATAAATGTTGAAACTTGAGATAATAAGAAGACAGTATATCTAAGGTGATCTCTTCAACAAACCCTAATCCAATCATCAAACCAGCAGATTTATAACAGAACTTAGTATAGATCACAAGAAAGATGTTCACATTCTATATCTTTGTGCAAGAGAGATCAACCATAATCAAGAACAATCAACTACACACATAGAGCGAAATACCACAAGTACAACGAATTCTTTAGGAGCACCCTAAGGCAAAGAATGAATGAATTCACTTGAATGAGATGATACAAATGAGGAGTATAACCTTATATTTATACACATTCTTTAGGGGTAGGGTGCTAGCCCAAGAGGGTGACTAGGCCAACCTAGCCAAATATGGAAGGATACAAATTGGGTTAGTTAGATACCCATGTGTAGGTTCCACAAGGCTATCAATACATCAATCTAATGCATTGGCATGTGGCCTCAAGTGAAGATTAATGACATGGTCTCAATACCCCCCCTAATATGAATAGAGAGCCACAAAGAGAAGACATTAGAATACTTCACGTTTCCCTCCTTAATTGCAGTGCTTTTATACCGATATGTGTCCATACACTGGTGAAGGTGGATTTTGGAAGAGATTTGGTGAAGATATCAACAAGCTAACATGTGGAAGGAACAACGATTGGCACAAGTTGTCCTTCAGGATGGAGATGTTGAATATAGTTGATCCGTAAACAAGGGACTTATAGCCCACTCGCTTCACCAACATGGACCTTGTGCAAAAATATCTTCTAAGCTCCGTTCTCAGGCTTCTTCGAATGCTTGTAAGGCCTACAATATGTCAGTGAATGGCTCACTGTTGTCTAGTGTAAGTTGAACCCAATAATTAGCCGACAATGCAATCACAATCATGCCAATTAAAGAAAAAAACAAACTCTACCAATACTTTGTCATTCAGAACTCTATCTCTTGGTTCTTCTGATGGGTGTAAGGCTTATGCTCTGAATTTAGTTTCAAGTGCCAACTTCTCCTAGCTCACTATTACTTAGAAGGCATGTGAGGATGGATTTGTTTGTAATGCTCTATTCCCTTTCTAGTGGCTTGATTGATGGACTGTAATCTTCATTGGAATACACAACAAAGTCTATGAGAAGGTGGCTTTCTCTGGTTATGTCTTCCCAAGATACCATGGCTATTGATGAATGCCGTACATATCAATGCTCTTAATGATAACCCTTCAACAACCAATGTATTAGTACTCCTTAGTTTACAAGGAGAGGGAGGTTTCAATCACCATCCAAAGAGTGTACATTCTATGGTCTCTTATAGTCAATCTGATAATAGTGAGAGAAAAAAAACACATTACTCCAACTTTATAATCAATGCATTCATCATAACATCCTTTAAGCATAAATAGACAACATAAAGCATTGAAGCCTATAAATATTGATTTCTTGGCTTCTCTCTACTTTGTGACTTTTCCAGTAGCAATTGTTTTATCACATGAGAACTTGCTCGCCCTTCAATCATCTTTGTGATATTTTTAGTAGTAACATCCCACTCGTCTGTCCATTAACATGGGGATTGAATTGTGCGAGTGGTGTCAAATTGCTCCCAATTTGCTAGGGTGCACCAATAATGAGATTATGAATCACAGGGATTCTTGCATCAAGAAGTAGCTACTAAAACACAACCTCTCTTCATATTCGCCTTTGTGATGCTTATAAGTCATCTCATGTCAATTATCAGGTTGTCTTATGTCCAAGTCTGTGAGCCAAAGGCCAATCTTACAAGGAAATGCACCCTAACAGCTAGTCGTGCGACATCCAGGGAGCAAGGGGCCACCTAAACATGTCACATATGACCTATACGATCGCGTACGACCTGTGTGTAGCCTCCCACAAGCTCTGCACTATTTGAAACTGTAAATTACTGTCGAGGGAGGTGCGTATAGCCTCAATGAGAGCCTATTCTTCTTCCCAATTTGCCCAACAGTGAGGAAACTGGCCTAGGTATTTGGATTAAATCGCTCAGGTAAAATGAATTTGACCAGTAGGCAGTTGAGTTGCCTAGGCGAGGAGAATATGACCTAGAGAATGTTAATTCGATTTGGGAAATGAGAAAACAATCCAGGTAGAGAAAGATCGATTCAAGGAATGGGAAGTGGGGTCCGAGGAAAGATAAAATCACCCAATAGCTAGAATACATTGAATTAGAAACTCCCTAGGTAAGTGCACTAGATTTGGAATGGGAATCATTGATTTCCCATCCTCGAAATCACCCAATGGTGGAGGATAAAGAGCTGTTGGTATGTGTATTTGAAGAGAAACAAGGTACTATCATGCTGCTGAAACTGATCTGTCTTTGATCAGATTTTATCTCTAAGTTTGAACTTCCAAAAATGTCCTTTGCTGCCTTTTATGACAACAAACTGTTTAGTCACTTTCTGCTGATAATTTGTGGTTAAGTGTCCTTTTGAGGTGCCCTTGCAAGTGTTTTCATACCAATGATTAGCACATACAATAATACTCAAAAACACATAACACTCCTCTCAATCTTTACAACTCTAAATGCTGATCTACACTTCTAAGCATGCATGAAATTGACACATAAGTTTTTGGTCAACATGACCCTGGAAAAACCCCCATGGGGAAAACTAGTTTGGAGTAGATGTATATATTTGGAGATCTCAAAGCATAAATACAACAAGGAAAACTACAACAAGTGAACTTGGTACAATAGCAACCAATCTTGGATGCTTTGGAGTCCCTTGTTGATGTGCCTGCTAGCCCATGAATGAAGGCGCCCTTCTTTCCTTGCTAAACCCTTAGCCTCTTTACCTTGCTGCTTGCCTTTGC
>ML802159.1:79502-92133 GCA_009831015.1 Picea engelmannii | reverse complement strand
ATATTTACTTCTTATCAACCATGAAAAAACAATAATGAGTCATATTTACATCAAACACTATTGGGTCCATTACCCAAACCTTTGTGCTATGGGTCTTTCTTCAAGGGTTGACATCAATGACAACCAACCTTAATCAACACTTTCTTACTGGGACTCCTTCATCAACTTTTATGTCAATACAATCAACCAACTTATGCAGGCTCTTTTTATAGCATCTGTATCCTTTGTTGTTTGTAGCATACCCTAAGAATATTCCTTCATCAGCCCTGTCATCATACTTGCCAAGGTTCTCATTATTATTGTTTATGTATCATTTACTCCCAAAGACTTTGAAGTGTTTGATTGTAGCAGGTCTTCCATGCCACAGCTCATAAAGTGTCTTGTCACTGTGTGGTCTAAGGTGAGTTTTATTAAGAAATATGGATTGCTATGTGTATTGCTTCTACCCAGTAGGTTTGACCAATGTTCTTTTCATTCATCATTGACCTGGCCATTTGTTGAACTGTTCTATTTTGCCTCTCAACTACTATGTTTTGTTGTGGGGTTCCTGGGATTGTGTATTCTCTTTTGATCCCATGTTTATCACAGAACTCCTTGAAATCACTTGACATAAATTCTCCTCCTTTGTCTAATCTCACAACCTCTAATTTGTTGCATGTTTGATTCTCAGTTAAAGCCTTAAATTTTTTAAATGCTTCAGCTTTTTCTTTGAGAAAAGCAACCCAAGTAAGTCTAGAGTAATCATCAATGATCAACATAAAGTAGTTTTCCTTCCATGTGCATTCTTGTCTTGAAGGTTCACATAAATCCATATGAACTAATTGGAGTGGTTTCTCTGTTGAAGTAGATTTCTTGGATTTAAACTATGTCCTGGTTAGCTTTCCTACTTGGCAGGGTTTACACACAGAGTCTTGTGGCTTTGATATTCTTAGAAGATCTTTTACTGCCTCAAGATTTTTGAGCTTGATTAAGTGGTCAAATTTTATATGTCCAAGTTTCCTATGTCATAACCATCTTTCATCATATTTTCTTATATGACACTCTTATTTATCTTCTTTCAACACATATACATTTTTTTTTTCCTTATGCCTTTAGCCACCACTTGTCCCAAGTTTACAAACTTTATCTTACAATCCTTGGAAGTGAACACCACTTCACATCCTCTGTCACACATTTGACTTACACTGAGAAAATTATGTTTCAGCCCATCTACAAGCAGAACATACTGGGCTTTTCCTTTACCATTACTCAAACTCTCCATCCCTTTACCCTAGATTTTACCTGGTTCATCATTTCCAAAGGTTACATTTCTTGTTTTGCTTTTACTTATAGACAAAAACTTATCCTTGTCTACAATCATGTGCTTGGAACATCCACTGTCTATATACCAGGGGTCTTTTTGTTTTTGAGCTGAAAGTACTAGACCACATTTTTCACTGTCTTTCTTTTTCCATGTCCTGGCATTTCTAGCTAAAGGATTTATCCTTGGATCTGCCTTGTACTTCTTCAAATGGAAGTTTGCAGCTTTGTGGCCGAAGTTATGACAGCTATAACATTCGAGCTCATTGTTCAGTAGTTCAAAGTGATTGGTGTTACATTATCTATTCATTGATTGCTTAGTTCTATGTTGTAAATATTATCTATTTCTTGACCTCCTCAGTTGCATGTCTCTAAACTTAATTTGACAGTTTACAATCTTATGACCAAAATTTGAACAGTAAAAACAATAACCATGAAAGAAATTTTTGTACCTGAAGGATGGCTTTCTCCTTGGCATTTGTTGCTCCATCTTCTGATCTCTTTGTTTTTTATCAGGGATCATCTTGTTTTTATTAGCTTTAGGTGAGAGAGTACTCTCATGGTCTGATTGTCTGCTGACTTGGAACTTGATCATCTTCACTTGCTCTTTGATTTCTGGTTGTTTGTTGCTTGAACCATTTACATAACCTAAACCAGTCTTCAACAATAGAGATATTTGTTTGCTCAGAATGTCGTTTAGTTTTGTTGTGGCTTTAATGCTTGGAAGATTTTGAAGATACAAAGTTTTGAACTTCTCCATCTCTTTCCTAGTTTTTACTACCTCTTCTTCCAAGGCTTCACATCTTGCCTTCTTTTCTGATAATTGTTGTTTCAGAATGTCCTCTATTTTCTTTGCCTCTTCTAATTCCACTTTTAGCGGGGAAAATTCTTCATTAGGTCCTTCATTATCTTTCTCAAACTGTATCAACAATTTTTTTTTCTTTTTCTTCTTAGATCTGAGTCTAGAAAATTCTTCTAAAGCACTGATCAGTTCTCCTTCCAAGTCAACCACAACTTCTTCATCATCAACATTACTTCCTATGCTTTTATTATCATAATCCTCTTTAGCCATAAGCACAAATTAATTAACCTTATCTTCACAGGAAGAGTCATTATCTATGTCTTATGAAGAGTCATCATTGTTTACACATAAGCTTTTATTTTTACCAAATCTCCTTGGTTTGTACTTCTTTTCACCTTCAGAATTCTGATCCTACTTCTTGTGTGGACACTTAGATGCAAAATGACTTATCTTTCCACAGTTAAAACACTTGAAGGGCAACTTGCCATGACACTTTCTTGATCCTTTCTTTAGTCTTCTCACAAATTTTGCTTCAATTTCATCAGACTCAGGTTCCTCATTCTTATCTGCTTTAAAAGAAGCTTCTCTAGTGTTGGATTTATCTTTACCTATCCTCATTTCATATGCAGTCAACATTCCTAGAAGTTGATCAAAAGCCAAATTTTTTAGATCATTAAGTTATTCTATAGCAGAGACCTTTAGGTTGAACCTATCTGGCAGAGATCTCAAAATTTTCTGAACTAAAGAGGCTTCCTCAATTTTTTCTCCAAGAGCTTTCATTGCATTTACTAGTTCTTCAACTCTCAGAAAGTACTTCCCAATAGTTTCATCTTCTTTCATATGTAGTTGTTCAAACTGTACTGTGTAGGTTTGAAGCTTGGCATCCTTTACCTTCTCATTACCTTCATAATTGCTAATGAGTTTGTCCCACATGTCTTTTGCAGTTTCTAAGTGTATAACTTTTACAAATTTTGCTTCTGCAAGCCCACTCAGATTAGCATTCATAACCTTAGCATTGAAGCTGAATTTTAGCTTGTCATCCTTATTAGCTAGTACAACTCGCTTTACATAACCAGTCACTACCACATCCCAGACATCTGCACCTAAATCCATTATGTAGGTTCTCATCCTAACTTTCCAGAAGGCAAAGTTTGTTCCATTGAACAGAGGGGCCTTATTGGTTGAAGTTCCTTCATGGCTTGACATGTTTAAGCTTACTGATCTACCTTTAAATAAAAGGAACCCGCTCTGATACCAATTGTTGGACAACTAAGAGGGGGGGGTGAATCAATTTTTAATGTGCTTAAACGATTATTCTCATTTTAAACTCTTTACAAAACACTCAATGATGATCACAATGATGTAGGGAAGTAAGCAATAGAATATTAGACATCAATCACACACATGAAACATATAGAGACAAATATTTCTTGAGGAAACCCATAAAGGGAAAAACCTCTTCTTCTTGATATGATAAGTAATCTTTATTTTATTTACATTATCAATCGTATGATCTCCAAATCCTCTTGAGCCTACAACCTCTTTTTTACAAGCAACAACTTGTTGAGAGCATCAACTCTCTAGTTTCTCTAGCACCCACTAGAAGAAAGCACCAACTCCCTAAGTGTTCCAGCACCAACTGGATGGAAGCACCAACTTCCAGTCACACAGGCACCAACCTGTATAACAGAGAACAATAGTTCTCTCATGCACCACCCTACCACCCCGATTTTTCTGGCTGCAATCAAGTGGAAACTACAACTCCATGTGTTCAAGCACCCACTTGAAACTCTGAGGACACCAGTCCTCCCTACCACCCTGAAATATAATTTATTTTTTTTATAACTTTATCACAGTGATACAACGTTTATCTATGGATTACCAGTCTCATCCTTGTTCTGATACGATGCTCTGCTCTCCTGCATCAGCATCTCTCTTCTCGCATGAATTACTCTCAACAGTAGCACCCATCTATTCTATGTTCTGCATTTTTATACTCTTTGTGCACCTTCTGCATCCTTCATGCACAATACCTCTACATGCTCTTCACTGCGTCACTGTTCTGCCCTACAGGTTGTTCAATGCAGCTCTCCCTTGCTCCGGCATAGCTCGACAGCAGAAATAACTTCACTTCTTTATTTTGCATGCTTTTCTCACATCGAGTCATCTCCTGATCATCATGGCAACTCTTCATATTCTCTGGCAGTTATGTTCCCTATGAGTTCATCATCAGTGGTCGTTATTCTAAGATTCCTTAGCTTCTCTAGCAATCGAGACTCTTCGTCTTCTCTATCAGTTACAGCCAGTCAATTATGGCTTCTTTGAGTTCTAAGCCCCTTCCTTCATGTGACCAATGGCGGTGACCAATAACCTAATCAAAAAGGTGCTTCCCGATTTCTATCTAGTGATCGTTGGCTCCTTTTCATGATATGACCTTGGGCTATGAGCTTCATGTGACCGTGCAATTTTACACACATCCAAAGGTGGTTTAGACCAAACTGCTTTATGTCCCGCAATTCGCCACAAGCCTCCATGCATCTTTTCTCCAAAATCGTGGTTTCGATTGCAGCCCGCTCATGAAAGATTAAGGCTCGAGCATGTTCTATCCCGCAATGGAGCACAAACGTTGATCTCATGATATTGACGGTGCTCTTGAATGGACAGTTCATATCTGTCCTCTCAAGTCTGTGGACCAGATCTCTCCTTCCTCCATCAAAGGTTGAGATTTACTCTGTGATCTGGGCTCCGTGAGATTCAAATCTCAAACCGTGTTGCTACTGACTGGATATCTTCTGGAATGGAAGATCTGTTGACATCTGTCCTCCTCAATCGATGATCAATATCTCCACCGCGAGTCCTACCTTCGGGACTTTCAATTCTCAAACTCTCATTTGTTGCTGACTGGATAAATTACGGAGTGGAAGTTCTACTGACATTTGTCATCTTCAATCGACAATCAGGATCTCTTCCGCGAGTCCGGCCTTCGAGACTTTCAATTCTCAAACTCTCATTTTCTCTTCCTTTTCTTTTTCCTGGAGTTGGCAATCCACTGACGTGTGTCCTCTTTAATCCAATGGTTATCCTCCGCTACGGGTACTTCGGCCTTCGGGACTTTGGGTCTTTGGGAGAGTACTGGTGGTAAAAATCCTGAAGAAAAACTCCCAGAGTGACTTAACTCTTCCGTCACTCGATGACGTGTCATGAGCCGAGCAGCTGCCACGTGTCACTTGGATTTGTGATTTCCACGTATCTGAAATGTCAAATCAACTCGACACTTATCATTATCCGATTGCGCCACGTGTCCTTGCTAACGTGGTCTAACATGATCTAACGGTCATTGTCTGATCTCCAGATCCGACGGTTGATGGAACTTCACATTCCAGGGATTTCAAATCTCAAACTTTCCTAAGCGTAAACTCCTCGCATCTCTATATCCGAAGTGAATGTTGTTTGTTTGATCAGGATCTTGGATCGACGACTCGATATTTTTGCGATGCAACTTTGCTAGCTTATCTCGTCCTTCCACTCAAAATTGATTCGACGACTGTGATCAAATCACGACTTCGTGTGTCGGGTGTTAACGTGAGCCAACCCTGACTCTTCCAACTCCCGATATCTGAAATACTCTAGATCAACAGCCCACAGTCCTTTATGATCGAACGGTTCAGATCTTATCAGGACTTCATGTTTCACGAAGTTGGAGGACTACTCACCTCCCTTCTCCCGACTCCCGATTTTCTGAAACTTTCTCCAAATCAACGACCCACAGCCTTCTATGATCCAACGTTCGGATCTTATCGGGACTTCGTGTTTCATGAAGTTGGAGGACTACTCACCTTTGACTTTTTCAGTTCACGAGTCAGGGAAATGTTGATCTCTCGCCATGTGTCCTCTGGATCTAACGGTTCAGATCTCATCGCGATTTCGCATTTTGTAGAGTTGGAGGATGGATCTCGTCCATTATCCTCTTCGTAGTTATACTGGATCCGACGAATGTTGGTCCTCGGTGCTCAGATCCAACGGATCAGATATGTACTTCTCCTTTGCGCTTCCTAGCCACTGTCGCTCCTCCTTCTGAGCTTTGGCTTTCTCAAATCTCTAAGTGTCAAAGGCCACAACCTTTGATCCTTCTATGAGCCTTGATGTATGGGATCTTGTATGCGCATCTCAGAACACTATCTCTCCTAAGCTTTGATCTCTGCATATTGTTTGCTTCTTCACCTGAGCTTACGCTATTCATGTTTTTCCATCAATGCACACTCTGATCTTGCCATCAATGACAAGCACACTCTGCCTGTAAACATGCCAACAAGTTTTGCTAGCGGGAAAATCTCCCTATAACTATACCAGGGTTTAGATTATAGACAGAACAAATGACCGTCTAAAATTCAACCTAGTTTCTACACTACCCTAAACATACCAAAATGAACGAATGGAAAGCAGTAAGAGAGTAGATCGGTAACTGTACCTTTTATCCAACGTCTAATGATGATCTCCTCAAGCTCTGTAGCTCCGAAGACTGCAAGTCTCCTCCCAAAGATGACTTGCATTCAAGACTAGGCAAACAAGGGCTATAAACATGCTATTTCTATTCATAAATTAGGGTTAGATATCAAATGTCATGTATAAATCAAAGAGAAGACACAAAAAATCATGATTTGAGACAGGGAAAAGAGATTCTTTTATTCATCAAACAAAGACTGAAACTTACAATCCTTGTCGGCCACTGCTTCGCGAACCTGGTCTGGACTCCTCTTTAAAATTCTCCAATTACACCTTCAATAGGCCTCTTCTCACAATCTATTAATCACCTCAAGGAAAGGAAATGGATTGAATGGAATAAAAGGGGATGATGAGGTGGTAACTCACAAAAGCTTGAAAATGCTTGGGCAATGAAGGGAGATGGAAAATAGGCAGAGTTTCACTGTTCTAGTGCTTGGTTGTGAAATGAGACCCCAACAAATCCTTTTATATGACAAAAGGATGGTTATTCGGTTGGGGGACAGGCTATAGCAGGTGAATTGGTTGGGAAACCTCCAATAACCCGTGAATTCCACCGAATTCCTTACAACTTTTTTAATTTTTGCAACCTTTGGAGGTATACGCGAGCTATGTATTGTGCAGCAACCATATCTACGTGCGTTGTCTAGCATGAAACAAGCGTATGTACGCGGGTTGTAGTGGTGCAAGACGCGTACATGCTCTAAAAATTGTTTTTTTAAGCAGATCTCCTCAACAGTGATTTGGCAAATTATGCAAGTAAGAGGACCAAGGCCATGTATGCATGAGTAGGGAATTTTAGGGCTATAACAAAATGTGAGTAATGCAAAGTAATAAATATAAGTGATATAGATGGAATTTGAAAATGGAGGAGAGAAGACTTAGAGATGTAATACTTGTACTTATTAAGCATGATGTTGATGATGTGGGAGGCGACTTAGGCATGTGAAAGATGTAATCATGGTAATCTCAATGGAAAAGAAAGCTATGAACTTGAACACAAAGGTTGGTGGCCTTTCTTGAGGAAAGGGATAGCTATGTGAATTCCCAGACAAAGGAAAATAATCATGTTAAGGAAAAAAGGGGTGTTATAGCTATATTTGGTCACCCTTGATAATTGAAGCTCTATTTAGCCATTTATCCATGACCCCTCCATCATTGTCCATTTCCTTTATATATTTTTGAGCCTGTGACTTAATGCATACTAGCAATTTTCTTTCATGCAACCTGTGAGCAGCTCCAAAATAACCCCAAAATAATAATTGTTGTGAAAAATTGCATGGTCCCGAGTGGAGATTACAGAGGCCATACACTTGTACAACCCTAATCTCCTACCCCAATGACCTAAACCACTTCCTCGTGATATAAATAAGAGTCTTTTTTTGGGAGAAAGGGAAACGGCCAATTGAATCACATACTTTCTAGATAATTATCTAGAGGATCATCTTCCTATGGTTTTTACAATTTATTCACCATAAGAACCCCCGGGTTATAATTGCATTGTCTAGTTTTTAGTAGGACATAAAATCTCCTTGAGTTTCCTTTTAAGATTAAAACTAGGACCTCCCAATGCAATTGAAGTTGATAAACAACTAAGGCTGGAGGAAACTAGACTTGGATTATGAAGGTGTTGGTAATGAGATCAAGACTATTACTTCTTGTTGTTTTTATATCTTAATATATAAAGATCTCTCTTAGTATCTTAAATCATTGTGCAATAGTGTCTTGATTTGCTTTCAGTTTAATGAACTATGAGTAAAATTGATTAAATGATGTCAATTAGAACTTATTTATTATAAAATTATGTTATCTAATTTAATGTTGATCAAGTTTGAGGAAGGTTGTGTTTCTAATTTGTGTGTAGATCTAGAGAAGGCCTTAGTGCTGAAAGATTGTTATATGGATTATTCACATAAGGAAAAGGAATTGGTCATCTAGTTTAAGGAATTTTCCTTCCTTCAAAGCTACCCAGCACAATGAAAGGCATTATTGATTTATATTGGTAGGATTGATCCTTTTGATGTTATTTTAATAACTTTTGACCTGGACTAGTCCGAGCCTAGACTTTTCCACTACATAATGTTTCACATCCAAGAATATTCATGTCACATGGATATTTTTAGGTGTGTGTTGGTTGAAGGGGATTCTACTTGTGTTACATCTCTGTCGTGTTGGAGAGCCCTAGGTCCTCCCAATCTTGTTACTATGGCCACGATGTTGAAAGTGTTTGATGGCCATTCATTCAAACCCCACATAATTATTCTAGCCTTCCCTATTGAATTGGGGGATAAAGATGTCTCAATATAAATTAAGGTGGTTGAATCTCCTTTAGATTACAATATTTTATTGGGACATAGTTAGACATAAGCAATGATAGTTGTTACGTTTTTATAATTTCAAGTAATTTGGTTCCCTTCCCAAGGAAAAATTGTCACTATTGACTAGTTGCCTTATTATATGCCTGATCTTGCTTTTGTTGTTGGGTTGAATTCGCCAATGGTGGACAATTCCATGGGGGAATATGAAAGTGTTGGTGTTGGGATGTTAAAGGAATCATCCTTGATGAGTACTTTCTCCCTCCCTTGGTTGGTTTGTTACATTTATCATTCATGTGTGTGTGTGTGTGTGTGTGTGATTGATTTAGTCGCTAATAACACCATGGTTAATTTCCAAACGTCCTATTTTATAGAGAACATTAAGCCACAATGCTTGGTTCCTTCCAAACTTTCATACTTTGGAGAAGACCTGTGGATCGTGCTAGACTTAATGAGTCACAAAATTACCATCTTTTGACATCCTCTTTTTATTATTCTTAATCATTTTTTGCTTACCCATAACCATGTATTAGTCCATTTAAATATTCATATGCATGATGTAGACTCAAGGTGTATTTCGTTTGCATTTTCTTCAGTATTTAGATTGAATTTATGTTTAAACGTTACAAAAATAATGTATTTTCATTTATCTTTGACAAAATGGTTAGTTTGTTGATTGTTGTAGGATCAGTTAAAACTTGTAGCAAATCCATATCTGAATATTCACAAACTGGGTCTTCACAATTTTTGGTATGAGGCATCATCAGGTCAAAATAAATATCTCCACAAAAAATATCAGCAACTCAGATTGTATTTCAAGAGATATCGATGGTCTACCATATCTGCACTTATTTTCTCTTGCTCCAAATATGTACAATCAACATTTCAAATTCCTCTTCAACCACCAGAAATATGCCATGAATTTTGGGTCATCATTCAATTATCTTGGATATAGAAAGAATCTTGAAACTCTTGATAAGATTAGTTTTGAGTTGTTGGAAAATATCTTGGATACAGAAAGAATCTTAGAACTCCTAATAAGATTAGTTTTGAGTTGTTAGCAAAGATATTCGAGTTATTTATGAGTTGATTTTTGGTTGCTAATTATTAGCAAATTGTTGTAACCACGTGAGAAATTGGTGAGTCTAGATATAATATTTTTTATTTCAATTTCAAAGAAAGTTCATGTGTAAAAGAGAGTGCCTTCTCTATTCTATGGCATGACTCTTAGAGCAACAGTCCAAATTATGATGGAATAAATCACATTTAATGAGATCTTGTTTTAACGTAGATTGTAGTTTTATAATTTATGTAGTGTGTGATTAAATTAGGTTAGTTCCATTATAGATTATCATCAGTACTTTGTTATATGGAGAAAGGGCCCACTCCGAAAGAACTTAGTGATACTTAAATTGTCTTTTATTTCCATTTATTTATTTCTCGTAAATGTGTTTTAACTCAAATTGTTTAACTATGCCAGTGTGTTTCCTTTCCACAATGATTATTTTTAATTCATAGATTAGTTTTCTTTTATCAATGCTTGCCAACAACTAGAGCTATGATTCATGGAAAAGGAAGTCCCTAATTCATGCATGATTGGTATTCAAGTACATAAGCATTGCCAAGAGTGATCAAGAGTGATTGAGATAGCTTTGGATTTATGAAGTGTGGTGTGTTTCATTTTCGAAATGCCATTTCAATTCATAGGTTAACAATGCAGTTTTAATTTCTTAGAAGCATATTAGATAAACATGTGCAAGTTAGGAAGTGCAAGATTGATGCAGGAGCATCCACACTTCATCAAGCGAGCCAGCGCGTGGAGTAAAGAACATACAGCTGGACAGCGCCAGCACATATATTTTTGAAATACTTTGGAAAGTTGTTGCGCCKCCATTTGAATGAAARCATTCATAAGAAGCRCACTTGTAATGTATTATAGATAGGAAGGCATTTAATGGTTTTAATGMTGTTAKATAGGAATTCATTGTAGATTTGATAGTTGTASATTTCGAGAGGGSAAACRGAATATAGGCACCCTCCTTTGTATCATTGTAACATTCGAAAATCAAGCATTGAGAGCAAGAAGAGCAGAGCAGAGAACTTGTGAAGAATCCCCATGTACAAATATTGAATTAATAGAAAGAGTCTTTGATTCACTTCCATGGCTATGATTATTCTCTGTATGTTGTTAATATTATGTTGTTGTCTATTTGCTTCTTGTTATGCTTTTGTTGTATATGCTGCATATGTAATTTCATGGCAGATTAGAAATCTGGGAGAAAGACGAGAATAAGTTTCAAGTTGTTTCTCTGTTCGAGCCAGGAGATTCCTGCATAGAGTGCAGTCGAATTCCTCTGCATAGAGTGCATTGAGGAGGCTCTACAGTTAAGCTCTTATTCTCTTCTGCCCAGAGTTGTGTTGGGTTATTCGAACCGTGCAGGTGAGTGAAGGTTGGACGTGAAGTCTCAGTAGCAAGTCTGAGAAGGGGAAGGCCAGGATTACTGTGGTTGTGGGAGCACAGAGTCCAGAAGACTCAACACTTGGAGAGTGGTTGAAAGTCAAGCGTAAGCAACTTACGCAGAAGTTTCTGAAGAATCAGCGTTGTTGAAGCTCGGGAGGGATAGTTCCTCGTTCATGTTGTGGGAACAAGCCTGTGAGAGATTCGAACCAAGAGAAAGCTTGGAAGCAGGAAGATTCTCAAGAGGAAGAGAATCGACGGCTTGAATCGTCATGGAGATTTGTGAAATCCCGCTGATCGTAGGATCGTGGGGAAGCTGCGCGAGGTTTAGTCCTTTAGCGTAGGAGGTAAGACCCAACGCCCATCGGGGTTCGGCGTTTCGGGGTTTTCAACCACAAAGAAAACTTTTATCATGGATTCGCGATCCGCAAAATCCCGAAGAGGACGTGGCAGCGTGGGACCTAAAGACTCTAGTGGAGTACAGGTGGCGATTTACCGAAGTTTGAAGGCGGGAAGTCCAAGTCTGCACGTGCTATCGGAGTTCGGGGTTCGGGACTTTGTGGTGTCAAGGATTCGTGACATCACATACTCTGATTTCCCGATAGGGTGGGAGCGTTGACCGTTGACCATCGGGGATCGGGGTTCGGTGTTTTGAATTGCATGTAAATTGGGCACGTAAGGTTCGCGATAGCGTGAACGCCAATTTCCCAATTTGCGAAGGGAAGATCACCGAGAAGAGCCCTGTGGGTGACGAGAACTCCCGAGAGGAGTTGGAAGAGTGTTGACTCTTTGGGCGGTGTCAAAGGAGGTCCTGGTGGAGGCGGGTTGTCTTGAGGGCAGCTTGCGTCAAGTGGTATCAGAGCCAAGATTTCTCTGTTTTCTGTAGCAGAGAGGAAGAGAAGACGTAATGTCGCCGAGAAGAGGTAGGCAATCACCCGATCCAGAGAAGGAGAGGGAATTGTCCAGGGAAAGAAGCAGTCATGGACAGAATGTAGAAATGGAGAGGGAAATACGAAATCTTCGTGCTAGAATGGAAGATATGGAAGCAGCGCAGAGGCGCACAGCAGATACAGGAGATCTGAGTGACTCCGAAGGCGAAGTTGATGTTGTACCACAAGGTGGAGTTGCAGCAGAAGATGCAGCCAATGAGCGATTAATCAAGGCTATCGCCAGGATGAGCGCAAAGGTGAGGATGGACATTCCAGCTTACGAGGGAAGCCTGGATGCAGAAGAGTTGCTGGATTGGATCCGAGCACT
>ML802159.1:60966-74295 GCA_009831015.1 Picea engelmannii | reverse complement strand
TAGAAATCTGGGAGAAAGACGAGAATAAGTTTCAAGTTGTTTCTCTGTTCGAGCCAGGAGATTCCTGCATAGAGTGCAGTCGAATTCCTCTGCATAGAGTGCGTTGAGGAGGCTCTACAGTTAAGCTCTTATTCTCTTCTGCCTAGAGTTGTGTTGGGTTATTTGAACCGTGCAGGTGAGTGCAGGTTGGACGTGAAGTCTCAGTAGCAAGTCTGAGAAGGGGAAGGCCAGGATTACTGTGGTTGTGGGAGCACAAAGTCCAGAAGACTCAACACTTGGAGAGTGGTTGAAAGTCAAGCGTAAGCAACTTACGCAGAAGTTTCTGAAGAATCAGCGTTGCTGAAGCTCAGGAGGGATAGTTCCTCGTTCATGTTGTGGGAACGGGCCTATGAGAGATTCGAACCAAGAGAAAGCTTGGAAGCAGGAAGATTCTCAAGAGGAAGAGAATCGACGGCTTGAATCGTCGTGGAGATTTGTGAAATCTCGCTGATCGTAGGATCGTGGGGAAGCTGTGCGAGGTTTAGTCCTTTAGCGTAGGAGGTAAGACCCAACACCCATCGGGGTTCGGCGTTTCGGGGTTTTCGACCACGAAGAAAACTTGTATCGTGGATTCGCGATCCGCGAAATCCTGAAGAGGACGTGGCAGCGTGGGACCTGAAGACTCTAGTGGAGTACAGGTGGCGATTTACCGAAGTTCGAAGGCGGGAAGTCCAAGTCTGCACGTGCTATCAGAGTTCGGGGTTCGGGACTTTGTGGTGTCAAGGATTCGTGACATCGCATACTCCGATTTCCCGATAGGGTGGGAGCGTTGACCGTTGACCATCGGGGATCGGGGTTCGGTGTTTTGAATTGCATGTAAATTGGGCACGTAAGGTTCGCGATAGCGCGAACGTTGATTTCCCGATTTGTGAAGGGAAGATCGTCGAGAAGAGCCTTGTGGGTGACGAGAACTCCTGAGAGGAGTTGGAAGAGTGTTGACTTTTCGGGCGGTGTCAAAGGAGGTCCTGGTGGAGGTGGGTTGTCTTGAGGGCAGCTTGCGTCAAAGATTTCACATACGGTGCATGACATCTCTCAAGTATCTGAACCCCGATTTGATAATTAATGCATGAAGGTGCACAACGAACAATCCCCTCTAGCCCATCAAAACCCATCAGTGTTCGTGTCAATGACTAGATATGTAGGTTCAATTAAGCCTTTGTTTGCAATGAATGTTACTTATCAAGCCATTCAAATGGACTTTACAAACCCTAATCATATTCTCCCGCCTCAAGAGGAGTACAATTAGTTTTCATCACATGTGTGGGCCTTCAACCCCCTAGTTCACAAGATTTCTTAGATGTGGTCCTACCTTCATCTGAGGCTATCTTGGAGACAATGACTTGTTATGAGAGATCATGGGAAGATATGCATCATCTCTAGTAATTTATTCTCGTATTGCATCAAATGGAGGTTGGAGAAAAGTGTCTCATTTCCCATGGATATTTCGACTAGTATCAAAGTCCTATCCAAAAAATGTGTATGCGGAAGGCAATGTGGAAAATATGTCTAAAACCATGCCAATTTATATCTCCATAAAGCTTGACGTCGTGGGAAATATCACGATCATAGCTGATTTCTCTCCCTATGAAGTCCAAACATATACTACTCTCTTCAAGGAATATCATGATATTTTTTCTTGGTCTTATGAAGAAATGTTATGCATTGATCCCCGAATTGTCGAGCATGAAATTAATACTTATGAGAATGATAATCTTGTTCAACAAAATCTACTACCAAGGAATTTTAGAAAAGCAGCTCCATCAGGGCATAGGTAGAGAAACTCTTGAAAGTTGATTTCATCTACCCAGTTCACATGATTGAGTGGGTATATAACTCGATTCCCATTAACAAGGAGGGGACTATCTATGTCTACACCATTTTTTATTATTTGAACAAAGCATGTCCAAAAGAAAATTATTCCACATCATTCATCAATTAGATTATTTATTAATGTGCTAGAAATGAAATTTTTTCTTTTATGGATGGTTTTTTTGGCTATAATCAGATTCATATCCATCAAGAAGATTAGCATAAGACTCCTTAATGTGTCCTTGGGGTACGCTCGCTTATAGGAAAATGACGTTTGGTATGAAAAATGTTGGAGCCATGTTCCAACAAGCCATGTCATATGCATTTGATGACATCAAACATATCATTGAAGTCTATCTAGATGATTTCGTGACTAGGTCAAAGAGAAGGGTTGATCATCCAGCTCACCTTTGCACCATATTCGAAAGATGCTAGTACATAAGATTTAATTGAATCCACATAAGTCCATCCTTTGTTTCATTCTAATTGATTACTTACTTTTATTGCTTCCAAGTATGATATTATGGTAGACCCATTTAAGGTTGAGGCAATACTTCAGTTGCCTCCCTCACACAACATTCGCCAGCTTCAAATACTACAAGGAAAAATCAAAGTTTTTGTGACAATTCATATTGAATTATGCCGAGATCATGAAAGGATTCATGCACTTTTTAAAAAAGGGACTCTCATTTGTGTGGGATGATCAAGTAGAACGATCATTTGATACTTTGGAAAAATCTCTTGTCTTTACCTTGTTGTCGATTCCTCCTAACTAGAACACAAACTTCCTATTATATTTTATAGCATGTGAATCAACCATAGGCATGGTTTTAGTTTTGGAGGATGAATCACATTAGGAGAATGTGTTTATTACTTTAGCAAAAGACTTGTGAGACTAAGTTGCGATATTCCCATGTGGAGAAGTTGGCCCTAGTAGTAGTGCATGCTATTTATTGGCTTCGATACTATATCCTCATTTGAAAAATGATGGCTATTGAGGATACTAATCTGATGCGACACATATTAACCCAATGAATATTCAGGAGAAATTAATCTAAGTGGATTGTTATATTGCAAGAATTTGATATAGAATTTTCATCCTCCAAGTTAAAGAAATCATTGGCCTTTACTGAGTTGATGCTAGAGTTGCCTCGAGACGATGAGGACCATATTGAGAATGAGTCTTGCTAGATGAAAATATGTTCCTTATTGCCTTTAATGACCCTTGGTACAGAGACATTCATGTGTATCACTAGACTCGATGGTTCCCCTCCTAGTTATCTTGTGACGAGTGTCAGTGCATTCACCACTAAGTGCGGAATTACCTCATTATATGTTAGGAACCAAATATAAAAATAGCATAAAAACCTCAGAATAAGTAGTCAATGCCTTGGAAATGAGAGAAATTCATATAGTAAGCCTCTTTGAGGGGGAAACCATTTTATACATCATATGAATTCACAAATACAAGATGATTCCAAATGAAGAGGTCTCCTTGCTATGTATAGGAGACTAGGAGGTACAATTACAACTAATGGACCCAAGCTGACATAAATAAAATAAAAATACTAATGTAATATTCCCCAATTAAGGGGTAATGTGCCACTATTTAGGGCTTAACATGCCCCTCCCCTTAAAACAAGTGTTGTCTGCAACGCTTGAGGAATTATGAATGCTTTTGTATAAAAGACTCATCTTCCCAAGAAGAATCTTTAGCAAGTAGTTTTTCCACTTAATGAGATACTTTGAAATGGATCTATTCCTCAACTGGCGAATTCTTGTGTCAATGATAGCTTCAGGCTCCAATATGATTTTTCCTTCCTCATCAAGTCTTGGAAATATAGTTTTAACTGGGATCTTGTCACCTATAACCTTGTTTAAGCATGAAACATGGAAAATTGGGTGTACTCATGAAGATCCAGACAGGTCCAATTTGTATGCCATAGTACCATCTTTTGCAACACCTTATAAGAGCTTTGGTGATAATTTATTATCCTTCTTAGCTTGCTTGAGGAACATTTGTTGGTATGGTTGTAGTCTTAAAAATACGCAATCTCCTACTTCAAAACTTCTTTCACTGCAATGCCCATCTGCTTGTTGTTTCATGTGATTTTGTGTCATGGTAAGGTTGTCCTTTAACAGTTGGAGAACTTGTTGTTGATGCTCGATGTGATATTCCACTGCTTGAACCTTAACATTTTCTTTTAGAGAAGAAGTGATGGATGTTGGGTGATATCCATAAAGTATCATAAAATGGTGTCATTTTTGTTGTAGTATGAAAGGAAGTGTTATACCACCATTCTGCCAAGGATAACCACTTGAACCATTGTGTTTGTTTATCAGATTCAAAGCAACGAAGGTAGCCTTCCAGACATTTTTTCACTATCTCAGTTTGTCCATCAGATTGAGGATGATAAGATGAGCTATGAGCCAATTGAATACACAAACAAGAAAATAATTATGTTCAAAAATGTCCAGTGAAGATGGGATCTCTATCACTTACAATAATCTTCGGGATTCCATGTAGCTTTTGAAATGTCTTCATGAATGCGGTGGCAACTGTACTAGATTTGAAAGGATGAGAGAGTGCATAAAACTGTGTGTACTTTGTCAGTCTATCAATAATCACCATGATGACACTCTTTCTTTCAGACTTTGGTAACCTTGTGATGAAATCCATGGAAACCTCCTCCCAATGCTGACTTGGGATGGCTAATGATTGTAAAAGACCTAGGGTCTTAATTGTTTCCACCTTATTTTGTTGGCAAACCAAACATTCTGCCACAAACCTTTGAACATCAGTTTTAAGTCCATCCCAAAAAAATTCCTTCTTGACCCTGTGATAGGTTTTCAAAACTCCTGAGTTCCCTCCTACCAGAGAGGTGTGCAATTCCAAAAGTACCTTTTGTTTGAGTTGGGAGTTTTTACATAATTATAAGTGATCTTTGTATCATAGTGAATCATTTTTCCATGTAAATGTATCTAATGCACTGGAATCCTGTTGTAACCTTTGAATGAGAGTCCACACTTTTTCATCATTCTTCCATTCATCCCTTGCTTCTGTTATCCAATCAACTTGGATAATTGAGATAGCACAGAGAAAGGCCTCAACTTCTTCATCATTTATTGAGAGTGCATTTGCCTCAACATTTTGCTTTCCTTTTTTGTAGATGATTTCAAAATCATAAAACAACATCTTGGTCACCCATTTTTGTTGTTCTTCTGAAGATAGACTTTGTTCCAAGAAGTATTTAAGACTGTCATGATCTGTTTTGACCTTGAAGTGCCTACCTATTAGGTAAGGGCTATGTTATCCCCTAGCTTAAGGATAAATAAGGAGATCACGTCTCGAGGCCCACAGGTTCTATACATGGAGTACCAAGAGCCAAACGACTTGAGCATGGCCCCGGAGGGCCCCTCTTTTCTTCAATGTTGTCCATTCATCACCAACAGTTGTATCCATCCCACCAATCTAGTCCTAAAGTAGTTGTGGGTCTTGCTCCATGAGGTGATGAGTTTGGGTATCATGGTATGTATCACTCTGATTTTTGAAGTACTTGAATATGTTGTATTGAATCCTTCTTCATTTCATGATGTTTGCTTGGAAAATGCTCTTTGCCTCGTTTATACCTAGAAGGGTAGCATGGTGCCCTAGTAAGTTGGTTTCCCTTTAGGATGGGTTACTGTTAGGTGGGTTTGTGAAAATTCATCGTCCTTTCCCTCCATACTTACCACTTTCCATCCTTATTCCTTCCATCCCTCCTATCCTTCTTTGGGCATTGGGATTGGCTATGCTAAGAAGGGTTGTACCTTACCTTATGGGAAGAAGGGGCTAAAGTCCCAGAGGGTAAAAGTAGTTGGCAAGAGTTAAAATCCAATGTTGAAACCTTTGAGATGCTTTACCCAGGGATCCTCGAGAAAGCTATTAAAATCCTCTCAGTAAGAAAAGGGGACCCATAAGATACATAAAAACTCAAGGTACTAGTTGAAGGATAGTCAATCTCATCACGAGTTGACCTATTATGACCATGGGCATGTAGCAGTATGACACTACCACCTATTTGGTCGACAAACCAGAGTAGTGTCTCTTGGTGGAATAGCCAAGGTAAAGGGGGTCTTATCACGAGCCAACCCTCTCATTTACGTGAAATGTTTGTGGATAACGTTGTCACCTATGGTCATCAAGTCAGGACAGTGGCCCTCAACTATTCCCTTGAACCAAAAAAGCAAAAGATCAAAATAAATAAAGCTAATAAACAATTGCATTTATGACAAGGTGCAACCCTCCCTCTACAAAGGCACCCACAGGTAATACTTTTCATTTCCATGTTATTACATGCACCCCATGCCCAAATACTTACCCTATACTACCTCATACACTTACATGACTTGGATTAGATACCACCTGGGAAACACCCCAAACTTAAGAGAGGTTAGCCCAATAGGACACCATGAGACCTTCTCCAAACCTAACTTGTCAAGTTGCATAACGTATTTGATCATTTTTCTGGGTTAAGGGGGGTTTGATAAACATGTTTGGGTAATTTAAGTATAGGATGTGATTTACATGCTATGATCCCTGTGACTTTTGAACCCATGGAGGGCATATTTGTTGTTGTTGTAGGACCTTTCCCGGTGGATAGGTACACATGATGGAATGATTAGCTCAAACCTTCATGGGGGTTTAAATCCCACAGATGAATGTTGCAACCCCAACCAGGGGTAAGAAGAAATTGAAGATTTGCACCGGGAAAAATAAGGACATTGCCTTCGAAGGCACCCTAACAAACCTAGACCTGGGGGTACCTTGCTCTTCCACATGGACCTTGGATGTCACCATCATTACCCTAGACTTCATCCAAAGCTAGGGTTTTCATTTTGGAGGCATTTATGAGCCTAGTGGCACATGTGGGCATCATTTGGGGCTTCTAGAGGCCAAGTGCCCCACATTTTAGGCTCAACGTTCCACCTTTAGGCCTCAACGTCACCCTAGAAGGGCATGGCGTCACCATTGGAGGTGTCTTTAGATGCTAATTAATTTTTATTATGTCAAAATTGAATTTTATTGTAAATTGGCCACGTCAGCCTTATTTTGAGTTGAAAATTAATTAAAGGTCAAAATTTTGTATAAATAAGCATAAAGTGCTCTCATTTTTTCATGACAACTCACCTCTCACAAGAGGGAGGACTGGAATTATCGCCCTAAAGGGGTTATTGGCTGAAATTACCAAGGCACACTTACTTGGAGGCTATTTTGGATGCATTTTGGATCATTTCTTGGTGAAATTTTGGCAAATCTAGGGGTTTTGTGCTTGATTATTCTTGGTGAAGTAAGTAAATCTACAATTTTGATTTCATGATAAATGTCTATGGTATGTTTGCTTGTTCATATGTAAGGTTATGAAATTGCTTGCTTGAAACCCCAGGAGTAAGAAACATAAGGTGCTTCTTTCTGGCTCTTTGTTTTGCTAGTTTTGCTTAAGAAGATCTTGTCTAGACAAACTTCTAGAGCCCTAAAGTGATAGCACTTTAGAAGATTTGTCTAGTTCTTATTGCATTAAATATTTTTCAAGAGTCTAAGGATAAGAAAAATCACTAGGGCCTAGAAGTGCCTACACCCTAGTTGAACCTTTTCTTTCAGGCTTGGTGCTTGAGAACTTAAGGTACTACTTCTCAATCTTCCACCTTGTTATCTTTTAGACAAGTATAACCATTGTTATCTCTCCAAGTTAATTTGTTGATATAATTGACTCCATAAACCCTAAAGGCACTAGTATCTTGTCTCTCTTCTGTTGGAAGGTTGATCAAACACTCAAACACTATTCTCTTAAGCTATTACAAATTAAATCTAACACTAATTTATCCTAGATCGCTAACTTTATTCTCGTTGATAAATGTTTGCTACAACCATCTAGCTGCAACAAATTTTTTGCATAATTGACTTTGAATGCTAGCTAAACACTTCAGAAGTTGCTTATGACATTTGATTATAATTCTGCTTAGTAAATGTTATCTTTTCACTGTCTTTTCAAGCAATTCTGAAGAGCTTTTATTGCAACTGTTACAATTTATTAATTGTTGTTGTAAACTTATTAGCTGCTGCAATTTTATATCAGCTAGCACTTATTTTCACTTTCCATTGTCTATTGAGGTGTTATTATCATATTTTTACTTGCAATTATCGTATATGCATGCTATATTGTCTTGTTTCAGGTAGGTACATCAAGCACTTCATTAACCTCATCTTTTAGACACGGAATCAGTGACTTTAGTAACCAGTGAGAGGGGGGAATATATCTTGACCATAACCCTAACTTTCTATCCCTTTAGGTTACCGGGGACGCCTCCCCTGGGGTAGACCCTGCTTATCCCTAAAAAGTGGGGATTTCCTATTAAGGTGACAATGATAAGATATCATGTTTGTTACGACAATCTCCCTTACTTTCCTTGGGCTTCGGGAAAGTACAGATTGTGTGATAACATTTTTGGCGCCAATTTTGGGGAACACTAAGTCAATATTCCTCAACGACACTTTTTCGGTAAGCCTTTCCCTCAAAGCCTTCAACTTACGAGGCTTACCTGGAGACTCCACTGAGGGTGATTCCCTCACTCCCTTTGATAATTCTTAAGAGGATATTTGGCAACTCCATTGACCTTTTCCAAGATGCCACCTTACTCTCAAATTTGTGATATTTCCAAGGTATGGGATCATGGCACCCTGGGAACAAGTGTATACGACTATTGATTTTGAAAATTTTCAAGGATACCTGCATTATTTTGATACAAAATGGTTAAACAACTCTCCAAGATTCAAAGGCCTCCCAATTACTCACATTGTAGAATTATTGAATTATATAAGTGAGATAGAATTGGAAGGGGAGGATATTATGGTAAAATTGTTCATACTTTCCCTGCCGTCTTTTTGCAAGATTGGATTAAGGGTTGTTGTGGATATAAGGGCATATCATCTTTCATATATCTCATTAGTAGTTTTATCGAGTTTGTGAAACCACAATGCAGACATATGAACATGCCCTTCAAAATCTCGCAATAGCCCTAGAGGACAAAGGATTCACCACTGAGATTGTGGGATATCTCAGGGATATGTACCATACTCAATACCAAGAACTGTCTGATATAGAAGGAGAGATTTACGAAGAAAGTTGTCAACCCCTTGAAGAGGAGCAAGATTTTTCCCATGAAGAGAATGAGGTGAATCATTTTCCTTTCCAGGTTTTTTATGACACTTTGTTCTATGATTCAGGAGATGAAGAAGTAAAGGAACCCTTGGAAGAGCTAGGTCCTTCATTTTCTGATGAAGGTGAAAATATGATTAAAGAGACGAGTCTTGGGGATGATGTACTAGATCCTCTTCCATTTGATGAAGTCATCCAAGCCATTGATGCTCCTGCACAACAAAAAGTGAACACGGTAAGTTATTTCCCTTTCCAAGATTTTGATGATGCTTTATTTTATGATTTGGAAAGTGAAGAAGTATTAGAGGAGCCCTTGGATGCGTTAAATCCTTCATGTTATGATAAAGGTAGTGACATGGTTGATAATATTGATGAGTTCCTACATGTTGGAAGACATAAGTGGGATGTGATTGTTTCTTATGAGGATCCCATTTATGATATGGAAGGATATCTTCAAATGTTGCTTTTACAACAATCATTTGATGTTTCTAATAATTTTGACGTTTGGCAACAAGATGATGATATAATTACAGAAGATTTCCAAGCACCCAAGGATGACCCAGTGCAATGTTCTCCTGATGATTTTCGGTCATACCTTGAGGATTTTGATGAGTATTCCTTTGAGCACTTGGATTTATTCTATAAACAAGATTATCAACCATCGTTGTGCTCAAATTTTGATAAAGGTGAGCACGTTGCTTGCCCGAAGTAGGATACTTGTGACAAGGTTGTCCAACTCCCTCCGATTGATTTACCTCGTTATGTCACTAAGGATGCAGTTGGGGAATATGTCTCTTTTTTCGGGTTTTATTTAGGGAGAAACTTTCAATTAGAATTCAAGGGGAGGTTGAATGCATTAAGAAGTTTATTATCGCAATATTCCAGCTTTCCCCTAAGAAGTTGTCAGTTTCCCTCTAAGTTCTTATTAATCCCTTCTCAGACCCCAGGGAGTGATGACGTCCAAGGTAGTCAACCCTCAGACTCTTTGAGACAGCCCTTTGAGTGCTTGACCTCACGATCCTTTTCTAAGATGGATTGATAACTTTTCTAGAAGGGTGACTTGGCTTGATTTTGTCCCTCCCTCCTGCCTCCATGAGCTAGACTTTACGATTTCCTATGATATGATGCATGCTCTAACTCATGTTATTTTTGTGCTTGACTTGTCATTTTTTTGGTTTGTGATGAAGCATAGAGGCAGGTATTATGAGGTATTACTAGGATGGTTTCACTGGTTATATGAGTTCACTTGTAGTTTCATTTTCATATTATCTTGTTTCATTATGTATATATGTATGCTCATGATCATATGCTAGATTAGAGAGCTCTTTATTTGTTTATTATATCATATATGAACAAGGGGTGATATCACCACCCTAGGGATTAATAATATCCTTTGTTGAGATTTAGTAGGCACGGGTCATACCAGATATGTTGAGGTTCTCATATGCTCTACAGTGAGAAAATGTCCCCGAGTTAGAGCCATATGTTATCCCCTAGCCTAGGGATAACTAAGGAGATCATGTCTCGAGGCCCACAGATTCTAGACACGGAGTACAAAGATCCATATGACTTGAGCATGGCCTCATAGGGCCCCTCTTTTCTTCAGTGCAGTCCATTCATCACCAACAGTCGTATCCATCTCACCAGCCTAGTCCTAAAGTAGCAGTGGGTCTTGCTCCATGAGGTAATAGGTATGGGTATCATGGTATGCATCACTCTGATTTTTGAAGTACTTGAATATGTTGTATTCAATCCTTCTTCATTTCATGACGTTTACTTGAAAATTATGCTCTTTGCCTCGTTTATAGCTGGAAGGGTAACATGGTGCCCTAAAAAGTTGGTTTCCCTTTAGGATGGGTTGTTATTGGGTGGGTTTGTGAAAAGTCATCATATGTTCCCTCCATACTTACCACTTTCTATACTTATTCCGTCCATCCCCCCTACCCTTCTTTGGGCATTGGGATTGTCTACGCTAGGAAGGGTTGTAACTTACCTTGTGGGAAGAAGGGGCTAAAGGCCCAGAGGGTAAAAGTAGCTGGCAAGAGTTAAAAGCCAATGTTGAAACCTTTGAGATGTTTCACCCAGGGATCCCCGAGAAAGCTGAGAAAAGCTTCTCAGTAAGAAAAGGGGACCCATAAGATACATAAACACTCAAGGTACTAGTTGCTGGATAGGAGATCTCATCACGAGCCAACCTATGATGACCATGGGCATGACATTGCCACCTATTTGGTTGACAAACTAGGGTAGTGGCTCTTGGTGGCATGGCCAAGAAAAAGGGGGTCTCATCACGAGCCAACCTTCTCATTTCCGTGAAATGTTTGTGGATAACGTTGTCACCTCTGGTCATCAAGCCAGGACAGTGGCCCTCAACTATTCCCTTGAAGCACAAAAGCAAAATATCAAAAGAAATAAAGATAAGAATAAAAGACAATGAATGGGTAAGGAAACAATTGCATTTATGTCAAGGTGCAACTCTCCCTCTACAAAGGCACCCACATGTACGACTTTACATTTCCCTATTATTACATGCACCCCATGCCCAAATACTTACCCTATGCCACCTCATACACTTACATGACTTGGATTAGATCCCACCTTGGAAACACCCCAAACTTAAGAGAGGTTAGCCCAATAGGACAACCTGAGACCTTCTCCAAACCTAACTTGTCAAGTTGCATAACGTATTTGAGCATGTGTCCGGGTTAAAGGGGGTTTGATGCACATGTTTGGGTAATTTAATTATTGGATGTGATTTACATGCTATGATCCCTATGACTTATGAACCACTGGAGGGTGTACTTGTTGTTGCTACAGGATCTTTCCTGGTGGACATGTACACATGAGGGAATGATTAGCTCAGACCAGCTAGGGGTAAGAAGAAATTGAATATTTTCACTGGGAAAAACAAGGGTGTTGCCTTTAGAGGCACCTTGATAGACTTACACCCAGGGGGACCTTTCTCTTCCACATGGATGTTGGCTCATGAGGGCCCTAGATGTCACCATCATGACCCTAGACGTCATCCAAAGCTAGGGTTTTTGTTTTGGAGGCATTTATGAGCCTGGTCGCACATGTGGGCATCATATGGGGCCTCTGGAGGCCAAGCGCCCTACATTTTAGGCTCAAAGTTCCACCTTTGGGCCTCAACATCACCCTAGAAGGGCATGACATCACCCTTAGAGGTGTCTTTAGATGCTAATTAATTATTATTATGTCAAATTGAATTTTATTGTAAATTGGCCAGGTTGGCCTTATTTTGACCTGAAAATTAATTAAAGGTCAAAATTTTGTATAAATAAACATAAAGTGCTCTCATTTTTACATGACAACTCACCTCTCACAAGAGGGAGGACTGGAATTTTTGCCCTAAAGGGGTTGTTGGCTTAAATTACCAAGGCACACTTGCTGGGAGGCTATTTATGCATTTTGGATAATCTTTTGGTGAAATTTTGGCAAATCTGGGGTTTTTGTGCTTGATTATTCCGGGTGAAGTAAGTAAATCTGCAATTTTCATTTCATGATAAATGTCTATGGTATGTTTCCTTGTTCATATGTAATATTATGAAATTTCTTACTTGAAACCATAGGAGTAAGAAACATAAGGTGCTTCTTTCGTGCTCTTTATTTTGCTAGTTTTGCTTAAGAAGATCTTGTCTAGACAAACTTCTAGAGCCCTAAAGTGCTAGCACTTTAGAATCTTTGTCTAGTTCTTATTCCATTAAATATTTTTCAAGAGTCTAAGGATAGGAAAAGTCACTAGGGCCTAGAAGTGCCTACACCCTAGTTGAACCTTCTCTTTGAGGCTTGGTGCTTGAGAACTTAAGGTACTACTTCTCAAGCTTCCACCTTGTTATATTTTAGACAAGTACAATCATTGTTGTCTCTCCAAGTTAATGTGTTGATATAGTTGACTCCATAAACCCTAAAGGCACTAGTCTTTTGTTTCTATTTTGTTGGAAGGTTGATCAAACACTCAAACACTATTCTCTTAAGCTATTACTAATTAAATCTAACACTAATTTAGCCTATGTCGCTAACTTTCTTGCTGAGATTATAAATTTTTCCTACAACCATCTAGTTGCAACAAATTTTCTGCATAATTTACTTTGAATGCTAGCTAAACACTTCAGAAGTTGTTTATGACATTTGATTATCATTCTGCTTAGTAAATGTTATCTTTTCACTGCCTTTTCAACCAATTTTGAATAGCTTTTATTGCAGTTGTTACAATTTATTAATTGTTGTTGTAAACTTATTAACTATTGCAATTTTATATCAACTA
>ML802159.1:28054-41846 GCA_009831015.1 Picea engelmannii | reverse complement strand
AACACTCCCTCTTACCGAGGAAAGTTCCCTTCACCACCAATCTCATCCCTATAGTGGACATGGTTACCTACTGGCAAATACTCGGTGAGTATGGCTGTACCCTGATCATCAAAAGTAGTCTCTGACATAGATCTGCTCAACCTGCGTGATCTATAGATGGAAGTGTATCTCCACCTATCTAAGATCACCTAGATCTTGGAATCAACCCAAAGATCTCAACCTTGGTCTCCCACCACGGATTCCTACCTCCTGGCATATCGCCAACGGTCACTACTCCTTGCATCTCGCCAAGAGTCACTCTCTTGGCATCTCACCAAGATCCCCAACTTGGCCTCTCGCTAAGTGACTTCCACCTGAAGTGGATCCTGAACCTGATTTGCCCGTCTCTGTAGTCAAGTGAGGCTCAAGCCTCTGTGGTGCCCTGCTCCTCCTCCTCATCAACATCTGATGCTCTGAAGCCGCTGCACCAACCCTCTCTCTCGACAACTATGAAACTGAAGCTGTCCCGGGTGGACTAGTCACCCCCGAAGATGGTGTCCTCGAAAACTGAGTCTGAGCTCCCTTTGAATCACTACTCTGAGTCAATAGGTCCTCCTCAACTCTGTTTCCCCACCTAACACTGGATAGTGTAACAATTGACAAATAACTGACGAATGCACACTCTCTCGCAAACTGTACATCGAACTCAACCTCCTCTGCTGTCGCTGCAGTATCATCTTGCTGCTTCTTCTTCCTCTTCTTGGGACATTGTCCTGCATAGTGATCCATCTCTCCACAAGCAAAGCATCTTACTGTGCTCATGTGTCTCTCTTGCCCACCGCCACTCTGCTGTGGTTTGGCCCCTCCCTTGGGACCCTGTCTAGCACCTCTGCCAGTCTTCTTCTTTCCCTTAGTCCACAGAGCAAGGTCCTCATCACCCTGAGTAATTCGCTGCTGTCTCGAGGACTCCGAGATGCATCTTGTCTCCTCCTGTACGAAATCATCCCAAAGTCTCTCCCAAGTAGGCATAACCTCTTGGGCAACAATGCCTCAAACAAATGAACCCCATGGTTTGGTAAAGGTGTTTAAGGCTGTCCTCACCATATAGTTTGGCTCCACTATCTCTCCGACGTCTGCAAGCTCATCTCTGATTTGAGTGAATCTGCCAAGGAATGATGTAATCGACTCAGAATTGAGCATCTGAATGCTCTTGAGCCTGTCCTGCAGAACTGTCTTCCGGTTCTGGTTTGGACTCTGGTAAAGCTTGCATAAAGACTCCCACATCTCAAATGCATAGTCTTTACCAGTCAAATGTGGAATGACGTTGTCTCTCACCTCGTCACAAATAGTCCTTTTTGCCTTGATGTTCCTCTTCCTGAACTCTGCCACCAACACGGGAGCAATGACAGGAGGAAGAACAACAAGAGCATGAACTATATCCCATAGTTCAAGGTCCGCTAAGGCGAAAGTGATCCTGGTCTTCCAAGGGGACCGGTTGCTAGCTCCGTCTAGCCTATCTTCTGCCCGCATCTGGGACACCGACATGGTTGTCCACTAAAGCTCACACTAATGCTAAAATTGCACAAGAACACTGCCTCACTCTTGTCAACACAGGTGTGAAAAGAGGCAGTAGAACTACAACCTCACTCCTGACAAAACAGGTGTGATAAGAGGCTGTCTAAATCAACCTCACTTCTCTCCCCGCAGGTGTGATAAGAGGCTGTCCACAAGTGTCAAAAAATCAGATCTGCAACTGTCAACAAATCTGCCCACAAGCTGTCCACAAACTCTGTCAACACTCTGTCCAAAAATCTGCCAACTCGTTGTCACAAAACTGTCCACTGAATTCACTAGAAATCAACAAGTCTAGCCACCAAGGGCTCTGATACCATGAAGAGAAATGAGGTACTATCAGGCTGCTAAAACTGATCTGTCTTTGATCAGATTTTAGCTCTAAGTTCAAACTTCCAAAAACTGTCCTTTGCTGCCTTTTATGACAACAAACTGTTTAGTCACTTTCTGCTGAAAATTTAGTCACTGTTTAGTCACTTTCTGGTTAAGTGTCCTTTTGAGGTGCCCTTGCAAGTGTTTTCATACCATTGATTAGCACATACAATAATACTCAAAAACACATAACACTCCTCTCAATCTTTACAACTCTAAGTGCTGATCTACACTTCTAAGCATGCATGAAATTGACACATAGTTTTTGGTCAACATGACCCTAGAAAAACCCCCATGGGGAAAACCAGTTTGGAGTAGATGTATATATTTGGAGATCTCAAAGCATAAATACAACAAGGAAAGCTACAACAAGTGAACCTGGTACAATAGCAACCAATCTTGGATGCTTTGAAGTCCCTTGTTGATGTGCCTGCTAGCCCATGAATGAAGGCGCCCTTAGCCTTGGTGCGCCCTTTTTTCCTTGCTAAACCCTTAGCCTCTTTACCTTGCTGCTTGCCTTTGCCTTTACCCACTTGTAGATGCGCCCTCCTTGAAGAATTCTTGAGATGTATGGTGAAGATCTTGGACAAGTGTGCCCCGTCTCTTTGGTGCGCCCTCCTCTTGAAGAAACCCTAACAATGGCGGGCCCCTCTCACTCAAACCCTTCTCCAACTTAGAACACTCTTCTCCAAGCTTTGCCCACTCCTTAAGAGAGTGCGCCCTTCTCCCTTATAATGCGCCCTTGATTCTAGAATGCACCCTTCTCCCTTATAATGCGCCCTTGATGCTAGAATGCGCCCCTTGCTTGAGTGTGTGCGCCCAACTCCATGGAAGCACCCTACTCTTCAAGCCTTGCGCCCTCCAAGCTCAAGTGGCTAAACCTTCTCCCTTGTGCGCCCTCCTCCTCTCAAGTATGCGCCCAAGTGCTCCAAACTCTCATACTCTCTTCTCTTCACTTCCTTCTCTCACCCAAGTCTCTCAAGTGAGTAAGTGAATAATGAATCTCTTCTTTTCCCTATTCCCTCCTATAGCCTCTCTTTGGCCAAACCCTAAAAGATCAATGACCTTGATCCAACCTAGCCATGTCTAATCAATGGGTGAGATTTAATCCAAAAATCTCACTTAGGAAACCTACTTTCCTTAGTTTGCTTTATGTTCTTTAACTCACCCACAAAGTGAATTAAATGTCACTTTAATGACTTAAGTGACATATTTCACTTTTGATTTAAACTCCTAAGTCAAAGTGAAATTAGAACATAAAGTAAAGTAATGAGGGTAATAGTCTCCCCCTTTGTGTTTAGAGACTCACAAATAGAAGGGGACCACTTTCCAAGGTACCCAAATCTCAATAGTATTTGCATTAAAACCCATGGAAATCCATACATTATCTCAGTGAATTCACACTCAGATTTCTCTTCACAAACACAGAGAATTATCCAAGAATTCATACAACAATTTAAACACACCATAAGACAAATATTTTACCTTGGAAACCCTAATGGGAAAACCAACTTTGAATGGGGCTCAATCTATTTCAACAATCTATGGTTACAATGATTTTTTGGCTCTCTGTCTATCCTCCTCTCGTTGGCCAAAATGCCCTTTGGGAGTGAAATTACCCGAGGAAATAGGGAGAGCTGAGGTAATGGGACAACCAACACGCTGACCTTTCGTTTCCCATTCCTCAACTTATTCTCTCCTGTATTTTTTTTTCTTTTTATTTAATTCTCATTTTTCTCTCACATTCATTTTGTCTTACTCAACTTTACATTTATTTGTTTTTTGCATCGTTTAGATAACTTTCATAGATTGTCGGATTCAACTTACAGGTATTGAGTCTTACACTCATTTATCGGTTTGAATCCATTTCGGATCAAACCTCTCCATCGAGAGGCATTTTGGTCTCCACAAGCTCAAGGAAACTAATTTGGATCAATGTGCCTTTTGTTTGCTTTTGGAACGTGGCTTTGACTCTGGCTCTAGCTCTGGCTCGTGGCTTTGGCTACTAGCTTTGGTCCTTGACTATGGCTCTGGCTGACTTGTTCCCACGATGCTGTTTGCTCATTGACTATCAGCTCTGTGAAATCTCCAGATCCGAAGTCTGGACTCAACATCCATTCCCATCTCCCTCTCTGTCTTGGAGACAGTCCATCTTGGCAGCCAATGAAGTCAAGTCGAATGTCTGTCTATGTTCAAGTGACCCCAACAAGCTATGCCATCAATTATCAGTCCCTCAAAAGGAAGTTTGTCCTGCATTCTCTTGCCAATATTAGTGACTTCCTAGCATGGAAACAACTCTCCGGTGCCTGCACATGCTTGGAAGCACATCATGGAGTTCTCAAGAACTCCTCCTTCCAAGGTCATTGACCATCGGACATTAGTCTCTAGCACATTTCAGGAAGGAAAACTTCTTTTGGAAGATTGTAGGTAGAAAATGGAATGGGCTGCCTTGGTGGTTGACATCCACCCGTTATCCTCTTCGATGGTGATGCAAACCTCTTGTGCTGCTATCTCTCCTTGGACAACTTCTTCTCCTTGAATTCAAGATGGAGGCAATTTTCCATCTTTGTTAAGATTCACTTTCCACACTCTCCTCTTGGCTATGCGGTTTCTGGGGTGAAACTCTGGGTGAAGTCCCCAACACTTTGCTTCCCAATGTCCACTCAACTTGCAGTGGTGGAAAAAGTTCCTTTTGTTGCTACAAGGACTGCCTGACATACTCCTCCTCTCCATGTGCCTATGAGTTCGTTGTTGGATTGGAGAAGTCTTCTTGCCATCCTTCCTCTAAAAGCAATTTGTCCTATAGCATGTGGCTTGCTTCTCCTATTAGGCTACCTCATGATTGAATTTCTTTCCACAAAATGAGCATGCATTCACATACAAATAGTTGGCAATAGTATAGCCTTTCTTCTTGCAGCAATGACAAACAAGGAATGTCTTGTTTGAGGCAGACCTCTTGGTCTTCTTCTTCTTGCCTTGGTTGATATTCTTACTACTTTCTTCGAGTGCAGGTGTAGGATGAGTCTTCAAGCCCTTCTCATCGCCGCCCTTCTTCAATTTTCCATAAGAAGGCTAAGGTGGTAATGGGTTGCCACCTTCGCTTACTATCGCTGCTCCTTCTCCTAATGAGCAGGCCAACTCCAACATGTCTTTAGACTTCACAAAAATGGTCTTCATGGTCATAGGATTTTCTGAGGTCCTATGAGGCTGCCAACTAAGGTCTGTCTTTGACCTTAGTATGGCTCTAAGTTTCAACTCTGTGGCTGTCCTTTGCTGCTGTTTTAGGACAGCAAAAAGTCACCAACTTTCAACTCAATAAGTGTCCTTTTTGAGGTGCCATTGCAAGTATTTTCTTTACTCAATGTTAGCACATGCAATATACATCAAAACAAATAACATTACCTCTAGATCTTTAACTTTAAAATGCTGATCTACACTTCTAAGCATGCATGAAATTGACACATATGTTTTTGGTCAACATGACCCTGGAAAAACCCTCCCATGGGGAAAACCAGTTTGGAGCAGATATATATAGAAGGCCTCAAAGCAAAAATTACAACACAAGAAACATATACAAGTGAACTTGGTACAATAGCAACCACTCTCGGATGCCTTGGAGTTCTTTGAAGACCTCCCCACAAGCCTTGTGAAGTAAGGCACCCCTAGCCTTGGTGAGCCTTTCTTCTCTTTTCTTGCTTTGTCTTTATCCTGATGCCTTTGCCTTTGAGCCTTTGTCTTTACCTTTGAGATGCCTTGATCTTGCCTTTACCCACTTGAATCTCTGAGTAACCCTTGCTATTCTCCCTTGAAGCTTGCACCCTCTACACAAGTGCGCCCTCCTCCATGGCTTGGTGCGCACCTAGCCTTGGTGCGCCCCTCCTCTAGCAAATGCTTCCTCTAAGTGCGCGCTTAGTTCCTCACTAAGGCTCTCCTCTCACAAGTGCGCAACTCCCCTACACAACTCTCTCATGTATGAAGTGCGCCCTCCTTAAGGATGTGCGCCTCTCCTCCTCCAAGTGCGCCCTCAAGACTGGAATGCGCCCATGCTCATACATATGCCTCCTCCTCCATGGAAGCACCTCCTCCAAGCAAATGCGCCTTCCCTCACTCAATAGACAAACCCTCCAACAAGTGCGCCTTCCTCTCCTCAAGAAATGCACCCAAGCTCTCCTCCTCTTCTCACAAGTGAAGAATGAGTCTCATAAATGCACTATACCCTCTTTAGGCCAAACCCTAAAAGATCAATGGCCTAGATCCAATCTAGCCAAGTCTAATCAATGGGTGAGATTCAATCCCTAAATCTCACTTAGGAAACCCACTTTCCATAGTTTGCTTTGTGTCTATTAATTCACAAAGTTCACCTACTTTGTGAATTAATTGTCACTTTAATGACTTAAGTGACATATTTCACTTTTGACTTAAATCTCCTAAGTCAAAGTGAAATTAGAATCATAAAGTAAAGTACAAGGGTAATAGTCTCCCCCATTGTGTTTAGAGACTCATAAACACACGGGGACCACTTTCCAAGGTACCCAAATCTCAACATTTTCTACTCTGCCATTGAAGCCTAAACCTTCATGCTTGACCCATGGTGTGGCTACAATGGGGCTCAAGATGCCTTGTCTTCTCTTGCCTAGTCCTTGTTCATCATAGTCCATATGCCTTAGGAGTTTGGAACCAATGCCTTTGGTATGCTTTTTGAAATCACCAATCAGCTCTATAGAATTGTTTATGGAAGGTGAGCTTACCAGGGTGGTTTCGGTCATGGTGTTTTCTTGAGCAATGGCAATGGAAGGTTTCTTTGCTTCTCAGTGCTCTTGGACAATTGCTTAGAGCCTTGCCAAGGCCTCCTCCTTCTTTGCCAACTCTTGTTGCAGCCGTGCCATCATCTGCATGAGCCTATCCTCTTTCCAGCTATCCAATTGAATGGATTTCTCTCCCAAGTGTACAAGTTGCGCTCTATGCCTATCCCAATTCGTCATGACAGTGGTGAGGGAGTCTTGATGTTCTTCAAACTTCTTCTTTAGCAATGGCAATTCTTTGGTAGAGGCCTCAAGGTGCTTCTCCATCTTTGCCATCCTCTTGTTGAACATCTGGACCTGCTCCTTCAAGTGCTCATTTTCTTCTTGAAGGTGAGCACTATTGGTCCTTAAGTCTTCCAACTTTTCTTCACTTGCCTTGCCCATGTCGAGGTCTGTAATGTTCTCTTCAAAGTTCTGGCAACTGTGTCATGGTCAAGGATGCAATTGCTCTGATATCATCTGATTCGTAAACAAGGACTTATAGCCCACTCACTTCACCAACACCCTGTGTGGAAATATCTTCTAAGCTCTGTTCTGAGGCTTCTTCAAATGGTTGTAAGGCCTGCAATATGTCAGTGAATGGCCTTGTTACTACCCAGACTAGCAGCCCCCTCGAGGGGATGCTATAGGGATAGCACGATACATGAAATGCACCACTATCACCTTAGTACGATCTCCCCTTCACTTTAGGCCAGCTCCTAGAGACCAAGGGGGGTATCCCAATCCTTCCAACTAAACACCTCAATACACGTTAGATAGACCAGTGCCTTAGTAGCCAAATGCCTTAAGAATGTTCAACCAAAAGTTAGGACATAAACCACTAAATGTAGAGAGGGTTAAGAGCTACTTATAAGAGTGTTGAGATCTGATATAAATATTCTACAGCAGAAAATACAAACCAGCACTATAAAATCACTCTTTAAATGACGAAAAATGTACCCTTTATCGCACAAGAGTGAGATCTTGTTACACAAATCAAGGGTGATTGATATACCTGAGTTGTACCTTGATTGTTTGTTGTAAATTGGACTAGCTTGCGGCTGTCCAAAGATTCTAGAATCTGATTTATGACAGAAAACACACAAAATTGTAGAATCGGACCATAAAAAGTGACCCAAGAGTGCTTAAAAGCACTTGGGATGAAAATCCTTGGGTACTCCTTGCTGAGACAATGATATATTAGTGCAAAAACAGCCCAACAACAATTTAATGCAAGTACAAATGAGATTTAACTAGACAATTACTTCAAACTTGCAAAAAATGGTTCTCATAAGTTTAAAAAACACTCTAGAGTAATGTACTCGTGATTAAGTCTTAGGGGGCTAAGCCTTTTACGAAGTTCATCATGCTAATTCATCTTATTACAATTCCCCAAGGGGGTATGGAAATGTAGTTATGAAGAAGAAGAAGAAAAGGGGCTATAGTGGCCGACTGGACTTTTGAACTCTGAATTTGAACAAGTCATTGTTCAATTTTTGGCGGCTCAACTGCAAGTCCATCCTAGTGCAACTTGGTGGGTAACATGTAGGAAGAATAAGGTTGATGTTGCGAGCATTAGTATTCATTTTTTTATGTTCCCTTTGGGCAATTTGGCTTGTGCTTTGTTTGTAAAGCCATTTTTGAAAACTTAGTAGCTTGAGCAAAGAACATCTTGGATAGTTTGTAGTGGAGTTACAAGATGTGAAGTTTGGATCCGTCCTGCCACCATTTCTCACCTTCTTATGGCAGTTTTAGCAGGTACATTGGCATCCCTCAGAGATTTTGGAGTTCTCTTGCACCCCGCAATAGTGTGCAAGTCCCCATATAGCTAGTTGTTACCACCCAAAATGTAGGTGCATTTTGAGACATTCTTTTCAACAACACTATACAAGGGAGATATGGATTTAAGGAGCATAATTCTAGCATCCTCTTGTTTATCACCTTTTTCTTTCACATGCTTGGAGGATGCTCATGGCTCTTAAGGCGGGTTTGATGATTGAGTTCACAAATGTGGAGGCAAGGTTGCACATGTGGCAAAGATTCACCTTTTGGAGCCCTTATCTACATATTTTCATGCATATGTGTTCATTGAGGGTGCATATCACATCAAGGCATAATCCACATATTTGGAGGCATTTCACACCATTGAAGTTCCTAGGAGGGGAAATTGCATTAGATGTGGACACATGGTATACAAAGCCCATCTACAAGATCATACACATCTTTCTAGGTGGAGCGCACATCATCTGAGGAGGGTTTTATGTCGTCAAACACTTGTTGCTAAGAGTAGTGAAGCATTCGACCTTTAGAGAAAGTTTAATATATTTTATGGCACATGTGTTGAGTAATAAATAATAAGGGTGACCAAGCTTCAAGGAGGTTTGCACATCTATCTAGGGTGGCCACATTTGAAGGATTATTTTAGTGTTTTATTGCCCTAGATCTAAGGGTGACCATAACCACCCTCATCCACTATTTGCACATTCTCCAAGGTCACGCCACTTCTTGAATCCTGATTAATAATGTCTTGATTGATCAAAATGTGAAAGCTACAAAACACATGGCATTCTTGCACACTTCTTAGGGGCATTCATTATTATTTTTTCTATATATGCGCTAATTAATGAGGGTGCTCCCACTACTTGCACATCTCTCAAGAGTGCACCCTATCCAAGGCAAATAATGGCTCATGTTCTAAGAGTGCATCACTCGTTTGGCAGTTTTATGGATGAGGACGTGGTCAAAGTGGTCCCAAAGCTTCTTCTATACTCTTTTCAAAGCACACATCTCAAGAATAGAGGAGTGCTCCACATTCCTAGGGGGTATTAATGAGCCTTTAACCACAACTTGCACAACTAACAAGGGTGCACCACTTTTTAAAAAGTTTTTAATGCAATTTGAAGTGTTTATAGGTGTATTTTTGGAGAGCGCTCACTTGAGAGGGTCATAGTGGACACATGGTAGCTAGCACATTCCCCAAGGCCTAAGAAGACCCTAGATGGAGGAGTGTTTCCATTGACTTGGCATTTATCGTTATTTTAGTGGGAGTGGTTACTAGTTGGTTGTTTTGAAGAGTGCTCCAAGGAGAAGAAAGACATGTGGCATAACAAACTCTATTGCATGGTCAAAGAGGCACATTTCAAGGATGTGTTTTGCCTAGAAGGTTGACAAGTGGCATCATGCATCCATTCAAACCCTTGAGCATGTATATTTTATTATTTTGAGGAGTGCCCAGCTCCGAGGAGCCTTTATGAATGTATTTTTATTGTTGTTTCTTGAAGAAAGAAGTGATATAGAATCCAATTATTGATATTTTATTGTAGGAGGTTAAGCCATAAAATCTATATAAAGAGAAGTTGTCTCCATTGTTTAGCATGGGTGGATTAATGGAGATCCCCTCTAAGTCTAGTTGCAGATCATTTGGGAGGATGAACTTAAGAGCTTATTTTATGTGAGGTTCTCCATCTTTTTCTTCTATTTTCTTGGTTTTTATTTTGACTGTTGGAAATTGCTCTTATAAATGTGCTGGTTTTAAGCTTGAAGAAGAGTAGCTTTTCTCCAAAGAGGACTGTAGGGTTGAGGTGAAATCCTTTGGGTCAAGATTGAGGTGAAACCCTAGGGACGGTAGGTTGGTTTTTGCTGTAATCTTTGGGTCAGATTGAAGGTTCTTGCTGCTATAATATCACGGTTAAGGCTGTTCACTCTCATTTGAGGGCTGCCCTAGGTAGGGTCTCAAGTTTAGGTGTGGCACATCTTGGCCGTCTTGAGCTTGTGGTGGAATTGTACTTGAAGACTGATATATTGTTGTCTGTTCATTCTGAATAGAAGGCTTCCCACTTGTTTCTACTTCATGTTATGGTTTCATATGTGGCTGCCCTATATCTATGCATGGTTACAATTTACACATTATTGCTTAGATGATTTATATTTGTTTGGAGGACAATCTTTGGAAGAGCCCTCTTATAATTTTCTGCATATTGAAGTGAATCCTTTTGGTTAGTTTGATCTTGTTTGTAATAGCCTTACTATGCCTTCTCCACATTGTTCAGACCCTCTTGAATTTCACCTTGACTCCATTACCCATTGGATTGACATTGCTCTTGGTCCATCATCCCATCTTTTTCTAAAGTTTATCTTACACTTTACTTAGGGATTCCCCCCTTGTGCTCAAGGAGAACTGGCCTAAAGAGAGAGGAAGGGTGGCTGTGGTGACGATGGGCAACCTTCCCGAGTTACCTTCGGTTTGCACTTGTGTTTTAGGGTTTTTTATCACTTGGAGTGCAGGTTTGGGAGGTAATAGGAAGAAACAATTGAAAGATGAGGATCATCTTCAGGTTATATAAAAGAGAGATCCACCAAGACAGTTGGAGATCAATCTTTTGTAATAAGAGTGGGATAGGATCTCAGCAGACCATGGGAAAGAACCTCATCAAAGACAAGATCCCTCCGTTCAATTACCTTGTTGGTGGAAGGGTCATATAGGCAATATGCCTTGGATGTTTCTTTGTAGCCCACCAAAGTGTAGTGTTGACTTGTAGGTTGCAACTTGTTTTGCTTTTCTTTGGGAGTATGGGCCCATGCATGTGATCCAAAGATTTTAAAATTCAAAACTGAAGGTTTGTAACCATACCATTTCTCAAAAGGAGTCATATGAAGGCATTCCATTGATGATATGAGCTGCACAAACAACTGCTACCCCCTAGAATTTAAGTTCCATCTGTCGAGAATGCATCGTACAACTAGCCATTTCCACAATAGCCCTACTCCTTCGATGCGCTACTTAATCCTGCCAAGGGACTTGCTTCTGCCAAACAATGCCATGAGATGTGAGAAATGATGAAAAGTCATTGTCGAAATGTCCGTCTTCATGATCAGTCTTGATAGATTTGATCCTATGATTGCTATGATTTTCCACCAAGGGTTTAAATTCCTTGAATTTCTCAAAGGCATTATCTTTGGATTGAATGGTATATATCCAAAGAAAGTGGGAGAAATCATCAATGAAGGTGAGGAGATATTTAGTCCCACCAAGTGAAGGAGTGGTCATAGGGTCTGCAAATATCACTTTGAACCAGCTCAAGAGGACGAGATGCTTGCCCCGCTAAATCCTTAGGATGGGATCAATGATGGCTGTGTTCTCCTAGCATACATCCTTACATACACCACTGAGTGGTTTATTTGTGGAAGGCCATCTGCCATTCTTAAACGATTCATATGATGCAAGATTCCAAAATTGGTATGACCCAAGCATTGATGCCATAGTTTGTTGGCATTTTCAGTATTGGAAATCATTGTAGTGAATCCACTTCGTTTTCAAGGAGATGAAGATTTCCACTAATTAATTATTATACATATGATCAGATTCATCACAATCACTAGAAGCATCCACTTTAACACCATCATCCATGTCTTTGATAACCCATCCATTTGGCCAAAACCTCACCTTTTGTTGGTGTGAGTGATGTTGTATATAAAATGTAGATTTGCTCCTAATCTTGGAACATGTAGAGCTTCTCCAAACTTGATGTTGCCGATAGTGACACCGCCACATCTTGAAGCCAGGAGGAGTGAGCCATCACCAATAACAACTACTTCTCCATTATACTTCTGTTGATAGTTGGAGAGTAGATGCTTGCCCTCCATTATATGCATAGAGGCTTAGGAATTGACAACCTATTCTTGTGAATGGGTGGAGGAGCAATGTGCACTGTGAAGGTCCATGAGGCTTTGTGGCCTTTATGGACTGGAAAAATGAATCATGACACCAGTGCTGTCCAATAACAACAGAAAATTTTTGGCTAAAGGAGAAGGGAAGGGTGTGCTTTCCCTTACAAGAGCATCATTTGCATAAATACTTCTTGAAAAACCAAGAGAAAGCCAAAATACGAGGGTGCTGGTGGAGAAGAGAACTAAAAAAAAATACGAAGGACAGATTGCTGTCCGACTGAAAACTCTTGCTGAAATAGATATAAAAAATGTTGGATAGAGTAGGAGGAGATGACACTAGCTCTGATACCATTTTGAGATCATAAAAAGAAAATATATCACAGGTGATCTCTTCCAGAACCCTAATCCAATCATCAAACTAGCAAATTTACAACAACACTTAGTATAGATCACAAGAAAGATGTTCACATAACCAAGAACAATCAACCACACAAATAAAGCAAAATACCACAAGTAGAGCAAATTCTTTATGAACACCATTAGGCGAAGAGTGAATGAATTCACTTGAATGAGATGATACAAATGAGGACCGTAACTTTGTATTTATATGCATCCTCTAGGGGTAGGGCGCTAGCCCCTTGAGAGTGACCAGGCTAACCTAGTCAAATATAGAAAGATACAATTAATGGGTTAGTTAGATACCCATGTGTAGGTTTCATAAAGCTATTAATACATCAATACAATGGATTGGCATGTGGCCTCAAGTGAAGATGAGCCACATGATCTCAACAATACATGTCTTGAAATAACATTCTTGTATGAAAGGATCAGATATGTGCACAGATTGAAACAACAAATGAAACACTCACATAACAGAGAAAGGCATGAGAGAAATTGTCATAATGTACACACTGTACATTCTATACTTTATTAGGTATATATGAAAGTACAAAATTGGTGGAGAAGAATATTTTATGTAGGAGTAGGTGAAACACCCTTTTGTTTTGTGGTTGTTATCTTTGAATTATTTTACAATGTGGTAGTTGAGATATACAAATTACAAAATACCTAAATACAAATATAACACATTGTTTCCCTAATCAACTATGACTAAGTCTCATCATTTCTTCCCTACTTAGAGGAAATTGTCCTTAATTTTTTCCGCAAATGAGGAAACCATTGCTTAGTCTAATTGTGACGTCCACTTGGCTTCAATGTTGTTAACCCCCAGTAGCACTTCTGCTACTGAAAGGTTAAGATCCAATGAGATTCCATCACACTTGTCTCATTTCATATGCATCTAAGCATTGTTGTCGATCAGGGTCCTTCTCAGACTTCTTTTCATTAGATTCCAAGGAACTGCTATTTTTAGCATTTTTTTTGTTTTTTCCAATATCCAGAGATCAGGGGCTCGCACAACA
>ML802159.1:3056-13072 GCA_009831015.1 Picea engelmannii | reverse complement strand
AGTCATGTCTCAGCAGAGTCAGCACAGAGAAGAAGGAATTCAAGGGTTAAAGAAGGCTACATTCAGAGATAAGGCAATGGTGAGTGTTGGCAGTATTGAAGAGGTGTTTGAAACATTGACAGGTAATATCAAACAAAGAATCCAGGTGTATTTCCTGTAGCATACTGTTTGAGGATAGCAGTTGACCCAAATCAGCTCTGAAATATATGTGTGACAGGTTTTAATTTGAGGAGTTGAAGCCACACACGAGGCCTGTGAGTGAGTGCTGTAATCATTGTTAAACTGGCCAAAAGTTTAGGTTGACCCAACTGGAAATACAGAGAAGTGTGCTGTTAACAAGTGTGGGGATATTACAGCCAAGTCCATCAGCATTATTTGAAGCATGAAAAGACTGCTATCGAGCCAAGGAAAACCGGCAGTTGGGCCACACACATATCCAATCTATCATAAGCATAAAATACCATGAGGAAACCCAGGTTTATTCACTTTGCTGTTTAGAACCAAAGAATGTTTATCCAAGGAGTTTGTGCCTTCAAGAGAGAAAACCTCCAGCAATTTTTTATTCATAACAGAAAATTGTTTTAGGGGACATTGGTATTTGGAGAAGATTGTTCAAACAGCGAAGTATTTTTTCTGAAGATGGCAGCTACAGGAGATTTACCCTTCAGCAGGCATACTTTTCCTTGACATTTAAACGGTGAAAATCAGTGCTGGTAAGGACAGTTGTCTTAAAAGGATAACAAAGTCTTGCTTGCCATAGCACATAAACGAACAGAATCCATGAGCAGTAATAAGGGGTGTTATAAAGAATGAAATTTATTGAAATTTTATGTCTAGAACAGAAAACAACAGTACAGGACTGATTATTGGAGGTTTTCCCATGAAGAAATCAAAGAAGCCAGCAAAAGAATTAATTCAAGTAGCTGTAAATTTTTGTGTTAATGTTTATTCAAGGAGAACCTAGGCCAATCCAATATGAATCATGAATTACAATATTAAAGGTTGACATTGTTTTTGATGGCTATGTTCATGCTTATGAGAGATCCAAAATATGTCAAATATTGCCTACAGAAGTAAATGGGGAGTGCACACCTGTGTTTGATCTCTTTTCACCTGCTTCTCTTTGAAGCATGTAAAAAGTTGATGCTTTCTCAATTCACTATACAAATGGCCAACACTACAGAATCAGATTTTGCACGATGTGGTTGAAGTCTTATAGCAGCTGTGATGGTGGAGGTTGACCCAAAAGGCCTAAAAGGTAGTCACAAGAAGAGGATGCTTCGTGTTTTGGAGAAACAACAATAAAGGCCATCTCTTTTGATGGAAAAAGTCATTAAACAACAGTACTTTCAGCTTTATTCCTTGGAAGCAGTAGTCATACTAGGAGGTTTGACCTGGGTAAAAGCCATTTTAAATAAAGTAAAAGCTCAACTTAATAGCAGAAAAATATTTTTGGCCAGCAGTTAGAATGGAAAGAGCAGGTTGACCAGCAAGGAAAAGTGTCTTAAAGCATTAATTGAAAGACATCTTGTTAATTTCTCTAGATCAGCTAACTAAGTAAACAGGATCTAAATAATTAACTCTTGCATGCAGCAGAAAAAACGAGAAAAACAATCACACAGTACACAATAGTTTTTCTGCTCTTCCAAATCAGTTCATCAAATAACTTCAGAACTTACAAGAGCTCCCTTCACAGAGAAAATGTCTCTGAGAAATTAAAACCACAAACCAAATCTGCAAACCTGAACCACAATGCTACCTCAATTTGTGCGCTGCCAATCACTGAGGCTGTCCATACAGATATGTATGGATCCATACCTGCTGCAATAAATGCAGCTGCCTCAAAAGACGTGCTGCATTGAAAAGACGTGCTGCCTCAAAATCCGTGCTGCCTCAAAAGAGTGCTGCCTTGATTTCCGTGTTGCCTCAAAAGACGCGTTGCCTCGAAATCTGTGCTAACTCAAAAGAGTGCTGCCTTGATTTCCGTGCCACCTCGATAAGCATGTGACCTGCCTTGGGAAGCATGCTGCTGTTTTTCTTTTCTCACCAAGCTGAAAAATCAGATCTGATTTTTCCTCTTCACCTCACATGACTTGTGAAATGAAAAAATCCTTGTGTCTTTTCCTTTACCCTCTCTATCTTTTGTTTTGAACGATTTACCTAATCTCTACAGTCAAGATTAGATCATGAGATCAACAGCTCTCTTTTAATTAAATCATTAAGTGACTTTAACTTAGTCACTTTATTAATTAAAAGTCACTTTATAAAAAGACATTCACTTTATTAATAAATTAATAAAGTGAATTCTAGGAAAAGTATAAGATACATCTAGCAAGTAGAGACACCCTTATAGAAATACCTGTCCGAGCTACAAACACTAACACATCTGAAAGACAAAAGAGGTCACAACTGCTTTGCATGACAACTTTTGCCATTTTGGATGCTTTCTTTCCTCTTTTCTCAGCAGTGAAGGTGCCTTAGCTTGAAGGAGATGATATTTCTTTATATTCAGATTTGAGAGATGGTTCGAGAGTTGGACAGTTCATTCTTGAGACATCAGTAGCAACGAAACACCTCTTGCTCTTTCTTTCACTGAATCTCCACCACCACCTCCACTGCAAGTGAGGAGTTCAATGGCAGCTTGTCACCTATTGCTTATCACGACGCTGACAATCTTCTGGGTAATTTCTGATTTGATCTAGTTATGCTTCATTCTAGCTCTCTATATCTCATGGTTGTGTTGATTAAATTGTTTTCTTGGTAGTGTGGTTATATGCATTTACTTTGAAATTGTTTCACTTAAAACACATTTCTTTCATATATTTGCAATTTACTTTCGTAATTATAGACGTCTTTGGTCCCTGATCTCAACCACTAAAATATTCTTTTAAATTTACTCTCACTCTCAATTGTTTTTGGATAGCCCGAGAGTGGGTTTTAGTTCGCTGACCGTCATTGAAATACGTGCAGAAATCTCATCTTAGACAACGACATACACTTAACAGGGACACCCCCTTGAGGTTGGAATATTTCCAATCCGAACGTAGAGGCTTCCAACCATGATAGGGTTGGCTGTCTAGAATTATCAGGTAGATTTGTATGTGTTGGTTGTGTGATAATAGATGGATAGAGTACCTTTGTGGCCAACCAATTGGTGATTTGCCCTTGTCCAGTAGTTTTGGTGCAAACATCAAGTAGTGTATGTGTAGGCAAAGGAGGCTAAAATTTTGAAATAGTTGCTTTTGGATGTGTCATTAGAACCTCCAAATGTGAAGGTTCTTACAACTTGGGCGGACTCACATTGAACACATCCTAGATACCAAGCTGAGGTGGAAGATCCAAGTTGAAGGGATTGGAACCCACTTGTCTCATGATGGTGCATGACCCATACTTGATTAGTTTGAACTTATGATGTTGTCGGTTTTTGAACCTTTGCTTGTCCAAATGAAGCCAAACTTTGTCACCATCCTGAAATTGTGGTGGTAATTGATGTTGGTGATGAACACCTTTGTGTTGTTCTTTGTTTGTTGGAGTATGTCATGGACTCTTGCATGAATTTTGGCCAAGTTCTGCAAAACGAAATAAGGCTTATCCTGCTCCTTCTGCTGGGGGGATGTCGATGATGTAGTTTGAGCAACCAGAAGTTCATAAGGGGCAAGAGGTTGAAAACCATAACAAAAATAAAAGATTGGAATGCCTGGGTGACACATGATTTGCTCTGTTACAATTATGTTGCAATGTATGCTACACACATGATAAGGGAAAGTCAAGATACGAAGACACCTTATCGACATCCTAATCACAAGAGCTGGTACCTTAACTAGTCAAAATATCAACACCACTCAGAACAAAAACAATTGACCTATCGTTCGAAGAATGTTGATGCCAGTACAATTGAGAGCAAATTATTCTGGGGATCATATAAACATAACATTCCACAAAGGATCAATTTAGGATGGTCAGATCCTTTTATAGTTCGTCAATTCTACTCAAAGCTTAGAAGTTCGTATTGTCTCGTATCATCCACCATAACAAAATCAAGAACCAAGAACCATGCAAATACAACACCAACTAGAACATGACATAAAACCTACCATAATTATGCTTTGAGGACAAAGCATTTCTAAAGGGGGAGGCAATGTAATAGACATAAATAAATAAAATATAAATATAAAGAGATAACAACAATAATTAATAGATAATAATTAATATGTAATAAAGAGACACCTCTCAATGAAAGGTCACGTCTCTTAATGAATGGGGCACCCCTGCATGGGTATATATATGGCCCCTCTCAATTGTAATCATATTCATATCACATATTCATATATTCTTATTCAATTATTATTTATCTAGATGGATTTATTTATAATGTTCCAAATATTTTGGATGTGTGTGAACTGAACCAGACTGGTTTGTCACACTCGGATTGAGCCTTGGTCCTTTCGAGGACGTTGAGGGGCTACTTGCACATTTGATGGAGGCTGTCCCACCATTTTGGAGAGGTCATTCCACTTATTTTGGAGGACATTGAGACTTATGGAGACATTACACCCTTGAGACATCGTAGCACCTTTTGGAGATGACATAGCACCTTCTTGATGGGATGTTGCACCTTTTTGAGATGATATGACACTTAATAATGAAATGTTTCACTTTGGATCCCCTACACATGATTTTTGAGCGAGCCGTCCACCTTTTGGACATCATTTATGCCACACGTGTGGCTTTTCTCATGCATTTATGAGGGACGACTTGATGTTAGAGCATCTTTACTTCATTTTGGGAGCATCGTTGGGGGTCTGAGTGACCTATCCACTCTTGTATCATGGATATTTAGTGTATTGTGGCCTTATCTCTAGGGTTTGTAAGAGATAAAGGCATTATTTTATTTTCGTACGGGTTTTGCTAGGAAAATATTATTATTTTACTAAGAAGAATGCTAGATCTCTCATATAAATAAGAGAAACACTTATCTTTTGTATCATTGCTATTAGTGGAGAACTACTACTACTTGTCTACTATTTATCTTCTCTAAAATTGCTATGGATGGATAGTTCGAGCGACTTCTTGTGGAGATTGTCTCGTGGATGGCTTTACTTCTTTATGGATGATGAGTGCTAGGGTTTTGATGATTGAAATATTTCTTGAGTGAGTGGTCTCACTTTATCTTGTGGATTTTGTTTATGAATGACTGTAAGTGTAATTGTGCTTCTCTAGTGGTGGTTGTGCATTCTCTTCATATTTTTCTTGAACAAATCCCTCTTTTCAAAGCTCTTGGAAGACTACTAGTGGAGTATCTTCCCTTGAATCATCTTGAAGTTTTGTAAGGCACTAGGAGGATCTTCTAGGGTTTGTAGTGAGCAACCCTAGATATCATTCTAAATCTACTTACATCTCCTCAAGGGAGTTCTTAATTAACCCCATATGCCCAAAAAAGAAATCTAGTAGGCACAATGTTCTCTCTTTAGTCAATCATAAGCCTAAATTCAAATTTATTTTATGTTTTAGGGTAAATTTAGGGTTTTGTTTAGCTTACATTTAACTTTTAGCCCTAAAAAAACCCTAGACGTTTAGGGTTTTCATGCATATTTTGGACCTAAAGTTCTAGGGTTTTCTTGAATGTTCTTGACCTAAAACCCTAGGATTTTCTTTCATCTTTTACCTAAAATCATTTTATTGCATGAACTTTTCCTTGCTGATTTATATTGCTGTATAATTACAGCTAGATGTCTTGTTTTAGTTGGTTGTTATATGCCTTGTAATTTTTGGATTTTAAAACTTAATCAAACCCTAAATTTATTCATTATTTTAGCCCTGCTTTCTATTGGTTTATAACTCATTTTGAGGGCTAAATTGTATTGCTGTTGTAACTTTCTTACTGTTGTAATTTATCTATCTTTATACAAGTTTTGCAATAGACTTGATTAATTTTCAGATTTGAGTGGTTTGAGTGGTTTGGGGATCATTTTACCTTGAATAATAACTTGATTAACCCCCTAAATCAGTCTTAAAATACATAAAACCCAAATCTGGAATTTAGTTTGAGTAACCACCTTATCCTCACCTTGCTTGATATATTATTTTTTTCCTCGGAAAAAATCGTAATTCTATTCATCCATAGAGAACCAAATTACATTTTGTAGGTGCTGAAAGCACATGCCCAATACTTGGGAAAACTGCAAGAAGTGATAGAAGCCAGAATTGGCCAAAAGTAAAGAACCATAAAAGTTGAACAGAATATGGAGCTGGGGAATGAACCCAAAAAGGAGGCAGAAAAAAAAGCTGAGAGGCCTCAAGAACTCCAAAGCAAATGAGCCCTAGAGAGCTAACACCACAAACGTACCCCAGAGATCAGACGAATCAGGTCAATGAGGAATGGAACCCTCGAAAAGAACCAACAGACTATGGCACCAGCGAAGACCCTTCCAAAAGGCAAACTGACAGAGAACCAAGGAGCTGCACGCCCACGTGAATAACCTCAAAGTGTTGTTCAGAGCAGTAACACCGCACGCCTAATACTGGACCTCAAAGCTCTGGCCTCACCCACACACCGATAAAAAGAAAGAGAAATCAATAGGCCCCAGCCCAAAAAACCCCGATCTGATCATATTGCAAACCCAGAGCAAGCTAGAGCTACTGGGGAAAGGATCCATCTTTGATAATATGGATCGAGCCCCAACCGGAGAAGGGATTGGCCACCATCCAAACCAGAGACCAAGACGGAGAAAAGATACCAGATCCAAGCCGAGAGCAGCCGCCACGAGACACCCATCCACGCAGGAGCATCCAAAAAACCGGTCTGCAACTTGCCAGATCCAGATCCGCACCTTGATCTAGCCTCCACGGATCTACCAAGCAAGAAAGGGCATGATCAACGAATAGAACGAACCCCAGCTGCCTAAGAGGAAGGCACCGACCACCATCGAGCCTGCAACAAGTCAGAGAGAAACCGATACCAACAGAAGACAACTCGCCGCGAGGGGAAACTGGAGAGTCCTGTCGAGAGATAACAGCATCGAAGGGCTGCCCACCGCCGGAAAAACAAACCGCCTCTGGAGGAGCCAGGAGAGTCCAGACAGGAGTATGCAGCAGGATAGTAGGGGAGAGACCACGTCGGAAGAAAGATCGAGGGAAGGAGACTGTGATAGGATGTGAGGACCTCCCGAAAGTGACCTACGCGAGGAGAGTGTCTGTGGCTAGGGTTTCCCCCAGTCGCAGAGCCTCTTCGGGGTAATAGCTTCCCTTGCTTGATATATTATTATATTCCATTGGTGGTAAATTGGGTAGCCACATAGGAGGTCTTAGACTTGATTGTGTCTTGCCTTAGGATTCCTTGAAGCTACTAGGGAAGCCTCTCTTGTGTTGGATTTATTCCTCACTAAAACAAAGGAAGTTGTTGCCTATGTGACAGTGGTAACATCTTCTAATGTTCCCACTCATTTTTCACCTTGTGAAGGCTTTGCACTAGGGTGCAAGATTGTGTGATAACAATATCCACTGCTATTAGTCAAGTATTAGGAGTGGAAGAGGAAGGAGAAGAAAAAGTGGTTTTCTTTTGAGTGAATTAACTAGCCTCGGGAAACTTAGCTTCAATCTTGGAAGCTAGTTGAAAAGCATGTTCCAATGAGGAAATCGAGAAGATTTCCATCTCCCTTCTGATATTAGGGAGCAAACTTGGAATAAAGTTGATCCAAAGGGTATTCTTAGAGTCTTGTACCTCAAGTTTAATTGAGAGCCAGCTGAAAACTGTGTACTACTGTACAATCTGACTTGTGAGTTGTTGGAGCTGCAACTGTTGAGCCAACATAGCATATTTTTACCCTAATGGGTAAAATCATATTCTGATGGCATCCTTGAAATCATCGGAAGTGCTGGTAGGCTGTTGGTTTGTGAAGCTAGTTTCATAGTGTGCATCTTCCACTAGTTGAGGGCATGCTTATCCATATGCAGTACATTGGCCACCAATATCTTCTGAGATCTATTCATATTGGACTGGGTCTTGAAATAGATTCAAGACTACAAAGCCAGGAATCCAGCCTATCCCAATTGTTTGATCTGTCTAATTTTGGGATGTGTTCAGCTGGAAATATTATTGTGCAATGGGAATAACAAAGGGCATGTTCGGCTGTGGGGTTATTGTTGTAGATTTGTTGTTGTGCAGCCATCATTTACTAAAACATGGACATCATGTTCTGCATCATTTCAGCCTGGAGTTCGTTTTGTTGTTTTTGTACAACTAGCTTCTTTGTTAGGAACCTTATCTATTGGTGCTATTTTTTCTGCATCTGCTCTGCCCAGAGATGAATGATATTGGAGTCCTCAGAAGAGTCTGAGTCTCTTGAAATGCATGAAGCCATGATGAAAAATTGAATCGGAGATTTTGTAAATCTAGAATAGAGAGTTGTGGTACTGCTGGCAGAATCCACAACATACCATAGGTTCAATCCTCGGTATTAAGTCTCTCCAGAAATTTTGCGGAAGGAGGTCTGCAAATCCATGGTTCTGACAAGTAGAATTAGCGGTACTGCAAGATGTGAAGGGAGTACTGCGACTTCGAGAAAATTGTTGAAAAATGATGGAAATTTGAGCGATAAGGTGTTAATTATTAATAATTTGGACAAATAAATGACCTGAAATAAAACTCTTGCATGACAGGTTTTGATATATGCACATCAACAAATGAAACACTCACACAAGAGATAAATTGCTCCAGCTGTACACACTGTACACTATATAATGTATTAGGGAGTACAAAATTGGTGGATAATAATATTTTATGTAGTGGTAGGTGAGGCATCATCTTTGAGTCTCCCATAATATGTATTACAATGTGGTAGGTGAGTTATACAAAATATAAAATACCAAATAGAAATTGAATACATTGTTGACTAAGACAACTATGATAGTTGCACTAGGTACAGAATCAGACTATCAATGCCTTTGTTTTTTCTGATGCGGAAGTATGCTGAGTCATTGTGTCTGCTGTGCTTAAGTGCAATGCTTAGTTTGTTCTTCTAAACAGGTCTTTTAATTGCCATTTTTTCCCTTCTTTGTACATTCCCATCCCTTAAGAGTAAGTTTGTTCTGGATGCTTAAGGATGACCAACTATGTTTTGAAACAGAAGCCTTTCAATTTGTTTACCACAGCACAACACTGGCTGCTGCAATGAGATGGATACTTTCAATGTTGTGACTGGTATACTTTGATATTGATATTGGGTCCAGTCTGCCACAACAATTGTAAAATTTCCAATATATCCTTCTATCTCTCTGCCATTTGTTTACATGTTAGGAAAGTTTGCTTGCCCTATATTCTCCCATTAGCATAATGGAGGATGTTATCTGGGACAATTTTTGTGCAGACCACCTGGTACTAGAGGTGAAATTGTTCTTATAACTGTGTTTCTCTTTTCAAGAATCTCTGTTATTAGGTTTCTGAGTCTACTGATATTGTTTGTTCATTGTTCTTTTAAGGTCGTTGAATATGAAGCATGTTTTTAGACAGCAACACTTACAAGATTGACAAGTTCAATTCTGCTGTGGTTAAATTATTTATGCACAACAGAGGACCTGAACATGATCATTGGATGTGTTGTGGTATTGGAAACTAAGATGTCTATTATCTGAGAGGCCAAGGCTTACCATGGTTCCCTTTTCTTCCTTTTTTTTTTATATACTTATTGTCTTGGTCAGGTTCTATTCTCAGTCCTTGATTTTAACTATTACAGATAAGGGATAAATATGACAGCAGAAAGGATGGCGAAGGGGCCTAAGGAGAGTACGACACAGAAAGATATTTCATCTAAAAGGTAGACTTGTTATTTCTATTTATTTCAATAATTTTTTATTTTGTGTTGTCAACGCAGTGGTGTTTTGTCTTTCAAGTTTTATTTAGAGACCGGTTTTCAATAAAAAGCCTATCATTAGTACTTTAAGTTTTTTTAAATCATTTGGCTCTTGTATGGATTGTAGGGATAGTATCTCTTTACTTTTACAGGTTAGAAATTACATCA
>ML802158.1:271134-284298 GCA_009831015.1 Picea engelmannii | reverse complement strand
CTTGTTGTTGGTTAACACTTCCACTTACATTGTCCTTCCACTGAATTGGATCAACAATTGAGAATGCACTCGAAGTGATATTTAGATCGGACGGTTGAGAGAGACTTCAGACCTTCATCCTTTGGGACTTCAGGACTTTTGACATTTGTTGGTGATGAAACTCCCGAAGTAAATCTGTCAGAGTGACGTAGCTTGCTTATGTCACTTGTTGACATGGCACAAGCCAATGTTATCTTGACACTTGTCATCATCTGATTATGCCATGTGTACTTGCTAATGTGGTCTTCCACATGTCCTTACTGATGTGATCTACCACATGTCCTTGCTAAGGTGGCCTGCTAACGTGGGTGAGACGTGTAGGAAGTGTAGTGGAGTGTGATGTCGGAGCATGGAGATGGTATGTATGAGTGGTTTGGTGGTTTAATCGAAGGGGGGGTTAGGCGGTAAGTGGTAATGAGTTAGGGGGGTCCAAGTTGATAGGAAGGTGACACGTATGAGGGTCTCACATGGGAAATACCACCAACTCAAATTTCCCCCCACAGTTAAAGGCAAAAAGGTCGGGGGGGTCTGATATGCGTCGTTGACCATAGATTTAAGTGCCCAATTATCAGTGGCTGAGATTAGCGCATCCTTCTTCTAACTTATCATGTCCTTCCACTTTAGAATGATCTGATGACTGAAATTTAATCTGACTCTCCAAACTTTGGGGATTTAAAATCTCAAACTTTGTTCTTCGTTTATCCTATCCTTCACTTAATTTGATATGACGATCGTGAAGACTCTCGAAGCAGATCCACGATCAAGGATTTTGATCTAGATCACGTTTCTATATAGCACTTCGCCTTCTGAGCTTCGATCTCTACATATTGTTCACTTCTCCTCCTAAGCTTATGCTTTTCCTGTTTTCCATCATTGCTATTGTGCTTTCCATCAATGACAAGCACATGCTTCCTGTAAAACATGCCAACAATCTCCCCCTTTAGAATTGATGGCAACCCTGAAAGGCTGCACTATTCTACTTAGACCTCCAACTGTAGGATCCATACCACACATTTTCTTCCCATTTGACATCAATGTCAAAGAAAACATGCTCCCACAGAGTTGTTGCAGTACTTTTCGGAGGTATCAGATATTCAACCAACACATACTCCCCCTAATAGGATGGACTCTCTTAGCTTGATAACAGAGTCATGCCCAACTTCTGGTGTAGATACTCAAGCTGAGATTTTGCAAGCGATTTAGTGAAGATATCAACAATTTGATCTTTGGATGGAATATAATGCAAAGAAACAATAGTGTTGGTCACATGTTCCCTCAAGAAGTGATACTTGATGGGTATATGCTTGGTCTTGGAGTGAAATACATGATTCTTTGGCACACTAATTTCACTAGTATTATCACAATGAATTGGGATCAGTTCAGTATATTTTACCTCCAAGTCTGCAAGTGTCTAAATCATCCACAATACTTGGGTATAGTAAGTAGCAGTTGCAATGTATTCATCTTTTGTAGTCGATAAGGAAATGGAACCTTGCTTCTTTCTCAACCATGCTACAAGAGAATCTCCTAAGAAGAATGCACCTCCACTCGTGATTTTCCTTTCATTCACATAGTTATCCCAATGAGCATCTGAATAGATTGAGAGTTGAAAATTCTGATTCCTAGGATACCATAGGCCATAGTTCATTTTTCCTTTCAAGTATCTGAATATTCTTTTGACAACTAACAAATGACTCTGTTTAGGTGCAGCCTGATACCTTTTTACCATTCCAACAACATGCATTATGTCTAGATGGGATGTTGTGATGTATAATAGGCTTCCTATCATAGACCTATATGAACTTTGATCAACATTAGGTGAGTCATCATCCTTTCTTAACTTGCATCCAGTGACCATAGGTGTGTTCATAGGTGTGGAATATTCCATTTGAAGCCTTTTCAATATTTCTCTTAGATATTTCTCCTGAGAAAGAAATATTCCTTCAAACCTCTGAGCAATTTGCAGACTAATAAAAAATGTCAGTTCCCTTTCATAGACATTTCAAATTCAGACTGCATGGAAAAAACAAACCATTGTACCAATGAAGCATTATTGCTTCCGAAGATTATGTCATCTACATTGACCATCACAATGAGAAAATCATTACCCTATGTTTTGATATATAGATTGTTGTCAATTGTTCCCCTCCTGAACCCTTTGTCTTGAAGATACTTATCCAGTCTGTAATACCAGGCATGAGGAGCTTGTTTCAACCCATATAAGGATTTCTTCAGTTTGCAAACAAATTCAAGGTTATCTGATAGTTGGAAACCCTCTGGTTGTTTCATATAGACTTCTTCTTTTAGATCTCCATTTAGAAAAGCTGACTTGACATCCATTTGATAGACTTTAAATTGTTTATGACAAGCATAGGCAAGAAACATTCTAATAGCTTCTAATCTTGCTACGGGCACAAATGTTTCATCAAAATTCAGTCCTTCTATTTGAGTGTATCCTTTGCAGACCAATCTAGCCTTATTTATTACAATATTTCCTTGCTCATACATCTTGTTTTTGTAGACCCATTTGGATCCTATTACATTTTTTATAGGTTGGCCTAGGAATGAGTTCCCAAGTGTCATTCTTTTCAATCTGGTCCAGTTCCTCATTCATTGATTTTAACCAATTTATGTCTTTACTAGCTTCATTAAAGTTCTTAGGTTCCACCATGGATATGAAGGCTATATGTGATTGCTTGGTGTCTTTGATTATCCTTCTCATGTTTTGTACACCTTTGTCTTTCTCACCAATTATCTAACTTTCGGGATGATTCTTTTTAGTAATTCTGGAGGAAGGATTTGATGTTGATTGTTGTCCCGACTCTTCTTGTCTGGGTGTCTCTTCTCCACCTGATTCGTCATCTTCTTGTGACTCTGAGATTTGTTGTTCTTTATTTTAATTATTCTCATCATCTTTTTCATCTAGCTTAGTGATTATTCTTTGTTGATCTTTTACATGAGTTTCTTCATCAATTCGAACATCAATACGGTCTACTAATTTATGCATTCCTTTGTTAAAGAATCTATATCCTTTATTGTTTATTGCATATCCTAAGAAGATATCCTCATCAACTCTACTATCAAATTTTCCCAGATGATCATCATTATTCTTGATGTAGCATTTACTTCCAAATACTTTGAAATGCTTGATTGATGCAGGTCGACCAAACCACAACTCATATGGATTTTTATCATTATTCGGCCTTATATGTGCTTTGTTTAGAATATGAATAGTCGCGTGAACAAACTCCACACAAAAGGTTTGTGAAATTTCCCTTCAGTCATCATATCCCTTGCCATCTGCTGAACTGATCTATTTTGGTGTTCTACAACTCCATTTTGTTAAGGAGTACCTGGAATAGTATATTCTCTTTTAATTCCATGTCTGTCACAAAATTCTTTGAAGTTTCATGACAGAAACTCTCCTCTCCTATATGAGTGAATTGCCTTTAACTTCCTTCCTATCTAATTCTCAGCTAACGCCTTAAACTTTTTGAACTTCTCAAATGCATCATATTTTTCTCTCAGAAAGGCAACCCACGTAAGTCTGGAGAAGTCAGCAATGACTAGCATAAAGTAACATTCTCCTCCAGTACCTTCCTTTCACAATGGTCCACACCGATACATATGAACAATTTGAAGTGGTTTCTCTGAAAAATGTGAAACTCATTGATTTGAATTGAGCACAAGTCAGCTTCCCCATTTGACAGGATTCACATACAGAGTTATTAGGCTTAGATATTCTTGGAAGGTCTTTCACAACACCTTCATTATTCAGTTTGACAATATGATCAAAATTCAGGTGTTCAAGCCTTCTGTGCCATAACCAACTTCCATCAAATTTTCTTAAATGACATTTCTCCTTATCTTCCTTCAGAACATATACATTGTTTTCGGTTCTAACCCCTTTTGAAATCAACTCTCTTGTGTTTACTGTCTTTATTTTACAATTCTTGGAAGTGAAAGTGACTTCACATCCTCTGTCACATGTTTGACTAACACTAAGAAGATTATTCTTTAAACCATCAACAAATAGTACATCTTGATCCTTTCTTCTTCCATTACTTAAGCTTACTAGACCTTTACCTCTGATCTTTCCTAGAGCATCATTTCCAAAGGTCACACTCCTTGGTTTATTTGCTTTGAGTGATATGCACTTACTTTTGTCACCTATCATATGACTGGAGCATCCATTGTCAATATACCAGAGGTATTTTTTTCTTTGAGATGACAACACTAATCCACACTTGTTATCTTCATTCGTCTTCCAAACCTTGACGTTTTCATCTCTGTGATTTGAATCTAGCTTATAGTTCTTTAAGCGATAGTCTACAGCTTTATGTCCATAATTATGGAAGATGTAACATTCTAGTTCATTGAATAAAGGATCATAATGATTGTTATGCTTATTCTGTGTCTTTTTCCCAGCCATCACATGATTTGCAGTATGTGTTTGTTTGTTACTTGGTTGTCTCATTATTTGTTGTGGTAGGTATTTATTCCTTGGTTGTATTAATTTCTCATGTCTAAATCTTAAAGAACAATTTACAACTTTGTGGCCAAAGTTAGAGAAGTAAAAACAATATCCATAGAAAACATCTTTGTACCGGGAAAATGGTTGTCTTCTTTGAGCAGGTTGATTTCTTCCATGTTGATGATTTCCTTGAGAAGAGGGTGTATTATTTATTTGTTCTACAAATTAAGTTCCAGTAGCTTTTCCTTCACTCCTCCTTGGTGGTTGATTCTCTTCCTTTGTTTCTGCAGGTTTGTTGTTGTCAATAGTTGTAGATTTGACCAACTTGATGGATTCTTTGTTTCTTGGCTGACCACTACTTGATCCCTCTTCATAACCCAAACCATTTTTCAACTTTGAATTCCTTTATTGATTCAGAATGGAGGTTAATCCTTATGAGGCTTTAATACTTGTCAGATTATGATGATATAAGGCCTAAAATTTCTCTAGATCTTTTCTAACAATCACTACTTCAACTTCCAATTTTTCACCTTTTGTTTTGAATTCCTTCAATTGTTGTTTGAGGGTGTCTTCAATCTTCTTAGCTTCTTCTAACTTAACCTTCAATGTATCAATTTCTTCAGATGGTTCCTTGCATGTTTTCTCATACCTGAGCAGTAATTGTTTTTGTTTTCTTTTCTTTTCTCTGAGTCTATCAATCTCTTCCATGGCACTAGCAAGTTCTCCTTCAAGATCTACTACTACTTCATAATCAATGAACTCACTTACTGTATCTTCAGTCTATAGATATTCTAAATCTATTAGCATGATATCATTTATTTTATCTTCAATAGAAGAGTCACTGCTTTCATCATCTGAGGGATCATCATCATTGTTTACACGAAGGATTTTCTTCTTAAAATTATTATTTGTATAGACCTGTTGGCCCTTAGTTATGGATTAAGGAAGAAAACGAAGAAAAAGGAAGGGAAAAGATGAAGTACGAACTGCGCAGAAGACACACTGACTGAGATTGGGTCGAAGTGGTCAAAGAAGAATAAAAGAAGGAGTGAAGTAAGGGGATATCTATCCATTGAATGAGGAGATCGAGGATGATAGATCATCAAGGAAGATGGATCATGGACAACTCAGCCAGCGAAAGAAGATGTCAACGAGTGCTTTGGATCACCTCACAGAAAAGAAGGAACAACAGGATGGAGAAGCCCAAGAAGTACAGGTCAAGTTGACTTAGGGTTTTAGATACCTAGGGTTTCGACACCTAGATTTCGGCCTAAGGTCGTCTGAGAGTCATTGTAATGTATAAATAGGGACCTAGATGAGAGAAGAGGGGTTTGTCATTATTGTGGATGATCATTGTTTTTTATACTATTGTGTATTGTGCGAGAAAGAAGTGTTGTGTGAGAGAGCATTCTTTATTGTAATATCTTCAACTAGGTGTGAAGATCAACCCTACAGTTGGGTGCACAGGGAGGGGAGATAGAGAAGAGAGAGAGATCTGCAAGCTAGGAGTGAAGATAGAACTTTATGTTTTCGTATAATATATCAAGAAACGCAGTTTTGTGGACGTATCCCTAGGGAGAGGGTGAACCACGTATATCTTGTTGTTCTGTGTGACTGATGTTGTGTTCATTTACTTTATGATGTAGTGTTATTGCATCATTGTGTTAGATGTGAGATGTAACTTATGCAGTAGGTTTAAGGGAGATAAAGAGTAACTAGATTGTTGTGTGTTGTTGCCTTGGATCGACTTTGCATTTCCTATGGTTGTAGACACCTGTGTCCTGCAACCCCCTATTGCTACTTTGGGTGAGACTACATATGTTTTTCATGTGTTTCCAAAAGGGCCAGTAGTTAGGGCTTTTTGGTGCATTGTTGAAGAGTTGAACCCTAGGTCTACCCCTGTCCCAACAAATGTGTTATGGAGGCAGAGAGACCATTGATTCTGGAAGAGGCACATGAGGGCATCACAGGGAAAGAAACAATGCAGAAGGTTCTTAGAGCTAGCCTCTGGTGGCCCACTTTACAAAAAGATGCTAAGGAATACTACAGAGTCTGTGACGTATGCCAAAGATTTGGGAAACCATCCAGAAGAGATGAGATGCCTTTAACACCTCAACTAAATTTGCAGGCATTTGAGAAATGGGAAATTGATTTTGTAGGACCTATCAACCCACCAGGAAAGCGCATAGGAGCCAGATACATCATCACTACAACTTATTATTTGCCAAGATGGGTAGAAGCAAGAGCATTCAAGGACTGTAGTGCAACTACAATTGCATGATTCATATTTGATGATATCATAACTAGGTTTGGATGTCCAAAGATCCTGATGAGTTATCAAGGCACTTATTTTATTAATAAAACTATTGAAGCCTTGACTCAGGAATTTGAAGTTCACCATCAGAAGACCACCCCATACCACCCATAGGAAAATGGTACGAACAAATATTTCAATAAGATCTTGGAGACAACACTGATGAATATTTGCAGTGTAAACATGGATGGTTGGGATTTGAGAGTACCAGCGGTATTATGGGCCTATAGAACCACTTGCAAAAAGCTGACAATGCAGACTCCCTTTAAGTTGGTTTATGGTCTAGAAGTAGACGTACCTATGGAATATTTAGTTCCTATCTTAATAATTGCAACATTTACAGATATGGATGACACTGGCGTTGTTCAAAACAGGCTTGCACGGTTGGTGGAACTAGAAGAAGATAGATTTATCGCAGGATTTCAATAGCGGGTACAAAAGGAACGGGAAAAGGCCTACCATGACAGACATATCAAGAAGAAAGCATTTAAGAAAGGATATCTAGTATTGGTATATGACAACAAGTTCATGAAGCATCCAGGGAAGTTCAGGACACATTGGATTGGGCCATATGAGGTTTCCTACGTTACAGAAGGAGGAGTTGCGCAATTGAAGAATTTGAAGGGAGAATGGAAGGAAGGTTTGGTAAATGGGAGCCAGTTGAAATTGTACTATGACAACTAGCTACCTCACAGCTCTCAGTAAAAGCATAAAAAGAAGGGTCTAGGTACCAGGTGCAGTTGAAACTGGGTACCAGACACAGAAAAGACAGTCTACACAAGGAAGGAATGGATAGAGAAGAAAGCATGGGCTACTCTGCGTAGTTAGAAGTCGAAGTGAAATAGAAATTTCAGACCTGAAGTGCCTCGGGACGAGTCACAGGTGAGTGTTGGGGGCCTGTTGGCCCTTGGTTATGGATTAAGGAAGAAAACGAAGAAAAAGGAAGGGAAAAGATGAAGTATGAACTGCGCAAAAGACACACTGACTAAGATTGGGTCGAAGTGGTCAAAGAAGCAGAAAAGAAGGAGCAAAGTAAGGGGAAATCTAGTCGTTGAATGAGGAGATTGAGGGTGATAGATCATCAAGGAATATGGATCGTGGACAACTCAGCAAGCGAAAGAAGATATCAATGAGTTCTTTGGAGCACCTCATGGAAAAGAAGGAACAACAAGCTGGCGAAGCCCAGGAAGTACGGGTCAAGTTGACCTAGGGTTTTAGACACCTAGGGTTTTAGCATCTAGGGTTTCAACACCTAGGTTTCGGCCTAAGGTCATCTGAGAGTCATTGTAATGTACAAATAAGGACCTAGATGAGAGAAGAGGGCTTTGTTGTTATTGTGGATGATCATTTTTTTTATACTATTGTGTATTGTGCGAGAGAGAAGTGTTGTGTGAGAGAGCATTTTGTATTGTAAGACCTTCAGTTGGGTGTGAAGATCAACCCTGCAGCTAGGTGCGCAGGGAGGGGAGATAGAGAAGAGAGAGAGATCTGCAAGCTAGGAGTACAGGTAGAACTGTATGTTTTTGCATAATATATCAAGAAATGTAGTTATGTGGATGTAGCCCTAGGGAGAGGGTGAACCACATATATCTTGTTGTTCTATGTGACTGATGTTGTGTTCTTTTACCTTCTGATATATTGTTATTACATCATTGTGTTAGATCTGAGATATAACATGCGTAGTAGGTTTAAGGGAGATAAAGAGTAACTATATTGTTGTGTGTTGTTGCCTTGGATACACTTTCCATTTCCTCTGGTTGTAGACACCTGTGTCCTACAACCCCCTATTGTTACTTTGGGTGAGACTGCATCTACTCTGCAGGTGTTACCGAAAGGGACAGTAGTTAGGGCCTGTTGGTCATTGTTGAAGATTTGAACCCTGGGTATGCCCATGTCCCAACAAGACCTTCTTGTGTTTGTGCTTTTCTTCATCGTCATATGTCTCTTTTGTGAGGACACTTAGATTCAAATTGACCTATCTTACCACGATTGAAACATTTGAAGGGTAGTTTACCTTTGTATTTTCCTGATCCTGTCTTCAGTCTTCTCACAAAATTTTCTTCAATCTCATCTATATCGGAGTCTGTGTTTTTATCTACTTTAAAATATGCCTCTCTTGTAGTGGATTTACCTTTCGTGGTTCTCATTTCATAATCATTTAGGGTTCCAAGAAGTTGATCTAGTGTCAACATTTTGTAATCAGTTATTTCCTCTATAATAGAGACCTTTAAGTTAAATCTATCAGGAAGAGATCTTAATATTTTATGAACTAGAAATGATTCAGCTATCGTTTCATCTAGGCCTTTCATAGTGTCCTAGGAATTTCATAGTGTTGACAAGTTCTTCTATACGTAAGAAGTGCTTACTAATAGTTTCATCTTCATCCATCTTTAACTGCTCAAATTTCAGTCTGTGAGTCTGAAGTTTTGCGTCTTTCACCTTTTGATTACCTTCATAACTACTTATCAGCTTGTCCCCCATAACTTTTGTTGAATCACAGTGCATGAATTTGAAAAACTCGACTTTAGCAAGTCCATTGAGGATGGAATTCATTTCTTTTGCATTAAATCTAAACTCCAACTTATCATATTTTGAGGCCAAGACTACAGGCTTCACATATCCCATTTCAACGACATCCCAAACATCAACACCCAGAGACATTAAATGTGTTCTCATCCTTATTTTCCAGAAGATGAAGTTTGTTCCATCAAACAGAGGGGGTCTATTAGTTGAACTTCCATCATGACTAGTCATGTTTGATCTTAAGAATCTACCTTTGATCAAAGGCACCTGCTCTGATACCAATTGTTGGAAATATAACTAAGAGGGGGGGGTGAATTAGTTATGTATATAAGATTGAAAATTTTCTTGTTATTTTTCTGATTATTTCTAGATTATTATTTAATGTGTCATTGATAACTTAACATTCATAGATAAATAATGATCAATCACACAGAATACATAGAGACACTGATTTTCCTGAGGAAACCCATAAAGGGTGAAAACCTCTTCTTCTTAGCATGTCAGTCAAGCTCCAACTTTCATGTACATCACAGTCTTTGAGATCCAACTCAAATGTGAGGCTACAAACACTAATATAAAAATACAACTTGCAAATAGCAGCAAATCTCAGATTTCTCTAGCACCAACTATATGGAAGCACCAACTCCCAGGTTTCTCTAGCACCCACTAGATAGAAGCACCAACTCCCAAAATATCTTCTAGCACCAACTAGAATTTAGAGGACTGCAATCCTCCCTAGCACCACCCTACCACCCTGATTGAATATTACAAAACTTTACTTACTTTCTTTATCTCTGATATGGTATGTTACAACTCCATGTCTCCTCTGCCTTCTTCAGCTTCTATGCTCTGTTCCGCTTCTACATCTTTATGCTTCTATGCTCAACTCTTTTTCCTCCTACACACAACACCCTATTGTCTATATTCTCTTATGCCTTTGATGCTCTGTGCTGCATATGCATGATCTTCACTGTGCCACTAATCTCCACTTCAGGTACTACACTGCATCTCCTCCTACCCACATGCATAAATATCGAAAAAAGTACCCTATCTTCTTTGTTTTGCATGTCTTTCTCACGTCGAGTCCTCTGCCTGATCATCATTCAAACTCTTCATCTTTCCTACTGGTTATGTTTTATCTATTCATCATCAGTGGTTGTTATCCAAATACTCTTTGGCTTCTCTAGCAGTTATCCTGAACCTGTTCATCACTAGCAGTCGTTATCCTGAGATTCTTTGGCTTCTCTAGCAGTCGCAATTCTTCGTCTTCTCTTGTCACATACCCACTACCTAAATCAGATTTATTTTCTGGTCTTCTACTAAATCAGAAGCCCTAAACCTCCATGGAGGACTAGCGTAAGCTGGCTCTTTCTCTCTCCCCGCTCCCATGTGGTCGCGGGTCATGATCAAAGTCCGAATAAATGCAATACCTCTTTCATATTTCGCGCCTCGGCGCTACAGTGATGTCGAGTCGTTTGACTTGGCAACCACCGAACCCTGAAAGGGATAGCGATCGGCCAATGGGGATGAATCCCTACAGGGTTAGAAAATGGCTAATAGGAACAAATCCCAACAGGGCTAGAGAACATCCAATGAGAAACGACCCCATTTCGCGGTTAAGTGGAATATAGGTGGCAGAGAGGGAAAGGCGACACGATAGTCGACATGACAAGATGGGCCCCACTTCACACACCACACTATTCTGAACCCCACCCCCCCCCCATTAAAGGAAGAATGGAAAGGGGGGTCTGGAATCCACCTGAGATCCGTTGATCATGATGAATTAATCTCGACCGTTCGAGAGTTACGCGTACAATTCCTGACCCCCCCCCCCTTAAAAGAATAATGGCAAGGGGGCTCTGGAATGCATCCTCAACCGTAGATCTGGGCAGGTGGACTTTGTCCATCCAGATCTGCTCGCTACTTACCCTAATGTGCGTTTGCGCCCTAGCGTAAAACTGACATCCCTTCCTCACATCGGACGGTCGTTATGGACCCTAAGATTTCCTGAAGAAATCTTGTTCGTTCATCAGGACTTAGCCACATGCTATCGTCTCGACATTATGGGTCAGGATTTGTCAAGGCAAGAGCCCGAGTTTTTGTCAGCGGAACTCTCGAATCCTCGATCCCCAATTTCCCAAAATGGGTAATCTCTCAACATGTCACCTCCTTAAATCGGACGGCTCACAACTGCTCCGGGGTTTCCACCATGGAAAGTCCTGATCCCTTGTCACTAGGAATCCCGATATCGCGATTCCCGATTTCCCGAAATAGGAGATCTCGCAACATGTGGCCTCCATTAATCGGATGGCTCAAATCTATCACAGGGTTTCCACAATGGAAAGTCCCGATCTCTTGTCAACAGGAATCCTAATTCCATGATTCTCAATTTCCCGAAATGGGAGATATCGCGACTCATGGCCTCCGTTAATTGGACAAATCAGATCTATCCCTGGGTTTTTCGCCCCTATACACTGGGATCTTAACCCTCGGGTAACTCCTGACAGATCCAATGACTGTCGGGTTTTTCAGCCGAGATCCAACGGCTCAAACCGATTCCTAACTTGTGGGCTTTCCCACAACTTCCTAGACGTGGGAAAGACCCACGGTCCAGATACTCTCATGGACCCTGGGGATCTACGGTCCTGATTTCTTCTCTATCCATGAAGTCACAGAGGAACTAAGTAGTAGGGCGTTTAACACCCTACTTTCTCCTACCAATCTAACGGTCGTGAGTGACCATAGATTTCCCGACGGGATCTCATCCGTCGATTAATACCTATCAGGGTTAATACACTTAACACTCCATTTTCCTCTTACCAAATCTAACGGTCATAAGTGACCACATATTTCTCGATGTAATCTCATCCATCGATTCGTTACTTCATCCTTATACTGCCATATTGAGTTTTTCAAGAGGGTCATTCCTCTTTGTGCAGGGTTACTAAGGCCTTACGCCTTCACATTCACTTTCCTGGTTCTTGATGGGCTTCTCAAGGAAGGTATCTCTATGGGGAGATTCACTCAGGGTACTATCTAAGGCAGATAAGGGTATTGTCCACCCGAGATCCAGACATGAAGTCTGAATTAGATCAGTACGCATGTAAATAACAATTCATGAGGACATATGCCATATATAGTCTCTTCCATACAAATATACAACTACTAGTACTGATCAAAACATCCTACAAACATTCTTACAATGAATTCATTCATAGTTTCACAGCTTATGGGCATAATCATTAGAATAAACATATATATATATATATATATATATATATATATATATATATATATATATATATATATATATATATATATATATATGCCAGAGGCAAAACACTTATCAGAAATAACACCAGGAGTCAAGAAACTGCTGAGAGGGGTGCTCGTTTCCACCCAACTGTAGGCTTAGCAACTCCCAGCGGATTTACCACTAGCCACCCCCGAGCTGAGACCATAATGCTATGAGACTGCATCTATGTCTACCAGTGACCAGTAGCAAAGGTTACTCTCCTTCATCTCTGCTATCACTCACTTTGCATATTGCCAGAGTTCTCCCCTTGCATCGTCCCCAATCGCTTCTACCCCACGCCTTATCCTCTTGCGAGGTTGTGTGTGGCACGATTACCCTCATGCTGGTCAAGCCTGATGGCTCTACGGATGGGCATTTCACCTCCCATCCCTCATTAAACCATTTACCTACAAGCCTGCGAGACATTTAATTCAAGGTCAGCGAGCCACTTTTGGTTCTCCAAGCCAGTGGAGTCCAAATACGGTATTAATTCTCGGTGGAAGTTAACGCCACCTTTCC
>ML802158.1:237952-253580 GCA_009831015.1 Picea engelmannii | reverse complement strand
CATACATGCTATCTCATGATTATATCACAAGCACCATCATCATTATCAGTATCATCCGATGGCATCAACTGCATCATCTCTCAAATCCATACTCCATCTGAGTAATCAAGCATGATACTGAATAAGTCACTCACTCCACATAGTGATACAAGAACCATTCTTCTAATCTGGACATATGTCCTAGAAGAATAACTATTCCGACAGATGTTGGAGGCCACACCATGGGATACAAGGACTAATATTCTAATCCAGACATATGTCCTAGAAGAATAAATGTCCTGGACCATTTTCTGATTGGAGAATGTCTGTCCACTAGCACACTAATTGTCCATATAGCTAATAATCATTTTCAACACTATTGATAGTCTACATGGAAATCAGGACAATGTCATTCAATAGAACACAATTGTTTCTATCCATAGTAGTACACAACTACTATCCAATGGTACACAACCACACCAAGTATCATACGACTACTTAATCAGTGACACATAGTCACAACCAGTGGAACACATCCACCACAGTAGCATACATCTATTTTCCAGAGACATACAATCTCCATAACAATCATATCATCTTATATCAACTTGCATAGAAACAATATCATGATATAAACTGAGTCATATGGGCCATTATTCCACTCACATCTATGAGATATGGAAGAGCATATTCCCTCAGAAAGTAAAACATTAGCGATGGGCTATCTGGACTATTCTTCTCAAGCATAGAAGAATAATTGTCCCTGATTTATGAGCCTGGATCATTCACCTAATTGGGCCATTCCTTCGACACTAGTCATAGTGCAACCTGGGGAGAATGAGTCTACCCTAGGGTGTTGGGTATGTGTTATATTATTTGCATGTGTGTGTGTGGGTGCGTCATATTCAACAAAGCGGTTTTCTAAATTAATCTTGGATTAAGGGATTAGGGTTTTGGTAGCTACGAAATACCTAAAATATTGTATATATTGTATGGTGAATGGTGAAATTAATACAATGAAGAGTTGAAAGGTGCAACACTAAGGAAGGATGGTTTTCTCCCGGTTAAGGGTTTCCAGTGTAAATCTTTGTGTACTATGTGCATGAGCCATTGATTAATTTATGTTTTTCTTAAGAATCGATATGCATTTCTTTACTTCACAAGTTTAAAACTTACATGTGGTATCAGAGATCGTTTTTTGCTTCAGGGGGATGCCTTTGTTGCTGAGGGTTTGGCTTGGTCTTGATAGATCAATTTTATCTTGGGTCTATGATAAATCTAGTTTTAGTGGGATATTTTGAAGTGGTTATTCGAGTGTAGAAAGAAAAATGGTGAGCTCTTATAGAATCGAGATAGAAAAGTTCAACGCTAAAAACTTTGAGCTATGGAAGATCAAGATGGAGGACCTTCTTGTAGACAAAGAACAATGGATCATTGTGGATCCTAGTACACATCCTACTGGTACACAGTCTACTGGCACACAATCTACTGGTACACAAACTACTAGTACACCACCTACTGGTATGTCGAAGGAAGATTGGGAGAAGTTGGAAAGAAGAGAAAGGAGTACTATTCGACTTTGCCTGGCATATTCGGTGTTGTTGAATGTCTCAGGAGAATCTACAGCCAAGGAACTATGGGATAAGTTAGGGAATTTGTATCAATCAAAGTCCCTGGTAAACAAGTTGTTTCTTTGAAAGAATTTGTATCATCTTAGGATGGAATATGGAGATTATGTGACAAAACATCTAAATGCCTTTAATAATCTGGTAAGTCAACTGGTATATGTTAATATTACAATTGCAGAAGAAGATAAGGTATTACTTTGCTATTTTCTTTGCCAGACTCTTGGGATAATCTAGTTGTAGAAATTGGTAGTACCGCTCAATCTACATTGAAGTATGAGGATGTAGTTGCATCCTTGTTATCTGAAGAGATGAGGCGAAAAAGCATGGATAGTCAGAGAACAAATGTTTTATTTGTAAGAGGTCGTACCCAAGACAGGAATATTGGTAAGTCTTTTGGGGGGAGATCCAAATCTATAGGTAGATCTAAATCTCCAGGAAAATATTTGAGGAAATGATGGAAGTGTGGTAAAACAGGGCATTATAAGAAATATTGCAAGTCTAAGAAGATTGATAAACCAAAGGGATATGATAATACCTCTTACACATAGGCAAAAAACTCCACTAAAGAAGGAGGTGATGTTTACCTGGCATCTACAAGTACACATGCAGACCGTGGTGTATGGTTAATTGACTCGGGTGCGTTATATCATATGACTCCTCACAGGGAGTGGTTCTGTGAATATGAAAAATATGATGGTGGTGATGTATTCCTAGGATATGAATCGACAGCCAAAATCATGGGACGTGGAAGGGTTAATTTGTTGCTAAAATATGGAAGGATTATAACTCTCCCTAGGGTTCTGCACATTCCAAAACTAGCCAGGAGCCTAATATCTGTAAGCAAGTTGGATGATGTATGAGTGGATATTGTATTGGGAAATGGAACTTGCAAGATGGTATGAGGAGCAATGGTGTTGATGAGGGGATTTCGGTGTGGAACTATGTACAAGTTGTTGGGAAGCACTTATACTAATGGGTGTAACAACTCAGTTGTCCCTGAGTAGAGAAATAAAGAAGACAAGACCAATACTATCCCTGGAAAGAAGACCATGTTGTGGCATCAAAGACTGGGGCATATTGGAGAAAAGGGCCTTTGAACACTACACAGTAAAGTTATGGTTGAAGGTATGTCTAATTGCACTCTGGATTTTGTTTCTATGAACATTGCATATATGGTAAACAAAATCAAGTAAGATTCCCATCTGGTGCTATTAGAGCAAAGGGGATCTTAGAATTCATACGCATAGATGTGTTTGGACCTGTGCATGTTCCATCACTAGGTAAATTTGTGTATTATGTTTCATTCATAGATGATTTCTCAAGGAACACGTGGATTTTCTTTCTTAGAAAGAAATATGAGGTATGTGATAAATTTAAAGAGTTTAAGGCTCTAGTATAAAATCAGACAGAGAATGAATTAAAGGTATTGAGGATAGATAATGGTGGAGAATTATGCGGAAATGAATTCGAAGAATTCTGTAAGAAGTGTGGCATAGCAAGGCAGAAGACTACTCCATACACACCTCAGTGAAATGGAGTTGCAGAAAGGATGAACATGACATTGATGGAAAAAGCAAGGAGCATACTTAGTGGTGCCGAGTTGGGACAAGAATTTTGGGTAGAGGCACTGGGTACAACATGTTACCTATTCAATCGATCACCCTCATCAGCGTTGGATGATAAAACTCCACACGAGGTATGGACTGGTAAGAAACCCTCTCTTGAACATATCAGAGTGCTTGGTTGTGATGCTTATGTACATGTTCCAAAGGAAAATAGGAGTTGGATAATAAAGTTGAAAAGTCTATCATTATGGGTTATAAATATGGTGTGAAAGGTTATAAGATTTGAAACCCGAAAACTAAGAAGATTGTTTACAGTCAGGATGTTGTTTTTAGAAAGGTAAAAGATGTTTCCAAAAAAGAATTTTTACCAAGGCAGGAAGAACCTGAGAAAATAGAGTTTGAGTTGGATGATGAAAAATCTAAATCATTTGAAGAAGATGAAGAAGAAGAAGAAGAAGAAGAGCCTCATACCCAAGTATTGAGGAGATCAATGAGGGAAAGAAGGCAACCAGAAAGGTATATTCCACCTAATTTTCATTATAATTTTGCTTTATCTATTACTGATGATGATCCCAGAATTGTCAAGGAAGCAGTGAATTCAGAGGATTGTAAACTATGGAAGAAGGCCATGGTTGAAGAAATGGATGCCTTGGATAATAATGAGGCGTGGGATATAGTTGATTTGTCAGCTAGAAGAAAATTTGCTGGTAGCAAATGGATTTTTAAGAAGAATTTTAATGCAGAAGGAAAAGTGGAGAAATACAAAGCTCAGTTAGTAGCAAAAGGTTATTCCCAGGTAGAGGGAATTGACTTTGGTGATATTTTTTCTCATGTTTCCAAGTTAACTTCTATTATATTTATTTTATCTATTGTTGTTGATTTTGATCTTGAAGTGGAATAGATGGATGTGAAGACAACATTCCTACATGGGGATCTGGAAGAAGAAATCTACATGAAGCATCCAGAAGGCTTTGTAGTGAAGGGAAAGAAAGAGTTGGTTTGTAAGCTAAAGAAGTCACTATATGGTCTGAAGCAATCACCTAGGATGTTTGACACATACATCCTTGGATTAGGATTTGTGAGAAGCAGGGTTGATCATTGTGTATATTCCAAGAAGGATGGTAATCACTTCATTTATGTAGTGTTGTATGTTGATGACATGTTGAAGGTAGGAAATAACATTGATGTTATCACGGAGGTGAAATGACAGTCATCGTCCAAATTTGACATGAAGTATCTCGGTGTTGCTAACTTCATTCTGGGAATGGAGATTAAAAGAGATCATGCAAACAGGAAACTCTGGTTGAATTAGAGAAAATATGTTGAGACGATATTGAAGAGTTTTTATATGCATGGAAGTAAATCGGTCAAGGTTCCTATTCCTATAGGTGTAAAGTTATTTGCAGATCAGTATCCCAAGACACAAGAAGAAGAAGAGGACATGTATCATGTTTTGTATTCCGATGCAGTTGGCATTTTGATGTATGCAATGGTCTGTACTAGACCGGACATTACACATGCAGTGGGAGTTTTTAGTAGGTATATGTCAAAACCAGGGAAGGATCATTGGACAACAATAAAGAGGGTCTTCGGGCATTTTCATGGCACTACCAATTATGGATTGTGCTACCAAGGAAGACTGGGATTAGATAGAGTGGTGGACATACATGGTTTTGTTGATGCAGACTGGGATGAAGATCTAGATCACAAAAGATCCACAAGTGGGTATGTGTTTAACCTATTTGGAGGAGCAATCAGTTGGATGAGAAAAATACAGGATGTTGTGGCACTATCAACTATAGAAGTTGAATACATGGCAGCCACTCATGCAAGCAAGGAAGCAGTATGGTTACAGAGATTATGTTCAGGTATTGGGTTGATACAAAAAATAATGAGATTAGAGTGTGACAATCAGAGTGCAATCTTCTTGGAAAATAACCCTTCTTATCATTCGAATACAAAGCATATTGATGTTCAGTATCACTTTGTGAGAGACATGGTTGAAGAAAAGAAGGTGTTGTTGGAAAAGATTGACACTTTGAAGACTGTTGCAGATTCATTGACAAAGTCTGTGACAACAGAGAAGTTCTCCTGGTGTAGAGTAACAATGGGTATTTCTTCCCTGGATTGTTGACTATGTAATCTTGTGAACCCCTATATGAAAATAAAACAACAAGTGGGATAATGTTGGGTATGTTTTATATTCTTTGCATGTGTGTGTGGGTGTGTCAGATTCGACAGAGCGGTTTTCTAAATTAATTTCGGATTAAGGGATTATGGTTTTGGTAGCTACATGATACCTAAAATATTGTATATATTGTATGGTGAATGGTGAAATTAATACAATGAAGAGTTGAAAGGTGCAGTACCAAGGAAGGTTGGTTTTCTCCTGGTTAAGGGTTTCCAGCATAAATATCTGTGTACTATGTGCATGATCCATTGATTAATTTATGTTTTTCTTAAGAATATGTATGCATTGCCTTACTTCATAGGTTTAAAACTTACATAGGGAATTCCTCTCACTGATTGTTGAACCTAGACCATTCACCTAACTGGGTCATTCCTCCGACACTAATCATAGTGCAACCTAGATAGAATGAGTCTGCCCTAGAAAATGATTGTCCTGGGCCAACCTCCAAAATAGACCATTCTTCGAAACTTATGACAATTATGAACTTTGAAAGAATGTTTGTCTGGTGAGGCGGACCATTCTACTTGACCACTACTTCGAGTGACTGCCAAGAAGAATGACTGTCCTAGACCATTCCCCCACACTGGCCAAAAGGGGAATTGTTGTCTATGGCACATCAACAATCTATCGAACCATTTTCATTACAAAAATGACTATCCGATCTAGACCATTTTCCAAACTAGAAAATGCTCGTCCGTCAAAAATCTCAAACCACTTTCTGAACTGGAAAAGAATTGCTCATCCTAGACCATTTTTCGAACTAAAAAATGATTTTCCGTAAATCAATAACACATCAGTGCTCCCTCCCAAACTAGGAGTAATCTCTTCCTTTTTCAATAAGGAAGTCCTCTCCATGAGCCCCAGCTTGCAAACTTTTCATCTTGGATAGAGGATTTACCAACATATCTTTTATCTTCTCATATGTGGAGATATATTGGAGAACCACTTCTCCTTTCTGGAATTCATCACAGAGAATGTAATTCTTTATCTCAATGTACTTTGGTCTATTATGGAACACTAGTTTTCTTTGAAGGCTTCATGTAGCTTTGATCATTACAATATATCATGGTTGAATTCAACACTTTTGTTTCCTGCTAGCTCACGACATTGTGGAAAGGCTCAAACTGAAGCATATCCAAGTAGCACTTCTTCTGTCATCATGAGATTTTTCCATGGATTAGCAATCCATCATCCCAAACTTTTGAGTAACTATTCCGATACACTATCTCTATCATAGAAAGTTTTCACCTCGCTTCTGTTGTATATGAGATACTCTGCATCAAGTCATTTGAATCATACAAGGTCTTCTTATATCTGCATACATGGGTCTTTTTCTAGTATACCTGAAAAACCTTGAGATTTATTTACATAAGCTTCTTCCTCAAATGATCTATTGGGAAGAACAATCTTTTACAACCAAATGATGTAAACTTCAATCCATGGATACTGCAAGAGATATAATAGCTCATATAGAGGTATATCTGGTTTATGGGAACAAGTTGTTATCATAGCCTTCTCCTCCTTCTGGAATAACCTCTAGTTATGAATCTCGCAATGCTTCCATTCATAACCATTTTTCACAATTTATTACATATATTGTTATTCATCATAACGTATGTTTCTTCTGCTTGATTGCTTCTAGTGGTTTCAAACCAAGCTGGTAGTCTTGTGATTCTTGGTATAATAACTTGTTGTTCTAGCTTTTATTTATTTCTTGGAATCTTAATGTTCTTCCTCATGTTTCACTTTATCTCTTGGGTCCATGGAGTCTTCTATAGATTCCATGACCTAAAGATTCCAACTTCTTCCTTTCATCATAGGATCATGGATGTAGATGGACAACCAAGGATACTTTGAGGCTTCTTTTCGAAGAAGACTTCTTCTGAACACGTGTTGCTTATCTTGGTTGCTACTTTCAATGGGAACAAGAACATATACTTCATAATCCTCAATGGATCATATCATTTAGGATTATCTGCCTCCTAATCCTTGCTTCATACATGAATGCATGATCTTCTTTTGGAATTTTGTAATCAACTCCCTCCATCTAAGAGAATCCACGCTTCTGTCTACATCCTTATTGCCTTTTGCAAAGTATCACAAGTCTTTTTCTAATTTCCTCTTGATTGTTGACTTCTTTCTATTTTGACTTCTTATGGGTCTCTTCATGTTTGATTCTGATTTTGGATTATCTGGCAGTTGTTACTTATATAATAGCTTCCACAAGAATTGTTACCAAATATTGTCAACATACTTCATCTTTTTCATGTGTATTGCTTGAATTGTAGTCATCATAATAACAATCCTTATCCTTTTATTCTTCCATAGGTATTGTTTTCCTTGAACATTTTTTCTTCTAAGAAATATAATAATAACAATAAGAATAATCTATTTTTAAGATCACAGCCAAGCCACACCAAATTGGGGTATGAGACCCCCTTGTTTGTGGGACAAGAGACCCCTCTCTACCCAACGATTTGACTGGTAAAGTCTACGGAGGTATGCATACCCCACCCCCCTCTGGATTTGAACTTGTGACCTATTAAGAGGAAACACATGTTCTTAACCATTAGGCCCACATATACATTATATGTATAAGAACTATGTAAACATGATTATACAAGAGCTTTGAAGAATATTGTTACCTTGACTTAGAAGAAGAAGTTTGTTTTATCCTACTTGAATTTATTTGAGGGTTCCCTTTCTTCGAAAACTGTTGCTTCTTTTTTTTCCTTCCTTTTCCTTAATTCAGGATAGTGGTTCTTGTAGTGACCATATTTTCGACAGTTGAAGCATTGTATCTTTGACATCTCCTTTTCTTGATTTGGTTTCTTCTTTGAGCCAAACTTCTTCTTATTCCTAAAATTCTTGAACCTTGATGTGAAAGCTTGATCATTGTATTTATGTTTGGGTTTCTCTTTTGCATTAATCCTTGATTCTTCTTGTGCACAGCAAGCCCAAAGTTCTTCAAATGTGGGATAATCCTTTCTTGTGTTCATGCTTGTGGAAAATGCATTCCATGTCTTGGGAAGACCATTGAGTACTATATTTACCAGTTCTTTCTCTGAAATGATTTCTTCAATAGCTTGTAGTTGATATCTTAACTGAGAGATTCTCACAAGGTGTGATGTTATGATGTCATCATCATTCATTTTCATGTCACGAAGCTCATTCTTCAGACTCGTTACTTGTCCAATGTTTCTGATTAAGAAGAGGTTAGTTAGGCGATCATACATCTTCTTAGATGAGTCAAGATGAGAGATGTAGGGTATCAAGTGGTCTTTTATAGAGTCCACTATGATACTCATGGCATTGATGTCATTGTCTTTGAACTTCTCCATAACTGCAACGTTCTGAGGTTCCTTTTCTTTTCCTTCTTCAAAGTGTGGTTCCACGAACTTTCCTTTCACGATATCCAACACTTTATTCTTGGCAAGGATGAGATCAATCCTTGTCTTCCATGCTCTGAAGTTAGAATCTCCTTCTAACTTGTTTTTTGACTTCATAGAGTAATTCATGACTGCTTTGACTTGGTCAACCTTTGACTTTGACCAAAAAATCAAACTTGACGTCTTAGCTTGTTGAGAGTACCAGGAGGCGCACTAGGATATCCAAAAATTAGATCAATATCTTCACTTAAGGTGCTTCAACAAGAGGGTTAGGGTTTCGTTGCTGCAATAAAAACTTTGACTGCAGCTGCAACTGTAACTGAGAAAATCCTCCCAATCTATCTTCCAATGGTTAGACTGTCCGAAGATAGTGTCGGGCCATAAACTGTTGGAAATAATAGGTGTGCTCATTTAACCATAGAAAATATAGCAATATTGTCACCCAACCATAGGACAAAGCCACCCCCTAGCACCTTAACCTTGACAGAGAATAATTCCAGAAGCAAACCCTAGGCCTAATAGCCATTTAATTTAGTTTACCTCTCTGCAGAGCTAGCACACAAGGAAAAAATTCCAAACCATAACCAATAGAAATTCCAAGCCCAAACCGAGAATATAGGTTGTAGTAGCTGCAGTTGTAGCTACTATCTAGACTTGCACACTTACTCAGTTTCTGCAGTGCGCACTCTTACATTTTTGCAGTTGTGAACTGTGTGTGTCAAATGAGATCTGGCATCCTATATTTATACTACTCCTCCTTAGTTGTCTGGGACGACTTCTCATTTTGGAGGCTAAGAACTCAATATTAAATATTTCCTTTAGACGACTTGTCTTCTAGGGTTATGTCTAATGCTTTAGGTTTTCTTCTTGCTTCCTGGAATATTCTATTCTTGTCAAGGTTACACATGGAGGTTAATACCTCCCACAGCTACCATAATATCAACAAGAATAGGGTCAGTTGCATACATGCTTGCATTGTCTGCTTCCATGAATGTGCATAATGTATTTCATGTCTCTTTGCTAACAAAATATGTACATGATCCTAACCATGTTATTGATTGGAATCTAATTCAGGTAGAGACAGAGGGAGACTTTCAGGTTCAGCCAATGTGAATATTGAACAGAAAATTCAAAATGCTCTAAAGTCAAGTTATAGAGCTGATAAAAGTCCATTGGACCTGCTACGGTCCTGAAGATGTTACTTGGGAGCATGAATATTCCATACGGGCAAAGTACCCGCAACTTTTTGAATAAATTTTGAAATTTTGATTTATTTTTTTGTGTATGCACTGAGGAAAATGCCAAAATAAGGGGGAGGGGAATGTAATACCTCAATTTTGAGCCTCTCATTAAATAATGTATTTTGTTAATCTATGAAAGGATAGGGTGCCCAAATAATTAAAAGAGGTGAGTGTGCCTAGTAAATGTAATGTTTTGATCATTATTAATAATAAATACATCACTTGCTCATAGACAGACAATGAAAAGAGTTATAGGGGGCTATGATTCCACAAGATAAGGGGCTTGAGGGGCTAAGTATTTATTTATATTTTATGTACCCATAATTGTTTTAATGGAGATAAGTGGTTACATGAGCTTCTTGGGGGAGGCCATGTGGTTATTGATTTCCAAGTAAATATATAAACCCATCTTGTGGTTTGATTGGGGGTTCTTCTTCTTCTTCTTCTTCTTCTTCTTCTTCTTCTTCTTCTCTCACTCACTCATTGTTCATTGTTCACACCTTTCATTATATTCTCCCTGCATTCATTCTTTCACCCACTCCTCATTCCTCATTCATGTTTTGGTTTGGGGAAGAAAAACGAATTGTGGAGAGGAGCCGTGGTTGGGTTGGCAGTAATGACTGATGGTGTATTCCAGCCATGAGTTAATTCTTGCATGTCTAATATGATTTGGTATGTGTAATTTTACCTCGTAGCTATGAATCATGAGAGTCCCAGCATGGATATTCTTGACTAGATACACTGGAGCCCTAGAAGGAGGTTGACAACATGAGGGACTGCATGGCAGAGAAGGGGGTCCATTCTCTTGGGTTGTGTAGGCTAGATATAAGAGAGTTGGTGTACCTTGGATTGTTGTGTGTGTTGAGAAGTCGATGAGATCTTGAATGCTGACTGGTTTGGGAAGCTGAGTGACACTCTGGAATCGTCTTTATGGACTCATAGCCTTGGCTCGGGGGTGAAATTATTGTTGAGACATGGAATAACAGTGTCTATGGTTAGGTGGAATGTCCTTTTTCTGTAGCCAGTTGGTGATTCATTTGATTAAATATAAGTACTCTCTGTCATGGTTTCATTTACCTTAATATTTATTTCCGTTGTGTATTTATTTATCTATTTTCATTGTGTATTTATTTATCTATGAAATTCATATCTATAATATGCATGCTTGTTGGTTATTGTGGTGTATGACATATGGTGCATTTCTTTTATGTTGTAGCATGATCTTGATCTATGCATGTGAATATTTCATGCATATTTATTAATTAAAAATTTATCATAATTTGAAATTAGTTCAGAAGCAAGGTTGAAGTAGTGTGCCCAGCCTATGGGTGGTTGGTTACGTTATAGGTTGGTATCAAAGAGAGGTTGAAGTAGTGTGCCCAGCCTGTGGGTGGTTGGGTATGTTATAGATTGATATCAAAGCGAGGTTGAGGTAGCGTGCCCAGCATGTGGGTGGTTGGGTACGTTACAGATGGACAGAAGAAATAGAGAATTGTTGCTACCGTGAAACAAGACCTTGGTTTTGATTCAGGTGATGAAGAAAAGATCACAACAGTTGGATTACAAGGTAAAGTTTCTTTGCATGATAGTTCAAGTTCTCAAATTCCATATGTTGAAAATGATGAAAGAAGAAGTGAATTGTTCCACATAAGAGTAGTGACCAAACACACAAAAGTGGAAACTCTATTTAATCTGGGCTCACAAGTTAACTTGGTATCTGAAGAGATTGTAAGGAAATTGGGATTAACCACAACACCTCACCAGAAACCTTACCTCCTTGGTTGGGTACATGATAATGCAAAACTTCAGGTTACCAATCAATGTAGATTAAGGTTTTACATTGCTTCTAAGTTTGTAGATGAAGTTGTTTTGGATGTGGCTCCTTTGGATATCTGTGGTATTGTATTAGGGAGTCCTTATCTTTATGACATAAAATCAACCATCTTCCCAAAAGAGAACAAATACTATCTCACAAAACATGGAGTGGAGTATATTGTTAGAGCTCGCAACATGGAAGTTAACCCATCATTTATCAATGCAGGTCAAATGAAGACAACTATACATACTTGTAAAACCCTTGTGCTTACAATTGTAAAAACCAAAGAGCCTGATAACTCTAATACTTTTGATGCCCTTAATCCTTTGCATAAAAATGAAATGCTTGAGATGAGATAGTTCTTTTAGCGGGGAGGTAAACAAAAGAGGGCCTTTGATGGTTTGGAAGAAACTATCAACCCCACACCAATACTAGCTCTACCATACCTTCAACAACCATTCAAGGTTACAATGAGTACCAGTACAGATGCCATGAGAGAAGATATATTTTTTAGACCTCCTAGTTTTGCATCTATTGTTTTGAAGAATGCTCATGTTAGCTATGTTGGAAAATATGCTATCGACGAAGTCTTCAAATATGTATGTGAGAGGCTAATCCATGGCTTGCCGGTGAAAAGATTTTAGTTGCAGGATAAACCATTCTACCACTTGGGTAAACTTTGTATTCCTACCATTGTAAAATTGCATGTAATTGGAGAAGCTTACACTTCTCTTGTATTTGGGCATTTTGGGGTAGAGAGGATTGTAATGTATTTATTGAGGTTATGTTTTCCTCAAATGAATGTAATTATAACCATGATTGTAAACGATTGTGTTTTGTGCATTTTTAAGCCCACTAATGGAAATTTTGGGTTGTACAAACCACTCCCCATTCCTTCTCATCCTTGGAAGAATATCTCCTTGGATTTTGTAAGGGGGTTTCCTATGTCGTAAAGTGGTCATGACAACTTTCATGTAGTAGTGGATAGGTTTAGAAAGACATGTATCTTTATGCTATGTAGCAAGTAGATCATTGCTGAGCGCGTTGCTCATATTTTCTTTCAGCATGTATGGGTTCATTTTGGACTACCCACAGTCATTATCTCTGATTGAGATATTCGAATCGTTGGGAATTTTATGTGGAGAATGGTGGACACCAAGCTGAAGAGGAGGAGAATGAAGAGTTGTATGTATCTAGCAGTTGATGATGTCATATGTGGCAGACAGTGATGTGGCAGGAGAATGATTGGATGTGTATGTGGACTAGTGATTGGATTCCACGTGGCATCACCAGAGGACACCACGTGGCATCCCCAGAACACGCCACATGCCCCCCTCCAAGGATTGGAAGGTATGATCCCATAGATCTTGGGATAATTAGGATTAAGGGTCTAATCCAAGATTAAGTGGTTAAACGATGGATTAAACATTTTAAAGACAATTTTATTAAGTGTTAATTATAAATTACATTTAATGGCGGATTAACAAAATGGTTGGTAGTTTAAAAAACATTTTAAACTTGGCGAAATTGATAACCATATGATATAATATATGGTAAACTTATATACCATATATTACATATGTTATTACATTAATATCCTTTCTCCATCTTAAAAGGGGAGCCCACAGGTTTGACCCCGGGACACCCCAAACTTAGCCAATACTCTTAACCAGTCTGCCAAACACGTGGAGTTGTAAACTCCACCCCAAACACATTATTTAAATGCCAATTATGTCAGTGCATGGAGGATGCACACAACCAGAGGCCATATAGGGAAAAAATTTCAATGCAGAGTGGCATTTATTGCAGGGACTATGGCACGCTTTATGAGGAAGAGAGCCCAATAGGGGTCTAGAGGTGACTTTGTCCATTTGAGACCAATTTATAGTCAATTTGTCACTACTCCTCGCCATGAATCCACCGATGATTTCCATTTCTACATTAGAGCTATGGATCTTAAGGCAATTTTCAGGATTGAGGTATAATGATGTATTTATGCCAATTTTATTGTTGAGAATAATATAGAGCCTCTCCACTTTGAAACAAGTTCCAGAGATGTAGTCCATGTTGGACGAGCTCCATTATCATGTCTTTTGTTCTTTATCTTTTTCTCATATTTTCTCCATGATTATTTCATCTTTAAGTATGTTGCACATAAGCTTTTAATTCATGCTCTTAATGTAATTCATGTAATGTCCTCAAAGTAAATATCCCATATCATGCTTGCAAGCACATCATGGATTTCTCAATAAATCCTCCAAAATTTCATTGAACTATGTGCATCAATATTTGGAACATCTTCTAGAACATATTCTTATGATGCAAGATTGAAAACAACCATTGGAATGTGGATGCCCTTGGAATCAATCTACATTTCATCTTGTTAGTGATGTAGACCTCCTCTACTATTATCTCTCCTTGGATAACTTCATATCCTTGAATTAGAGATGCAATATTCCCTTCATATTCTATGTTCTTCACTCTCCATAGTCTTATCTTGGTTGTGCATTTTCTGGGGTGAAGCTCCAAATGAAGCCACCAAAACTTTTCTTCCTAATGTCCACTCAACTTGCAGTGGTGGAAAAATTTATTAGCATTGTGGTATGGACTGCTTGAGATAGTAATTTTATTTTTGTGCCTCTAATTTTATTGTTGGATTGGAGAAGTATTCACATCATTCTTCCTCTAAAAGAAATATGGCATTTCCTCTGAAAAAAATATTCACATCATTCTCCCAGAAGGTTTCCTCACAATGGAATTTCCTTCCACATACCAACAACTAGTAACATTATGGCCTATATTCTTGTAGTAGTGTCAAATAAGGAATTCCTTTTTTGAGGCAGGTCTCCCAGTCTTCTTCTTATTCTTTCCCTAGTTGGTCTTCTTGCTTATTTCTCTGAGTGCAAGTGTAGGATGAGTTTGTGATCTCTTCTCATCAATTCTCCTTCAATATACCATAAGAAGGTTGAGGTGGTAGTGGGATTCCACCTTCACTTATTGTAGATATTTCTCCTGATGAGTAGGCCAACTCTGGCATGTATTTTTTCTTTATTAAAATGGTCTTCATGGTCATGGTATTTTCATTTCTATCATTGAATCTTAGGCCTTCATGCTTGACCCATAGTGTAGCTACAATGGGACTTAAGATGTCTTGTATTGTCTTTCCTAGCCCTTGTTCATTATATCCCATCTATCTTAGAAGTTTGGAACCAATGCCTTTGGTATGATTTTTGAATTCACCAAGCTACTCTTGAGAGAAATCCAAGGAAGGTGGGATTACCAAAGTGGTCTCCATCATGGTGCTATATTGGGTAGTATAAATGGGAAGTGGTATTTCTTCTTGGTGCCATTGTATAGATTCTTGGATCCTTTCCAAGGCCCCCTCCTTCTCTTCCAACTCTTGTTGCAATTGTGTCAACATCTGAGTGAGCATATATTCTTACTAGCTATCTAATTGGATTCCCTTTCAAACAAGGTGTACAAGTTGCGCTTAGTGCTTGTCCCAATCTATCATGACCTTCGAGAGGGTGTCTTGGAATTCTTCAAACTTCTTCTTTAGCAATGGAAATAGTTTGGCAGAGGTCTCAAGCTGCTTCTCCATCTTTTCCATCCTCTTTTTGAACATATAGAACTACTCCTTCATGTGCTCATTTTATTTGTGAAGTTGAGCATTGTTGGCCCTTAAATATTCCAACATTTTGTTGAAATAATGTAACTACAAAGAGTATTCTTATTATTATTGTTATATTATTCATAGGATCAATCCCCATTGTGGATTGATCATGTTGGTTATTGTATTAGGACCAAATCCCCTTTTGC
>ML802158.1:167978-227515 GCA_009831015.1 Picea engelmannii | reverse complement strand
TCTGAGGATTTGGAAATCCAGTTTTAGGTCTCCAGCCACGGAGCCCGGTTTTGTAATCGTTCCTCTGAAGGCCACCACGATCTTGGGCGCGCCCGGCGGGCGGAAAGGGACACCTGCGGCCTTCTTGCTCCACTTATACACGGTGCCGAAGACGGAGCCGCCCTCGGCTACGTCTACCAGTGGGTGAAGGAGCTTGAAGTTAAAGAAGCTCCACCATTTCTCGGCCAGAGCGTCCCGACCAAGCCTCCGGTTCTGCCGATCGCATTCCAGGATGTACACGCCCTGCACCAGACTGGCCATTACGCATCGCCTGTGATTGGAATCCGACCTACAATTAAATATTAAGAAAAAATAAGTAATCACATGCGGATTATTATTAAATTCGCGAAGAAGCCTGCAGCGGCTCAATTGATGATCAGAAATGATGGGAAATATTGCAGTCGTATGAATTTTGTTACCAGTCGAGGTTAGTGAGATGGCGAGGCCCTGAAAGCTCGAAGATCTCGCGCTCGCTCGCCATTTTCTTCACCTCCGACTTATCAGAGAGAATTCTCGGGCCCTCTACTTACCAATCGACGGTTTTTATAGCATTATTGGCTCGCTATTATGACCCAGCCTCCTCCTAGTACGGAAGGTTTACCCTAATAATAATCTATGGTCTCTCGCAAACGGTGCAGATCTTAAGCATCGATATCGATGAGGACCTGTCTACGGGGTTTGAACTTCGAAGGTTTTCCATCCACCGATAGCTACACACCATGGGCATGTTACCATTTGTATTTTTTTTCTTCACATTTTTCAAAATCAAATATAAGTGGTTGAGATTTCACAATTTAGATATAATAAAAATTGCAATTTGACCAAAAAAATTATATGTGATGATAGCAAGAAAAAGTCTAAATTTTATAATATTTAAATTTTTTCAAAATTAAAACCTTAGAGAGTAATAGTTAGATGATAGCCTCTGCATATGGTCGCGGGCCATTAAGCCTAGGAGCTAGGGCCGCAGACCCTCTCCCTCTCCTCATCCCTTTTTTCGTTTTGACTTCCTCTCCCTTTTTTTAGTCTCCTCGTTTTTCCGAGCCCTTTTTTCATTTCCCCACTCCCCTTTTTCAACGACACGACTCAAAGGGTAATGAGATCGATGAAAGGTAAGTTAACAACTAGCGGTTGAGGGTGGAAGATGGATAATTCTAGCGGTTGGAAGGAAGAAGAGTTGTTAGACTACACGATGGACCCTTTAGTGGGAGAGGAGATTTAGGCATTGTCAGTTGGCGGTCATGCAAGCCTAAGTTTACCTGCGTCTTCCTCGAGCTTTGACAGAGTGACAGGTTTTTCTAGTGATGTCGGGTTGTTGGCGAACGAAGGCCCTTCTTTTTCTGCGGGACCTGTAAGCTAGCCTCCTTTACAAGAAGCAGGGAGGGAAACAAATTTCCCTAGCTTTTGTGCGAACTCTGTGCCTTTTGGAGAAGGCTTCCTTCATTCTTACCCATTCTCGTCATGGGAAGACACTCTCACGACAAGTGAACTGTGGAATTTGGAGCAACCAGGGCAAAGGGGTGTGCTTTTTCCTCAGCTTGAAAGTAACCATGATCCAATGCTCTTTGAGGATTATCCTTTAGCGAAGCACCCCGCTCTCAGAATTCCAGAAACCTTGGTTTCGAAGCCTTGGAGTGCTTCAGAACGCTTACTGGTTGTTGATTTTACTGACTCCCTCTTGGTTCACACACAATCCCATGTTCAACTAGGCATTGGAAGGGTCTCAGGAAGTTGCCCTCAAACAGTGGAATTTCCCATCTCCACAAGGGGTCCTTCCCAACCGGTCGCCCAAGGAATCTCAAAAATCCCTAAAAGAAAGAAGGCCAAAATTATGAATCCTAAGAGGAACCAGTCTAAGTTGGTTCTAGGAGAAGATGTGGAAATGGCCCATGTGATGGATTTTTTGGCGTTGGCGTTTGTCGAGAATGTGAGGGGAAGAATATTTAGCGCCAAAACATTGAAGGAGTGGGCAACTACGTCGTGGGAAGAGACTGTAGGCTATGTTCCAGCGGTTAAAGTTCTGGCTAGGGGTTGGTTTGTTTTTAAATTCATGAAAGCAGAAGATGAAAACTGGGTGCTTCGGTCTCCCTAGAGTGTGGATTCTACTTCAGTTGTCTTTAAGCTTTAGACACCCCTGTTTGATGCGGGTCAGGAAAGATTGGATGTAATTCCAATTTGGGTTCGGCTCCGTTGCCTTCCACTGGAGTTTTGGTCGAATGAAATCTTCACGCTCATTAGTAACACTCTCGGGACTTTCTTGGAAGAGGATTGGTCATTCCTAGCCACAGATGGGTATGTGGTGGCTTGTATTTTGGTTCAGATCAACTTAAGTGAATGTCTAGCAGAGGATATAGAACACGGGCTAGATACTTCCTCCACACGGGCTGCAAATAATTGACAGCCTTTCTTGTAACACTTCTTCAGCTGCATGGTTGAGATTTCTCTAACAGCCACGGCTCTGGGAATTCCTTGGACTGTTTTTCGATTTCCCTCCTCATCCAAGCATGTAAACCTCTTGTTATGACAGACGAGGAGGGCATGGTGCTGGTCCAACCAGTCCATCCCAATTAAGCAGTCATAAGAGCCTAAAGGCAGAACATTCAATTAAGCCTTTGTGCTCAATCCATTCATGTCTATCAAATAGGATTTAACCAATTTAGTGACCTTCCTCTTGGTTCCTGTAGCCAACTGCACTAACCGAGACCTTTCATGTTTACTTCTTGATAAATGCAAACTTTCCACCACCCTAGGATCTACATGACTATGGCTAGCCCCAGAATCAATTAAAATAATAAATGGTCGGTTGTTGATCATACCTTCCACTTCAATCATGTGCGATTGAAATTTTGCTTGCTTGTTGTCTAGGGCTGCGTAGATCCTTGGCATCCTGCTGCCCATATCCTCCATTGTTTCAGCTTGTTGAACATTGTGGACGACTCTCGCTTTATCTTTTCTGTGGGGGCAATCCATGTACCTATGGTTTCCTTTACAGCCCCAACACTCCATAGGTGGTGGTTTGGGCATTTGTTCATCCACTTCAGCCTTCCTAGGCTCTCTGAAAGATGGTTGTCCCTAGGGACTGTTTCTGAAAAAGGGAGGCTTGTTTCCCTTCTGCCTCTGCTCTTTCCTGAACTTCTTCTGATCATCCCAAGCCTTCCGAAAAGTAGGCCTTTCTCTTTGTTGTTCATATAAGCATTTTTCCCTTCTTATTGTTTCTTCCATAGTCTTAGGATCATCATACTAAATCTTGTCACCAATAGAAGGTGGCAGTCCACTCAGATATCTCTGAATCTTGATAGCCTCATCTTTGATGAACGGAACATACTTCAGTAGTTCCAAAAACCTTCGTTCATATTCATCGATGGTCATGCTGCCCAACTTGAGTTCTAAGAACTCCTTCATCTTTCTATCATAGTATCTTTTAGTCAGGTATTTCTTCTCAAAATACCTCTTGAACTCTTTCCAAGTGATATCTTTCTCACTAATGTGTTGCACCTGCACAAACTGATCCCACCACATGGATGTTTTTCCTTTCGATTGATACATCGCAATTCTTCCTTCTGCATGAGAGGAATAATTCTTCAGTTGGAAATATTTCCTCAAGCCAAGCCACCATGTTTCGGCATCTTCCTCCTTCTTATGTTCTCCATCAAATGTAGGAGGATTAATCTTATTCATCTCCCCTTTCAATTCATCCATCCCAGATCTCCTGTGCTTTCTGTTAGGAGATGGGCTTGAACTACTGTGTGCTTCCTTACTGGAATGCTTTGGGGAGCGACGATGATGTCTGCTACCACTCCTCAATCTTCTTCTTCTCTCAGGGATCCTACGACTCTCTGTCTTGCTTGAGCCACTCCAGGCTCTTCAACATTTTTAAGTTGAATTCTCCCTGTTGATCCCTGACCCTCATGAGCTTTCGGCTATCATCTCGGTGAGACTAGGCATCTTTCTGCAATCTTTCAATGAGTTTCATCATATGTCCTTCCTTATCCATCTCTTTTTCGTGCCCATTAGAGTTTGATCCTTCGACTCCCAAGTTGACATCCCTTCCTACCCTTTCATCCTTTGTTTCGGAGGCAATCTGTACCTTTTCCATTTCTATACTCAGCATAGATTCATGGTTGACCTGACACTCGTTGAACTCTGCACACACAATGTGCAATCAACCGAAGTTTGTCAGGCCCTTAAACCTTCAAGAAACTTACAACACTCATAAACCAACATAAACAAGAAAAAAAACGTTTCAATTCCATTAAGTTTTATGAGTTCTGTTTGGCTTTGCAAATTTCGGGACTTCTGGTTTTGGGGTCTCGATCCACGAGACTCTCATACTCGCTTTCGGGTGATAGCTCCCTCTTTCTCCCTACCCTCGTAACCAAAGGCACCTTTCACAACTTCGCGATCTCGCGAGTTCGTGAGTCGAAGACCCTCGACTCTTCTTCCTCCAAACGCTGATACCTGAGATGCGATACGGGTATGGCTCCCTCCTTGCTAGTGCCTGCTACATATAACCGTAGGCTAGGGATAATTGCTAGCACCTCTCACAACTCGTGACTTCGCGAGTTGGAGTGTTGAGCCCTCATGCTCCTTCTTTGCGAATCCTGAAATCTCGATTTACTTTACCCTCCGGGCCCACATAGCACAACTATCTCCACATCTATAGTAGCGAGTGGCACCCTTAGGAGGGTCCACGTTATCTATGGCGACGTCATCGGGTCCCACCATGCTCACTTTTCTTTTATCCCACTAGTATGCGGTACACACCCATGTGTCCACATCCATTCCAAGTGAAATCCAACGATTAGACCTTTCTCAAATCTACGACGAAGATCCTTTCGGTGTTTCAGGGTTTCGGGCCTCGGGAGTTCGTGCATCCACACCTCTCGAACTTTCGTTTGCCGAAATCCCGAAATTACTGTCTACCCCTCCACTTGATCCAATGGTCAAGTTCCTATCTTACGATCTATGGTGTAGATCGTTTCGGAATTTCGAGTTTCGCTATTTCGTTACTTGCGAAAACAAGGTTCTTCCCTTTTGGTTTCCTGGGTGCCGAAACGCCATCCGACAGCCACGTGTTCCCCCCGATGGACGGTCCTGAAAAATTTGGGGTTTCGCGTATTGCAATTTCCACATTCCTGTGCAACTCCAAAGGGTTTTTAAACCCTGTGCACGTTTTCCAGATCTGACAGTCATGAGGGTTCTCCTTTCCCCCGCACAGAACCTACGGCTCCAACACTTCTGGTGTGGAGTCCTCTCTCCTTGTGGCCAGATACCACATCGGTTGCGGTTTCATAACACCGCTACACCTCCTGAGCTTTGTAACACGGTCAAGTAACTCCTTGACACTCAGGAGCATTCAAAGGTCTGAAATTGGTCCTCCAGACACAATTTATCCTCAAACCCTCGGTCCAAAGACCACTCAACTAGCCCATCTAGGCTCAGCGTCGAAACCTTGCCTTGGATACCAAACTGTAACGTTCTCGACCATCAACCCTATGGTCGGGCCAACATTACTACGTGGAATAACAATCTCATACTTAATTCTATATATAAGACATGCATTTAAGAAAATGAAACACATTTAAACTCAGAGTCACCATAAGAATTAATGCTATTATAAATAATCAATGGCTTTAACATTAATTCGTATGCACGGAAAAATACATGATAAATATAAATACACAGACATGCAGAAAAGTAATTAAAACGTCAATTGGTACTTATCTTGAAATGGTGGTAATTCCACCAACCAGGTGCAGGCCTTCCACGAACCTCCCAGCCTTAGACCACACTGCTCATCAAGCTCAACAGTGGGCCACCCCCGAGCTGGGACTAAGCTCCACCCCCAAGGCAAGGGATCCTAGGCTAAGCTGAGGTTACAGGGAAAACACACAGTCACAAGGAAGGAATTTTCTCCCAGGAACCACTCATACTCACTGCCACAGACTCTCCTTCCCCACATGCATGTTCCACCCCAGGAGTATACACCTTCTCTGTCACCTAGACAGTCCTTCGGCTGCTAACCTCCCTTGCCTTGGGTTTCAGCAACAGACCGGACCTGAAGTCTCTGAGATCTGTGGCAGCTATAGGGTTCCTTCCAGGAGTTCTCTCCTTCCTCTGCGCACTCTCTCACCTAGAAAGAGTCACTCACAGGAAAAGAAACCTATTCTTCCAACTTCAATCAACTCTCTCACCTGGAGAGAGTGTTGTACAAACTAGCCAACAAGCCACATGCAGTCTAGCACTACGTGACCACAACAGCCAACGGGGAAAACAGACATGGGCTTTCCAAACAGGCTCAACAATGGCAGGATGGTCTCACGGTTATGGATTTGGGACAGAAACTCCACACACAGGATCGATCTTCTCAGACAGAGGATGCATCGGCTTTCCCAGAAATTAACACAGGCTATCCCCGAAATTCACACACAGACTTTGCCCCCGATTCTCAGAATGGCACAAGGTCTCTTCCAGGGTCGGACGAGACGTACGGTTCATAAGATGCACTCCTGACTCGTCTTCCAGGTCGGAGGGGTTCACGCTCAGGTAATCCAGGGTCGAATGGTGGAGGAACCCCCCCATCACGGCTCATCTCAGTTGTTTTATTTGCATGGGCTTGGGTTGACACTTGTCACTCGTGAAGCTGCATGCTTCCATCAGCATGTGTTCCTCCCACCATTTGGAAGTCACCTGTCATTCCAAAAGAACTTAGGATAAAAACATATTATTCACATGGTATTTTTGGAATAATATTAAAATATTATTCCCCAATGACTTAGCCCCTAGGCTCCACACTTAGCCCCCTTTTCCCACCTTCCAGCCCCTAATCCCTTGCCCCCTCTGTGGAAGCTTAATCCCCCATCACTCATTCATCATGGTCAGTCTGCACACGGCGGTGTTTATATTTTTTTATTAATAATGTGCATAGATACATGTACAAAATCAGGCTCTTGGCCTTCAACACTTAGTCTCTCTGGACTAATAATCACATAAGCCCACCAGCTTATATAAACTTTTCTCACCAGCCTATAAGACATATTTATAATTCATTTCATAAACAAGATTTACAATAGGGCTCAGCCTTGGGGACATTACACTAGCATTTCGGATTTATCCCCAGTCAAGCTTAATATGACTTGGAGAAACAAAAGAACAGGGGAAGATCGAATTGCAAAAAGACTAGACAAGTTTTTGGTAGCAGATGCCCTTTTATCCCAACATTTTCATTTTCGACAGTGGATAAGGATTGGGGGAGACTTTGATCACTCCCCGATTTTTCTTGAAATCTTAGTTGGTCCAGCTAAACCCCCTAGTCCTTTTAAATATAATGTGAGCTGGGAATCGGAGGAAATATTTCAAACCCTGGTTAAAGACTCTTGGGTTCAATGGTAGGGGGAAGGAGAAATAGTTGTGGGAGTTCATTTTACAAACAACCTCAAAATAATTAAACAAGAGGTCATCAAATGGGAAAAAGAAAAGAAGGACATAGATGAAGGGACTTCAAAGAAATTGAGGAAGCCCCTCCAAGCTTTCAATGACTCGGAAGGGGAAGGATTTTCATCTCCCAAATCAAATGCAACATATCAAGAACTCGAGAAGAAAAAAAGGAAAATCCTCAGGGATCAAGAGGAAGTCTGGAGACAAAAAAGAAGAGCAATGTGGTTAAACAATGGGAATGAAAACACAAAGTTTTTTTTGTCTTTTGCAAATGGATGAAAGGTAAGAAACACCATATGGAGTCTTCAATACCCCTTGGGGCGTGGGGTCTCCTCTTTTCAATATCTAGCCTAGTTAGGGAAGTCAAGTAGAACAAATCTAGTGGAGATAATGAAAATTTCTCTATACTTCCCTAGATTTGTGGGAGAGGAAGACAACCTAAAACTGATGGAAGAAGTAATTGAAGATGAGTTAAAAGTTGTTCTCTCTAGCCTCTAGAAAGACAAAATCCCAGGCCCGGATGGTTGGACTGTGGAGTTCTATTTGGTCCTTTTTGACATCATCAAGAAATATTTGTTTGTTGTGGTTGAAGAGGTTCGCAGAAATGGGAATATCCATGATATTTTAAATTCCACCTTCATTTCCATTATTCCGAAGGTTGACAATCCTAAACATCTTGATGATTTCAGGGCAATCTATCTATGTAATTGTATATACAAAATAATATCAAAGGTGATTGCACGCAAAATCAAAAAGGTATTATTTGTCTCGGTCTCCAAAGAGAAATACGGGTTCCTGGAAGGATGTCAAATTCATGAAGCCATAGGAGTGGCTCAAGAAGGCTTGCACTCCATCAAGATAAAGAAGCTAAAAGGGGTGGTTCGAAAGATCGACCTATCAAAATCTTTTGACAGAGTCGATTGGCTCTACATTCGAATTTTATTAACTCATTTAGGATTTGATATAGGGTTCATTAGATGGGTGATGAGTTGCATTTCATCTGCATCTTTTGCAGTATTAATTAATGGATCAACTTCCCCTTTCTTTTGAGCAGAGAGAGGTTTGAGGTAGGGATTCCCTTTATCCCCCCTCCTTTTCCTACTAGTCATTGAAGGGTTAAGCAGGGCTATTGCCATGGAAAAATCAAACAGAAACTTTGAAGGTATTGTGATCTCCTCTGCTCTAAGAATTTCTCACCTTGTTTGTGTAGACGATGTAATTGTCTTTTGCAATAGATCGATAAGGGAAGTAGGGGTGATTTATGATATTTTAACTATGTTCAGTAAAGCTACAAGAATGATGATAAATGAAGGAAATTCTATGATCATCTACCACCATATGGAAGATGAAGAGCTAGAGGCTTACAAGGCTTTTTTCCCCTTTAATACAAAAGGGATTGATGAAGGAATAAAATATTTAGGTTTTCACATAAAACCTAATTGCTACAGAAAAGTGGATTGGATGTGGTTGATAGGACAATTGGAAAAAATGCTTCATGCTTGGAGCCTTAAATGGTTATCCAGGGCAGGAAGGTTAGTCCTTATCAAATTAGTCTTGGAAGCAATTCCATTCTTTTGGATGTCTCTAGCATGGATTCCAAAAGGCATACTGGAAAAAATCAGGAGAATTTGCTCAAAATTTCTTTGGGAAGGGAATCGGGACAAATCAGTGATCCCTTGGGTTAAATGGTCCATGGTTGCCATTCCTAAAGGATTAGGAGGCTAGGGACTGAATAACATTTTTCTCTTCTCAAAAGTATTGGTAGAAAAATCAACCTGAAGACTAATATCCATAGATAGTCTCTGGACTCAGGTGGTCACTCATAAATATATCTGGTCATCGTCTCTGTTGGATTGGCTAAGGAACCATGTCAAAAAACTATCTACAACTTCTATTATCTGGAAAGCACTTGTCTCTTCCTATGATGTCGTAGGAGACAATTTGGCATGGAGAGTAGGGAGGGGAACCCAGGTTCGCATTGGTTTGGATCATTGGCCTAGAAGCAGGGGTGCCCACATTCTTCCATCAAATCTAATCCAAAGTCTCCACAACAAAGGATTCCACCATTTGAACCAAATTGGGGATCCATATATTACTTCGATTTGGTCATAGGAATGGAAACTGCTTCATCAATGGCGGATAGAATCCGGGGAAACTGAGAAGTGGGATAGTTACAGAAGAGCTTTAAAATAGGCACACTAAAGATTAGTTGATAGAGAGGATGAATTGATATGGGTTGCAGACCCATTTAGCACATATTCCCCAAAGGGAGGATACATTCATTTAAATTTGGATATCGTGCAAAGGGAGTTGGTCTGGTGGTGGAAAGGAGTGTGGAAGATTAATTGTCTCCCAAAATCAAAATTGTTCATGTGGTGCATGTTAGCGAAAAGAGTCCCCAATTGGGACCTCCTGCAGAAAAGAAAATTTGAATGCCCCGGAAGATGCCCTCTATGTAAGGCGGCATAAGAGACTCGGGAACACCTCTTCCTGTTCTATCCTTTTGTCAAAGTGATATGGTAGGACATCTCTCAAACAAAAGGAAGGGTTATTTCATGGGAAGGTGTTCAAACAGAGGAGGCATAGAGTTCATGGTGCACAAACCCACAATACAATATTTTGAAAGTTCTACCTCCGATAGTATGTTGGGGCATTTGGTTAGCAAGAAACTCAAAAAAATTCAGGAATCAAGATATCCCATGTGAATCAACAACAACCCAATCCTTAGCTATTTTGGATCACTATCCTTAGGAAAAGGAAAGTAAAAAAGAAAGAGAGAAGTGAGAGCATAGAAAGTGGACAGCCACAGGCCATGGTCCTTTTTGGATGGAGCATCGTAGAATAGGAACCATATTTGTTGGGGGGGGTGGGGTGCAATTTTACACATTTCCAACAACGTGAGGTTTAAGATTAAAATGGGTTTTGGCTCAGGATCCAACAATTATGCAGAACTGATGGCCTTGAAACTGCTCTTACTCTTTGCCAAAGAAAAACAAGTCACTTCTCTTCAAATATCTGGGGATTCCCAATTAGTAGTCAAATGGGTACAAAACCATGCTAGATGTCAAAATATTATGTTGAGACCCATTTTGGAGGAGGTACAAAGAATTTTGAACACTTTTGATGATTCTAAAATGCATCATGTGTACAGTAAAAGGAACGAAGAGGTAGATCAACTCTCCAAAGAAGGACTCGGCTTGGATCATGGGCAGTGGATAATCAAAGAAGAAGATAATGACACCTTTTATGAGTTCTAGCATCAACCTTTTATGGATCCCCCTCTCCATTAGGACTCTCAGCTTCTTCTGTGGGTTTTTTTTTTGCAAAGACTACACTTTTTGGCTCTCCTTGACAGGAGACATTTTGACCAAGATATATGCCATGTCTCCAATACAGGGACCTATGTGGATCATTATTTTATGCTATGAGAAAAATGGAATATGGCCCCAGGCCTGATTTTGTAAAACTTATGGCCTCATGCTTGTTTTGTAATCTAAAAACTATAAGTCCTTTCTCTATTTGATGGAGAACATATATATGTACAAGTAATTCCTTGACTCCTCTCCAAATGCACATTTTTAGTTGCATCTGCAGAATGCAATTTTCTTTCTTTATTGAAATAAATTACGCTTTTTTCCAAGAGAAAAAAAAAAGTAGTTAGATGATAGTGTTTTTTTTCAAAGGAAAAAATTCTCAATTTTTATCTATAATAAAGAATGTAAATCACAATCTTCTTCAAGGGAATATTTATAAAAACAAATGGAGATATGGGCCACCAAAGTTGGTGCCCATCTCCTTTCACACAGTTGTTTCTATTGTAAAACTTCCCTCGCCAGTCCAGTTGAGCAGGGCAGTTCCTAGTTAGGCAGTTAACTAAATAAAAAGTGAAACAATGCTTGTCAGTCAGAAATAAAGTAGATAGTCTCTTGTTGTTGTTGTAAACAAAATTCGTTCAATCTGATAAAAAATGACTCTTCTTGTTGAAATACAATGAATGGTCATTTACTTCTCACTTCTAATGTTCTTCTTTTCATTCTCCACATATTTTTATTTGTGTAGAATTTATTTATTGTGTACCAGTCTTGTTGTTGTTGCCTTTTTAATTTTTACAGATAGAATTGTTGATAAATTGGTATCGGAGCCTAGATCCAAGCCATCTTCTTCTCAGCCATGGAATTCAGAAGAGATGCCATTCAACAACTTTTTTTTATCAAAGATAAATGTCCTTCTCAGGTCTTCCAATACTCCCTCCTTAGGGTACCAGGTGCCTTCTCAGTGCGCCTAGGAGTTCAATGATTCTCATCGCAACATCTAGTGATAGATCGACATCTATGGTGAATGAAAATTATGCCATCACAAAGAGAGTTGTCCATAGAGGATTCTACATCCACTTCCACAACTCCAATTTAGGATTTAGCGATGTCTCTCTTAGAGCTAATCCACCTGAAACATCGCAGAGCTCCAACACCCATGCAACTCGATACGCTCTTCCAATTACCAAAGTTTGCGGTCTAAACGAATGATGAGAATGTTGATTCTTGGCTTTCCCATCTTTCCACATACTTTCCTACATGTCCTGAGATGACAGAATGAATGAAGCTTCAAATCGTCGGTTTGCAACTTGAGGTCATTGTACAAACATGGTGGGATACTCAGCTGGAGAATTATTCTTGGGTCATGGACAGAGGCGACCCAGTCAAGACACCGACACCACACATTACGACGTGGGATGGATTCTGTCAGGCTCTTAGAGAGCGTTTCTACCCATCAGACTATTGCCAAAACCTCCTCGCCAGATGATTGCATCTCCAAACACTTGTCAATCAGTCTGTCCAGGGATACATCGAAATCTTCTACAAACTGTGAATCCAGATCCACATCACCGATCTAGAAGAGGTATTGATTAAGCATCCATCGTGAAGTAGATATGTTTGACAGTCCTTCCTTGGAAAAGGTTTTTCTTTGAGCCTTGGTCATGGAACATAAGGTGGTACATCAACTCCGATCTCCTCAAGCTTGAGTCAGACCTTCCACTCCTGGTAATTCTCCTACTCTTCCATCATTTGGCCCACATTCGTTCCCTGCCTCATCCTGTAATGCACCCTGATGTTCTTTCCATAAGACCAATTCACACTCTTTTGTCGACTATCATGCACTTAAGAATCTGCGCACCAACAAAACTTTGTTTGTCAATATTTCTTCGACTAACTCCCCTGCAAATCCTGAAGTGGTTTCCTTTGAAATCCCTACTAAAGTAGATCCATCCCTCATTTTAATGATCGCCAATGAACCAGGCACATCTATTATTCTTCTCTTCACCCATAATTTCCAGATAAAACATGAATTGGCCACCCTCATTATGGACAATGACAGCCAAAAGAACCTCGTCTCATGGGACTCGGTACAACACCTTCAACTACCCACTACTTTACACACATCCCCATACCAACTTGTTTGGGTACAAAAGGGTGGCCCTCACCTCACAGTTTGTAGGTGTTGTGCGGTCACCTTCACCATTGGTCCATTTCACGATACAATCACATGCAATGTCTCCCCTCTGGATTGTGTAGACTTATTACTCGGCGTCCCCTACCAACAAGCCTGACATGTTGTATGCCATGCCAAATCCCACCAATATCATCTGCAACTAGACAGCCGCACCTATGTTCTCACATCATTTGCTCCTAAACCCACTCTGTCACTTACCGGAAGAGCAGCAGTTAAGCAAGTCGGTATCAATAAATATGTCTCCTTATGAGTAGTGTGCCCTATTAAACTCAATAATTTGTCCACTCCTACACCTCTAGACATGCTCCCCTTACTCGACGAATTTATCGATGTTTTCACACATCCCACATGATAACCCATGTCTCGCTCTATTGAACATTACATTGACCTCATACTAGGTGCATCCTTACCCAATGCCCCTTCCTACCTCCTCACACCTCAAGAAGCTTCTGAAATTGAATGCCAAATTGGACAGCTTCTGGAATCCAGCCACATCAAGCCTTCATTGTCACCCTGTGCATCCCTTTCCTTTATTTTCCCAAAGAAATAAAATTCTAAGTGGGGCCTCATAACTAACTATTGTGCCCTCAATAAAGCCACTATTAAAAACCGATATCCCCTTCCCCGAATCAAGGATTTTTTGGACCACCTACAAGGGGCTTGCTTCTTCACTAAGATGGACTTGACAGTTGGGTATCATTAAGTGTGCATGCAAACAATAGACACATGGAAGACATCGTTCAAGACCAAATTTGGGCTTTTCAAGTGGATGGTAATGTCATTCGAGCTGATGAATGCACCAACCACATTCATGCCCCTCATTAATGAAATCTTAGACCACACCTGGGTAAGTTTGTCGTTATTTATTTGGATGATATTTTGATCTTCAGTAACTCTTGGAAAGACCATTTGCAACATGTGTGCAGAGTGCTTGAATTGTTGCACGAGCATAAGTTGCAGGTGAAAGAAAAGAAGTCCTTACTTGGACAGAATTTTGTCTAGTACTTGGGGTTCATAGTGGATACCCAAGGTGTGCACCTAGATCCCTCGAGGGTGAAGGATTTGGAGCAATGTCCAATGCCCTCCAACACACATGACCTCAAAAGTTTCATGAGGGGCATCAATTTCTACAGAAAATTTGTCTCCCACTTCTCACAGTTGGCTTGACCTATGCATCAGTTGTCACATCAAGTAAATTTCCGGTGGACTCTAGAGGCTAAGCATCATTTTATGAAATTGAAGACAACATCTTAGGGACCTAACCTACCTAACCCCTCAAGTGGGTAGAATAATATATTTCCATGTAATAAAGGTCAATATTAATAAGGCCTAGAAATAAGGAGGAATAAGTCAATTCTAAGAATACCTAATAGAAGCTTCCGCTTCTAGAAGGATCTTCCTCTAGATTGTTCTTTTGGATAGATAGATTTGTAAATAAGAGTAGAGGGAATGAGAAGTTTTGTCTTGGATATTATTTTAATAGAGCTCTGCTCTGCTGGAGGTTTCCCCCTAGAAGAGGCAAGTGAACATTGCTCTCAATAATCAAAGTGCTCTTTTTGGTGTTATTCTGGTATTATTGTGGTATTGTTATGGTTATATCATTGTTTCTCTGCCATTTATAGTTAATTATTTATGTTCTTCATACTATTTTATACTGGAATACTACAAGTGGGATCAAAGCACCTTCCTCGATAGAAAATTGTGGGTTAATTTTTTTTTCAAGGTAGAGATGTATTTTGGTGTCTTAAAGCTATAGAGATATGTCGTTACACACATAAACTCGTAGTTGGGGATTCATACACATAGGAAATACAAGTGGTACTTAAGCGCACATTTGTTGGCCACCCTTGTAACCCATGTTGGTACCCCTTCGAGTGGTAGTGCATCAGACAACACCTATATACAGATCAGCCTAGATCTCTTGAATCCCTCCATAGATAAACCGATCGGCTGCTTGATTGTTATAGTGTTGCCTAGAATAGAACTCGGTAAGATACTCTCTAGTACCTAGGTAGTCGGGTAGTACAGATAAGGGCACGGTCTAGCCTCCTTAGTTGGTGCCCTGAGATATTGGGTCTAGTATTACTGTTGGACCATGCATGTATATCAGAGAGCTATAGCACAGGGAAAACCCTTGTCTGTAGAACCCTTGAATACCCTAACCCTTGGGATGGAAAAAAAAACAAAACAAACAAGATCTATTTCCATGCAACTGTGTCTCTTGCATTCGGGTTGTGAAATTGCTACATGTTTCTTCTTGCTAAGCATTTGGGCATTTCGTCACTGCAGTATTCTTTAGATCGGAGTATAACTCCATAGGAGTAAAAAAAAAAGAGTTTGGATCATATTGGCACCATTATTTGAGACCTATCCCGTTGGATTCCTCTTTTCTCCCTGATCGCAGTCATACCTTTCATTTTTAACATTTTTTTTCTAGTGGACTCGAGCCCCTCTTAGCTTACCCATTTTTCCACCTACTCCATTCTATTTATATTCTATCCCTGATCGTCGTGGTACCTATCACTTATAAGTCTTTTTTGTGGTCCCACCCACCCATTTTTCCTTACCTGCACTTCCCCTCTCCAAATGGCCACCACTCGCAACCAAGACCTGCAAGTTTCCATCAATCAAGCGACCTCTGAAATTGACTCTACCAATTCCCACCTTGCACAATTAGAAACCCACGTCGAGCACAAATTTGACACCATGGACGCCAAATTCATGAACCAATTTAAAACCCTCTAGTTTGTTGTCAACCAATTGTTGAACCGCTCTTCGGGTCCTTCCTCCTCGGACCAACCTGATGTTGTTGAATCCTCTCATTCTCTGCATCTTCAATCCAACTCCTTTCAGCGTGACCCCCATCTTCCCCATTTCGAGGTCAATAAATCTGATGGCTCTGATCCTACAGATTGGGTCACTCAAATGGAGCATTATTTTTCTTTGCATGGTATTACTAATGAATTGGCCAAACTTCGCTATGTTGTCCTCTATCTAGATCCTAAATGATGGCAATGGTGGAAATGGAATAAAAATTCACATCAAAGGTATATTGGAAGGACCCAGTTTGTTGTTGATCTCTATGATCGCTTTGACACTGATACTCACTATCTCGGTCGTTTGACCAAGTTGAAACAGTCAGGCACAGTGGAAGACTTTATATCTTATTTTGAGAATTTGGCCTTTCGAACCAAGGGCATGTCATATGCTTTCTTCCATGAATGTTTTATCAGTGGCCTAAAGGATTAAATCTGATCCTAGGTTCTCATGGCATGCCCTTAGACTTGGTTGGAAGCTACTAAACGTGTTAAAGAATCCCAACAAGTTTTTTTTTCCAGAACAAAAAACCCTCTTTTGTTCCTCACCCTCACCCCACTAATCCTAAACCACTTGTCACTCCCCTCAAGGTCCAGAAACTAACTAGGGTTGAAATGGATAAATGCCAATTGAAGGGTCTTTGCTATAATTGTGATGAAAAATATTTTCCAGGGCACAAGTGTACAGAACAAAATCTTTTTATGGTCATTTCTAAAGATGTTCCTAAAGAACATGTGACAGTTCCAATTGTTGAAGAGCCATCCCTTCCCGATGCTACCACGGAGCCCGTTGACGCACTTGAAGTTGAACCACTCATTTCCCTACATGCTCTCACTGGTTTCTCTGCCCCCCAAACCCTCAAGCTCATTGGATATATTAAGAATAGGAAGTTCATCATCATGGTTGACAGTGGTAGCACCCACAATTCTATCCATCGTCGCATTGCCTAGGAAACTAATTGCTATATATGTGTTGTCAATAACTTTCAAATCATGATAGCCAATGGTGGGTCCATAAAATGTGTTGGGTGTTGTGAAAATGTACATCTTCAGATTGGACATTACCACCTGAAATATCATATGTTTTCCATCGAAATGGGTGGGTGTGACATTGTGCTAGGTGCTTAATGGTTACGCACTTTGGGTCCCATTATTATGGATTTTAAGGAATTAACCATGCAATTCCAATAGGAGGGACAAAGGTATCACTTCCAAGGTCTCACACATGGTTCTCCTCAAGAAAGGACACTCTGGTATTATTTCTCAACTCCATTTTATTCACGCGATTGAGACACCCTTTGTGCATCCTAGCCTCCAAGCTATCCTCTCCAGACACCAAGCTATTTTTTCCACTCCTCACGGACTTCCACCTTCTCATGGTGTTCATGATCATTCCATACCCCTTTCTCCTAGTAGTCTTCCTCCCAATGTTCTCTCTTATCGTCATCCCTTTTCCCAAAAGAATGAAATTGAGAAAATCGTGTAGGAATTGCTCCAAGCAAGTGTTATCCTCCCTAGTACCAACCCTTATTCTTCTCCTATGGTCATGGTACTTAATAAAGAAGGTACTTGGTGCATGTGTCCTGACTTTCGGGCCCTCAATAAACTAACCATCAAAGACAAGTTTCCCATTCATGTCATTGATGATCTCTTGGATGAGTTGAGTGGTGCTCAGTATTTCACCAAACTTGATCTGCATTCATGCTATCACCAGATCCGTATGCAAGATGCTGACATCCCCAAGATTGTTTTTCGAACTCATGAGGGTCACTATGAGTTCTTGGTCATGCCATTTGGCCTATGTAATTCCCCCTCCACCTTCCAAAGCCTCGTGAATCATGTCTTTCATCCTTTTATTTGTCATTTTGTCTTAGTTTTCTTTGATGATATTCTCATCTATAGTAAAACATGACAATCCCATATTTCCCATGTGGATCAAGTTCTTCATCTACTCTCTCAACATCAATTTTTCCTCAAACACTCTAAATGTTCCTTTGGTGCCTCAGAAGTTGAGTACTTAGGTCATATTGTTGGCAAGGCTAGTGTCCAGGTGGATCCTAAGAATATTGAAGCCATGTAGGATTGGCCTCGCCCCAAGACTATCAAAAGATTGCATGGTTTTCTGGGTTTAATAGGATATTATCGTAAGTTTGTTCAAAATTATGGAAAGATTGTGGTGCCTCTCACTGCTCTACTTAATATGAATTGTTTCACTTGGACTTTTGCAGCTAGTCAGGCCTTTCAATCATTGAAGGAGGATATGTGCACTACTCTGGTCTTAACCCTTCCTGATTTCACAAAGACCTTTGTCCTGGAATGTGATGCCTCTGGGAGAGGAATCGGAGCAGTCCTTATGCAAGAGGGCAGACCTTTTGGCCTTTACTAGCAAACAATTTTCAGACTGCCATTTGGGCCAATCAATCTATGAAAAGGAAATGTTGGCTATTCTTCATGCAGTATATCTATGACGCCCTTATCTCTTGGGACAATGCTTCCAAATTAAGACAAATCATCAAAGCCTCAAGTATTTTCTGGAGCAACAACCTTCCTCTCTAGAGCAGCAAAAATGGATAACTAAGATCTTTGGATATGATTATGAGATCATTTACAAGAAAGGAAAAGACAATGTGGTTGCTAACACTCTTTCTAAAAAACATGAAGATGAAGGGTCCCTTTTCTCCCTATCCTTCAATGTCCCAGATTGGCTCCAAGCTATTCGCCAAGAATGGCTGCAAGATCCTAAAATTTTGCACCTGATCCAACAGTTGCAAGACAATTCTCCAATTTTCCCAAGGTACTCTTGGCACAATGATGAGCTTCACTACAAAGGTCGTTTGTATTTAAGTAAAAAATCCCAACTTAAATCCACGGTTCTTTCTGAGCTTCATGCTACTCCCATAGCTGGGCACTCAGGGTTTACCAAAACCTATGACAGGGTCAAACGTTCTTTTTTCTGGGATGGTATGAAAAAGGACGTTCACACTTTTGTGGTTGAATGTGATGTTTGTCAACGTAAAAACGGAGAAACAATCAAAGCCCCTGGCACACTTCAACTGTTTTCAATTCCACCCACTATTTGGAGAGACATATCTATGGATTTCATTGTGGGGTTACCTAAATCAGGAAATAAGTCAGTCATCATGGTGGTAGTTTATCATCTTTCCAAGTATGCTCATTTATGTGCTCTGCAACATCCATTTACTGCATCCATTGTGGCTCAACTTTTCATGGATCATGTCTTCAAGCTTCATGACATGCCTCATTCTATTGTTTCTGATCGAGACCCCACTTTCACCAGAAATTTTTGGCAAGAATTGTTCAGGCTACAGGGAACCCAATTGCATCTCAAAATGCCTATTCTCCCGAGACTGATGGTCAAACTAAAGTTGTCAACAAGTGTTTGGAGACTGTTAGCGTCAGAAGTCACTCCTGGATTGCTTGCAGGAGCAGAGCCTGAAACCCATCAGTTTAATGTCACGATTTGTTTATAAAGGGATGATCAAATGGAAGGAAACTCAGAACAATATTGTCTCAACTCTGAAACTAGACCAAGCATGCATGGGCAAATGGGGTCTTAGATAAACTTCAAACAGTGAGTTGTAATAAGAGTGAGCAGTGGGAAGACTTGTATGAGAAGAGTGCGAAGGTCTATCATAAACATCAGGTTTCTAACAAACTGGAGAAGAAAGCGCCCAAACGCAAGATCCTCTTACATTCAAACATAGAAGACCAGAGAATACAGTAATGTAACAACAAATCCTTTATCATAACAAAACTGCAATAATTCATGCGAATCATTCGATCACGAACTCCCTGGTATGAGACAAAAACATAGACGGAGTAAGAAAACTGTTTGTCATAAAACAAGAAATCCCAGATACAGATGCACAACCAGGAAACTAGAATGATGTTAAAACTTTACAGTCGGGAGATGTGCTCTACCATCGATAGATACAAAAATGGCGAAAACGCCTACATATACTCAAAACAACAACAGCAACAAAACCGAGACATTGCATTAAAACTTTGCGTCTGCATGGCCTCTGACAATCTGCAACTGCAATCTCTGAATGATCGTGCAACTATGGCAGACGCAACCTAACTCCTGGCAGTTCAGTGGGCGAATTGACGTGCCTTTAATTCGTCGTCGGGATTTCCCATTATGGCGGAGGCGATGTCTAACCACCACCAACTGCTTCAATAACTGCTTCATTGGGATTGAGGATGGCCCGGCCAACTCGACACTTTTGAGACGTGGAAGACCTTTCGTGCTACCACATGGATTAGTTGAACGACCTGATGAATAGGCGAGGAGGCCAACGCGAAGGATGGGGCGCATGACAGGAGGGGAACGGGACATGCAGCAGATAATGAGTGGACATTGAGGTGCGAGATGGACCATATGGATGGAAAGAGGAGAGGCTTAAAGGGAAAGGACCCCGCCACCTGGCCTGGTGGGGAATAGGTGGAAAGGAGGGAAATGGCGTAAAAGGCGACACGACGAGGAAGGGGCCCACAGTGTTTAAACGAAGAAAGTAGTGGGAGTCGAGATCGCCTCGCGCGTCGTTGATCCGGATTCTCCAATCATAGCCGTCAGAAAGATGCACCCTGGATTCCGGACCCCCCCCCCTCCGCTTAAAGGTAGCAAGGCGGGAGGGGTTCGGAATCGCCTCGCGCGCCGTTGATCCGGGCGCTTTGTTCTCGATCGTTGAAGAGGTGCACCCCTGATTCCGGACCCCCCCCCCCTTCCGCTTAAAGGTAGAAAGGCGGGGGGGCTCCGAAATCCCATGTGCACCGTTGATCTAGGCACGCGAATATCCGACGTCCAAATTTTCTTGCCGCTTAATCACAAGCGCGCTTGCATCCCAAACTTAGGGTAAGTGGGTTTTAAACCCATTCCCTCGCATTTTACCCCTGTTACAAGAAATATCACTAACATTTGGCTCCATGAGGTATAGAGTTGTCCCTGTGATGATCTAAGAACGCTTTTGTAGATTCAGTGCCTTGTTGTTGGGCTAAGGAGTCATTTATTAAGCTGAAAACAAAAACATTATTTACAAAAAACAACAGAGCCGACTGCGGCTCAAAAAAAACATTTTTTTAAGAAATGCCCATTCACTGGGCCACTAAAATCTTCTTTTCCTTCTAGATCATGCAACCTGTAAGTGTTGTTTGAAAATACTTCAAGGATCTTGAAAGGCCCAAACCAGAGGGCATCAAACTTACTGTGCTTACCCCTGTCCTGCCTGGGTGCATCCCATTTGAGCACCAAATCACCCTGCTCAAATCCTTTCTTTTTTCTCTTCTTGTCAAAAGCCTGCTTGATCTTCTGCTGGTGATTATAGGCCCTGTCCATGACCTGTTCTCTGATCTGCTACACTTCCACCATCTAATGAATCCTTCTGATCATATGGTTAGGTTCTCCTTCAAAGTCCTGGAGGAAATTCGCCACAGATAAGGCGAGTTGAGTGGGGAAGACGACCTCTATTCCGTAAACAAGTTGGAAAGGTGAGATTCCCAGGGATTTCTTTGTTGTCACCCGATCAGCCCAAAGAGCAAATTTGAGCTTTGAGTCCCAGGCCCTTTTATTGTCCTCCAGTAGCTTCTTGATGAGCTTGATTAGGCTTTTATTGGAGGACTCTGCCAGTCTGTTTCCTTGAGGATAATAGGGAGTAGAGTGAACCAGTGAAATTTCAAACTGTTCACAGAACTTGACCATAGATTCAGACCGAAAGGGGGAGGCATTATCAGTGACAATTCTGCTGGGGCAACCAAATCTGGCTATAATATCTTCCAGGAAGTTGATAATCACTTTGTGAGAAGTTCTTCTGGTAGGGACAGCTTCTATCCATTTGGTGAAATAGTCGGTCGCAGTCAGAATCCATCTGTGCTGGCCACTTGAGGGAGGATGAATTTCTCCGATGAAGTCCAATCCCCACTGCCGAAAGGGTGCTGAAACTACTACAGGATTTAATGGTAGAGATTTGAGCTACTGCTTTCCTGAGAACTTATGGCATTTGATGCAAGCTCTGATTTCTCTGCAGACATTAGGAAACAAGGTGGGCCAGTAATACCCAGCCCGGAGGATCTTGTGAGCTGTGGTCTTCCAAAAATGATGACCTCCGCAGAGACCGCTATGGAAATCGAATATAACCTTCTGGGCTTGCTGAGGGTCCAGACACCTTAGTAATACCCCCAGAGGGTCTTTCCAGTACAAGGCTTGGTCAATGAGGCAATATCTGACCTCTTTGAGCTTTAAAGCTCTGGCCTTACTTTTTCCCAATCCATCAGGGGGCTTTAATTCTTGCAGAAAAAACAAGATATCTTTCTACTAGGGGCATGATGCTAGTGATAGGGCACCCTGGAAATGCTTGTTGGATGGCTCAGCTTGCTCATTGATGAATTTAATTCCTAATGCCTTGCAATTGGATTCAACCAACAACTTGGCCAAAGCCTGCCCCTTTATCAGCTTGGTGGGCTTGATTTCCAGATCAAACTCTAGGATCTTGGTGATCCATTTACCTCTTCTTCCGTCTATGTCAGGCTGTATAAGAATGTCCTTCACAGAGGCCGTAGGAACATATGCAGTGATCTTTGAGTGCAAGACATAGACTCTGAAAGCTTTGAGAGCTTTCACCAGGGTATAGGCCTGCTTTTCCATGATCTCGTACCGGAGTTCTGCATCTCGTAATGCCCTGCTGCAGAAGGAAATAGGTTGCTCTTGCCCTTGATCATTTTTTTGCAACAAAACTGTCGCTACTGTATCACAGGAAGCAAAAGAAAATATTAGAAAATCTTTGGAATAATCAGGACTGATTAGCACAGGTGCCTTAGTCAATGCCCTTTTTATTTGGACAAAATATTCCCTGGGCTTAGCGGTCCATTTCACTTCATTCCCCTTCCTGAGCATGGTTGTGATGTGTTTCACCAGCTCGGCAAAATTTGAGACGAATCTAATCAGAAAATTAATCTTCCCCAAAAAGGCATGAACCTCCTTCTTAGATCTGGGAAGTGACAGGGTCTGAATCGCTTCCACCTTGCTAGGATCAATTCTCACCCCCTCTGATGATACTATATGGCCTAATAGCTTCCCCTCCTGCATAGCAAACAAAGATTTCTTGGGGTTTAAAGATAGGCCATACCTCCGACACTTCTGGAAAACTTTCTTCAAGTGGCAGCAGTGCTCCTTATCTGTCCTGGAGAAGACCGTGATGTCATCTAGATATATTAACACAAATTGGTCCTTCTCTCCGATGAATGCTATGTCCATGGATCTCTGAAATGTTGCTCCTGCATTCATCAATCCGAAAGGCATTTTGGCATACATGAATGTGCCCCAAGGAGTGGTGAAGGTTGTCTTTTCTCTGTCCTCAGGCATGACTAATATCTGATTGTATCCAAAGAAACCATCAATCATGGATATCCTAGATGCACCGGTTACCCTCTGTAGTATGTGTTCCATGTTGGGCAGGGGATAATTATCTTTCTTTGAGCTCCTGTTCAGGTTCCTGAAGTCGACACAAAGCCTGAATTCTCCACTTTTCTTTCTTACCGGGACCAAATTGGCCACCCATTCGGAATATCTTAAGGGGATGATGATGTGGGCCTCTAACAGCTTCTTCACTTCTTTCTCCATGACAGGCAGCAACATGAGATTTATTTTTCTTAGTTTCTGCCTAAACGGCTTAGCTTCCTCCTTTAGTGGAATCTTGTGTTCAATGACTGATGTGTCATATGTCTTGAGGTCTTCGTAGGTCCATGCAAACACATCAGCAAACTCTCTCAGCAGCTCAGTATATTCACTCCTCTACTCCTCGGTCAAACTTCTTGACAACTTGACAAACTTGGGCTCCTCTGGTGTGCCAATGTTGCACTCAGCTATGTCAGCATCATCACTTGAAACTCTACCCTTTACTGCCACATCATTCCCATCGAACAATCTTTCTAATGGGACTAGTCCTCTCGGGATGTAATTGCTCGGCAGTTGAATAATCTGATGATTAGCGATTTTATTTAAAAACTCCCCAGGGTGAGGGTCCCCTTCCGTGTCAGGATCTTCGTCAATGTGCAATGCAGAAAAATCATCAACAGATTGGAGAAATTTTTCGATTTCCAAATCATCTTTGAATACCTTCCAATGCTTGACATTGTCCGGTACAGAAGGTCTATATTTTATTTCAACATCAGATCTGATCATAGGCGGCGAAGGAACTTCGAGCAAACTAGCTGTGACAGCTAAAAAGTCGGCTGAAGCATTTTCTTCCCTTGGAATGAAGGAAATATTAAAATCCAAGAAGAAATTATCCACTAGGTCCCATACCTCGTTCCTGTAATTCTTGAGTCGAGGATGCTTGGCCTGATAAACATTTTTGACCTGCTGGACAATCAATTCGGCATCTCCAAACACAGCCATCTCCTTTATTCCCATTTCTTTTGCAGCCCTCATACCTAGAACAAGAGATTCATACTCTGCCACATTGTTGGTGATTTCGAATTCCAGCTTGTATGACAGAGATATGGTCTCTTGACAGGGTGATATGAATACCACTCTGGCACCTGCACCTACACTGGAGGAATCTTCATCAAAGAACATCTTCCAGATTGGGGTGATGAAGGGAGGAAATTCATGGGAAACAGTGGGCTGCTTTCTGAGTTTCAGAGGAGGCTCGGGGGCATGGGTAAGTTGTAGTAAACTGGAGCCCAAATCAATATCCAAGGCAAAGATGGGATGATTGGTAGGGTTGGTTTCATCACTGATTATGTAGGCCAGTTGGGCTTCCCTGTATAGTCTTCTATGCTCTCCTCCAAACACTGGGATAGTAGCATATGTGAGGTCTATCTGCAAGGTTCCCCCTAGTCTTTTTATCCAAGATATTTATAACAACATACCGAACTTGGGGGGAACATCGGCCACTACAATATCCATGACCACACTTTTCATGGGCAGTTGAAATAAGGTCACAACCAGGTCCTTAATAACTCCAAGACACTGAACTCTCCTGGAGTCAAAAGAATAGAGGTCATGATAGGCTCGGGTGACTTCTAGCCCCAATTCTTCCATGACAGTTTTGGGCATGAGGTTATGAGAAGCCCCTGAATCCATCAAGCAGTTGTGCAGCACTTTTTCATGTATGTTCAGGGATGTGTAGAAGGGAGGGGATGAATCATCTCTATCTTCTACCATGGGACCTAGGACGACTGCTGGATTTTCATCTTGGAGGTTTATGGAGTCTGTGGGAGGGCATGAGGCTTCAGACTGTAAAAGCTCAAAGAAGCATTTTTTGAATTCTCCATGTTTGATTAGCTCGGTGAGGGGCACAGGGATTCTGATCTTTTGAATCTCATGCTCGAAATTAAAAGAAGATGTAAGCTTTGGAATTTCTCTTATTTTAGGAACATGATGGTGGAAAATGGGAGAGAGGGGTTGAGCCTTCTTACCTCTGTGACTGTCTACTACTTCATTAGCAGGCTTCTCTGTTCTAGTGGACTGCTCAGGAATATCAGGTGTTGTTGTCTTTTTGTCGGACCTCAGGTTATACCTGCCTCAGCCGCCGCTAGCCTTGTCTCCTTTGCTCAATTCATTTAGCTGACTATCCATGAGAGACTCCTCGTAAGCTGCTTGAGTGAGCAGAGGAAAAGGGGGAGCGTCTTCTAAGCAGTGGATTTCAAGATCGAGCTCATGTGTTTCTCTTTCTTCCTCATTGGTTACCAAATTGTTCTGAAAAGGGGTCTGAATCCTCTGGTCTTCTCTGTCTCTTCCCTTCTCTCTGTGCATAGTCGGGGGAGAAATATTATTCGGCCTTCTGAAACCCCCTTTGATTTCGGCGCTCTGAGGGCCCTTGTTCATTTGCTTCCTTTCCACCTTCAGTCTCTCCATCTCCTCAGACAGAAACTTCATCATCTTGGTCAGTTCATCCACTTGAGTGTGAGGCAACGATGGGCCAGAAGTTGGGGCCTCGGACTTTCCCTTTCTTCTATCTGCGTCGGCCTTGTTCCTCAGTCTATCAGCTGCTAATATGTTGGATTCCACTTCTATGGCTGCATCTTGCATTTGATCTAAGGAGGTGGCTCTTCTTTCTCTCAATAAAAGACAGAAATCAGGGTCGAAAGCACCAGCGTAGGAAATTTGGGCAGAGGCTTCTGGGGGCTTTATCTCTACAGGAATCTTGTTATACATCTTATTGAATCTTTTGGAGAAGTTAGAGACAGACTCTCCTTCCATTTTCTTTAGAGACCCAAACTCTGTCATGTAATACATGAAATCCTTTCTATGTCCCCACTGCCTTAGGAAAACACCATCCAGGGCTTCAATTCCAGCAATAGATCAGGGGGGCAATCCTCTAAACCATTTCCTCACATCGCCATCCAGACTCTGGACGAAGACTCTCATCCATACATCTTCATGTTCAATGTTTAGATTGTCTGCATAACTATAGAAAGCAGCTAGATGCTCTTCTGCAGTTATGTCTTCTTCACCAGTGAACTTCAGCATGTATTTCAAGTAGTCTCCAGCGGGGAGAGGATGCATAGGTTGAGGCAGAATCAAGGGAGCGTATCGAGCAGCAACTATGGCATCCATTCTATTCAGAGGAGGATTAGCACCCTCCATAGGAATATTAGGAAGTGGAGAGCCTGGAGGAGAAGAAGTGTGAACAGGAGATATCGGAAGAGAGCTTCTTGAAGGAGAGGGAGACAATGGGGAAAACAGAGAGAGAGTTAAGGGACTTGAATGTGCGGATGTCTCTCTCTGTGTAGTAATAGTAACAACAAGAGGGGTGGTGAAACCTTCTGAGGCCCGAGGTCTGTGTCGAGGCACAGCTTCTAGGGAGGGAGGAGTGACAAGGATCTCTCTTTCTGATGCCAGACCAGGAGGAGAAAACTCAGCAAGAACACTCCCGAAATTCAGAGAACGGGAAACCTCGGAGAAAGGATGACTAGAAAGCTGAGAACAAGAAAGTGGAGCTTTTACAGAAGGAGGTGGGGAAATACCTGGTTTAGTGGCGAAGCTTTCTCCTTGAGAGAGCTTCCCTTTTCTAATAATCCCCTCTGGATTTCCTTCAGGCGTGGCCAGAGGCAGTTGTGGATTGGACCGCGTGTTTCTACCGCTGGAAGCCACAACTAACCCCACAGGTTCGTCGCAGTGGAGTCGTCACAATGGAGTCGCCAGGTGCACAGTAGCAATCTCAATAGTTCTGATATCTGATGCACCTTCAGAATCAGCTGATCGTTGTCGTTCAATCCCGGGGAAAATATTCAATTTCGTCCCCAGCAACAGCGCCAGAAATGTTAGCATCAGAAGTCACTCCTGGATTGCTTGCAGGAGCAGAGCCTGACACCCATTAGTTTAATGTCACGATTTGTTTATAAAGAGATGATCAAATGGAAGGAAAATCAGAACAATATCGTCTCAACTCTGAAACTAGACCAGGCATGCATGGGCAAATGGGGTCTTAGATAAACTTCAAACAGTGGGTTGTAATAAGAGTGAGCAGTGGGAAGACTTGTATGAGAAGAGTGCGAAGGTCTATCATAAACATCAGGTTTATAACAGACTGGAGAAGAAAGCGCCCAAACGCAAGATCCTCTTACATTCAAACACAGAAGACCAGAGAATACAGTAATGTAACAACAAATCCTTTATCATAACAAAACTGCAATAATTCATGCAAATCATTTGATCACGAACTCCCTGGTATGAGACGAAAACATAGACGGAGTAAGAAAATTGTTTGTCATAAAAAAAGAAATCCCAGATACAGATGCACAACCAGGAAACTAGAATGATGTTAAAACTTTACAGTCAGGAGCTGTGCTCTACCATCGATAGATAAAAAAATGGCGAAAACACCTACATATACTCAAAACAACAACAACAACAAAACCGAGACGTTGCATTAAAACTTTGCGTCTGCATGGCCTCTGACAATCTGCAGTTGCAATCTCTGAATGATCATGCAACTATGGCAGACGCAACCTAACTCTCGGTAGTTCGGTGGGCGAATCGACATGCCTTTAATTCGTCGTCGGGCTTTCCCATTATGGCGGAGGCGATGTCTAACCACCACCAACTGCTTCAATAACTGCTTCATTGGGATTGAGGATGGCCCGACCAACTCAAAACTTTTGAGACGTGGAAGACCTTTCGCACTGCCACATGGATTAGCTGAACGACCTGATGAATAGGCGAGGAGGCCAGCGCAAAGGATGGGGCGCATGACGGGAGGGGAACGGGACATGCAGTGGATAATGAGTGGATGTTGAGGTGCGAGATGGAACATATGGACGGAAAGAGGAGAGGCTTAAAGGGAAAGGACCCCGCCACCTGGCCTGGTGGGGAATAGGTGGCAAGGAGGGAAATGGCGTAAAAGGTGACACGACGTGGAAGGGGCCCACAGGGTTTAAACGAAGAAAGCAGTGGGAGTCGAGATCGCCTCGCGCGTCGTTGATCCGGGCACTTTGATCTCGATCGTTGAAGAGGTGCACCCCCGATTCCGGACCCCCCCCTTCCGCTTAAAGGTAGAAAGGTGGGGGGGCTCCGAAATCCCATGTGCACCATTGATCCGGGCACACGAATATCCGCTGTCCAAATTTTCTTGTCGCTTAATCACAAGCGCGCTTGCATCCCAAACTTAGGGTAAGTGGGTTTTAAACCCATTCCCTCGCATTTCACCCCTGTTACAAGAAATATCGCTAACAAAGACTTATTTGAGGTGTTTTTCCTCTGAAAGGAAAAATCAATGGGATCAATGGTTACCATTAGTTGAATGGTGGTACAACACTTCTTACCATACCGTTACTCGCGTGACTCCTTTTGAAGCAGTCTATGGACAAAAGCCACCTTCTGTTCTCTCCTACATGCCAGGTGTCTCCAAGGTTCATGCGGTTGACCAAACACTTACAGTTCGAGAGGCTATTCTTCATACCCTCAAAGAGAATTTGGTTATGGATCAGAATCACATGAAGCATCAAGTTGATCAAGGTCGCTCAAAACGTCAATTTGTTGAAGGAGACCAGGTATTTCTTTGCCTGCAACTTTATAAACAAACTTCACTCAAAGATGAACATTGTTAGAAACTGGCGCCAAAATTTTATGGTCCTTATACAGTTCTCAAGCGAGTGGGACATGTGGCCTATCATTTATCTTTTCCTAGTTCTTCCAAGCTCCATCCTATTTTCCACGTCTCTTGCTTAAAGAAGGTGATTGGCACTAAGTGCCAAATTCAAACCATCCTTCCTGAATTGGATGATGAAGGGTCCATCTGGTTGCAGCCACAAGTCGTTTTGGACCAGTGTGAGCATCATATTTGTCAGCGCACCATCAAGGAAGTGTTAGTTCAGTGGAAAAATACAACTCCAGTTGATGCCACCTGGGAGCCATCTAGCATTCTGCAACAATTTCCTCATCTCAAGCCTTGAGGACAAGGCTGATTTTAAGGGGGAGGGAATGTTAGGGACCTAACCTACCTAACCCCTGAACTGGGTAGAATAATATATTTCTATGTAATAAAGGTAAATATTAATAAGGCCTAGCAATAAGGAGGAATAAGTCAATTGTAAGAAGACCTAATAGAAGCTTCCACTTCTAGAATGATCTTCCTCTAGATTATTCTTTTGGATATATAGATTTAATATAAATAAGAGTAGAGGGCATGATAAGTTTTGTCTTGGATATTATTGTAATAGAGATTTGCTATGCTAGAGGTTGCCCCCTCGAAGAGGCAAGTGAACATTTCTCTCAGTAATCAAAGTGCTCTTTCTGGTGTTATTCTGGTATTATTCTGGTATTATTCTGGTATTGTTCTAGTTATATCATTGTTTCTCTACCATTTCTAGCTAAAAATTTATGTTTTGCATACTATTATATAACTGGAATATTACACAACATTGTGTTCAACCCCTATTCTGAGATTTTCGGACATGAATCAACCCTTCGATATCGAGACATATGCCTCTCAATTCGCCATTGGGGTTGTACTTAAACAGGGAGGTCATCTAGTAGCATATCACTCTGAGACTCTTATAGAAGCCAAAGTCAGCTACAACACATATGACAAGTAATTATATAGCTTGGTACAGGCACTCAAGCAATGGCACCACTACATATTGGGTAAAGAGACCATCTTGCATACCGACCACCATTCGTTGATATTCATCAATTCCCAAAGTAAGATGCATGAACAACTCAATTTAAAGTGGGAAACGTATCTTCAATAGTTTCACCCGGTTATTAAATATAAGAAGGGGACCTCCAATAACATGGCAGACTTGTTAAGTCATCCCCCAATGCAGGTTATGCACATTTTAGAAGTGCATTTTGCAACTTATGATGAATGGAAGGACATGTATACTACAAATCCATGTTTCATAGAAGTTTGGTGTGCTTTGCAGCAACCTACAGTCATCAGCCGAACTCCATTTCTTAACTACACCATCTATGAAGGGTGGCTCTACAAACTCAATCAAGTATGTGTGTCGTAGACTGAAGAATGTATCATTCTAATCCGAGAAGCACACGCTTCTTCTTGCGGCGGGTATTTCGGCATAGCCAAAACCATCCTCAATCTCCAATGCCATTTCTACTGATCTGCATTGTCCAAACAGGTGGGAAAATTCATTTGTACTTGCTCCCTATGTTCACAAAGTAAGCCATCTAATCGTCTCCATGGTCTCTACCAACCTCTACCGGTTCCTTCTCGTCCATGGGAATCCATTTCCATGGACCTTCTAAGTGGCCTCCCTACCACATTTTGCAAGTATGATGCTATTTGGGTCGTATTTTTTCGATTCTCTAAGATGGCTCTATTCCTTCCCTGTCATAAAATTACAATTGTTGCGCAAAATTCCAACCTCTTTTTCCATCATGTGTCGCCCCATTTCATCTTACCCAGTAGTATCATTTTGGATTGTGACTCCCACTTCCTCAATACCTTTTGGTGTACTCTATTGTCTTTGCTCAGATGCTAACTCCATTTCTCCACCGCATTTCACCCCCAAACTAACAACCAAACAGAGATTGTCAACTGCACTCTAGTCCACTCTCTTTGCAGCTACTTTTCCAAAAACAAGCAGTGGGACTCTTATCTGCATTTCATTCAGCACAGTTATAATAGGGCCACCCACTCCTCCACAGTCTTCTCACCCTTTGAGTTTTGTCTGGGATTTCATCCAAGTGTGCCCTCAAAGTTACCACTCACTCTTGCAGCCCTGGGGTCTGCACGACAACAACAAGAGGAACAATTAGCATAGAGTTTCATCCACAATATTGTACAACAACATTCCCAAGTAGCAGAGGCATTTCAAGCAGCAAAAGAGAGTGCCAAGTAGAGGCACGATAAACGATTCACACCATTGGTTTTTCAGCCTGACGATCGAGTATGGATATCATTGGACAAGCATCTCTTTCAAGGACAACATTATAAGATCCACCCTTTGCACTATGGTCCATACACCATGCTCGAAATAATTGGCGAGAATGCCTATCGCCTCGACTTGCCATCACAACTTGGAATCCACAATGTCCTCAATGTCAACAATATCAAGTTGTTTGAGCCACCACTCCTTGAGGAAACTGTCACAGTACATCATCAGTGGAAAATATCCAGATTTTTCAACCTCCTCTTCTCAAAGACACCATTCTAGACTCTTGGAGTCACAACACTCGCCAACAACACTATGTTTCCTATCTTGTGCGCTGCAAGGGCCAGACACCTGCACAGGCCAAGTGGATGTATCTATCAACATTGCAGTGTTATTTTCCTCACTTGCTAGTGGAATCAAGGACACCTCCAGATATAAACAAGGAGGAATTGGGCCACCAAAGAGGGCACTAATCTTCCTTCGCATAGTTTCTTCTATTGTAAATCTTCCCTCACTAGTCTAGTTGAGCAGGGAAGTTCCTAATAAAGAATTAACATGATTTTTCCATTAGGCAGTTAACTAAATAAAAAGCGAAACAATGCTTGTCAGTCAGAAATAAAGTAGTGTAAACAAAATTCGCCCAATCTGATAAAAAGGGTGTCTTCTTGTTGAAATATAATGAATGGTCATTTACTTCTCACTTCCAGTGTTCTTCTTTTGATTCTTTGTTTGTATTTGTGCAACGTTTATTTCTTGTGTACCAATCTTGTTGTTGCTGCATTTTTTATTTTCACAGATAGAATTGTGGATCAAGATCACATTCTTCTTCAAGTGTATACATCATTCTTACAAAGATGTCCTCTAAATGCATTTATAAACATCCGACCTTAATAACAAATATAAAATAGAATACCAAAAATCAAGGGCTAAAATAATCTGTAATCTTGTCTTTTTTCTCTCTTTTTCTAACCTCAATGCACTCTCTTGGCAAACAAGCTTCTATTGTTACTGGGAGGAGAAATTTCCAAAGGTTGTACATCCTCTTGATTCTCCACCAAAAGGAGAGTTTCCTCATTCAATTCTTATGGAACATTACCTTCTACCTTCCATGATTCTAAATTTTGATGTAAATCAACATCTTCTTAAACCACTTATTTTGGCTTAGACTACTAAAGATGTTTCCAACTCTTTGAATTTGGATTGAACCCCTTCTTTCTCAGAAGATTAAGTCAAGCTTCTGGATAGGTATCCTCAAGATGACATTTTTATTGATAGTTTCAACATAGAAAAGTTGTATTCCTATAATTGAGAATCTGAATCCACTTGGATTTTTTCCACTTTAGGATCATTTTATTTAGTAGACCTTTACTGAGGTCTATCTCAACACAAATACAAGCATATGTAATTAAACTAACCTTATCTTTTTCCATATCTAATATATCTACCCAGTTTATTTTCAATGTCCTCCAAAACTGCAATGACAAATTGGACAACCAAACCCACACAGACATTATAGTTACAGATTGTTAATTAAGGGTAAATTTTAGAAACCATGACGAGTGTGCTCTTCCCCAAAACAAAGGTCCATCCTCCAAATATTTTTAATAGACATGATTTTAAAAAGAAAAAAAAAATAGAACAAAGGAAAATCAACACACACTAAGAAAAACTATTGAATAAAAAATAACAATTATAAATATGTAATTTAGTGTGTTGTATTTAAGGTGTTGGCTTAGTTGGTTGGTGCACCGCCTTTAAGGCTTTGCTTTAACTTTCAAAGTCACAAGTTGTCCACTACGAAAATGCATAATTGCAAACGCAACTACTTTCTTTATCGTGTTGCTCGAAACATATGCTTAATTAGGAAAACAACTAATGATTTCATAAAGAAATAATTTAAATGTAAAATAAGATTTTTTAATTCACACATCCAAACATGAGTTCTCTCATATAACAAATATATTATATTGTCATTTCCATGTCACATTTCATGAACATTCCATAGCACTCAAATCCATGCACTCACAAACAATGGGGTCTCATACACCAATTTCGTGTGTAGCTTGGTCATGACTTTAAAATTAGATTATTGTTATTATTATTATTATTGAACATTTTATATGTATCAGTATAATTAATTTTGTAGAATTTTTATTTTTTTAATATAATTAATTAACAAACATAAAATATAATATCAAATAAATAATTGTTTTTATTATAAAGATAAATTTAATTATGAAAAATATAATTACTTAATAAATAGGAAGTTGTATTATTACGAACTATTATAACTAATTGAACATTGTTATTATTATAACTGTTATTATAGAACATTGTATTTATAAAGTTGTATTCTTATGAACTATTATAACTAATTGAACATTGTTATTATTATAACTGTTATTAGTCCCTGCCATGGGACTGTATCAATGAGTTTGCTTTTGATGTGACATTAGTTTGCTTTTTACCATAAATTTATGTATGCAATGTAATGTTTAACATAGGAAAACAAATATATATTTTTGGATATAATAAAAATATTTGTGTTTCTCATTTCTAATCGGTTGATAGAATTGAAGTGTTATTGCTCCCTTCAAGTCTTTGAATATGTAGAATTAATTACATAATCAATGAATTTCACCAATCACCACATCTAAATATAAAACATTGTACTATGTATTTATTATTATGCATTATTATATTTATATTATATTTATTATCTAATACATTATTTATTATTATATTTATTATTATATTTATTATCTAATATATTATTTAAATTATATTTATTATGTAATATAATAAATATTATATAAAAATATATATTATTAAATATGAAAGGTTTATTTTCAAAATGAAAAATTGAATATTTTTAAAATGCAATTTGCATTTGGCTAGCTTAACTTAATTGGAAGGAAATTTAGGTTAATCCCAAAACTATACAACATAAACTAAGTGTCATGGAGCAGCACGTCTTCCTCCATTCCTTGTGAGTCTAGGTCGAATTCTTTGAATTCCAATCTTTCTGACAGTATAGTTTTTTTTTGGTAAGCGAGTGTGAAAACCTGTATTACTGAAAGAAGTTATGATACAAAAAGACAAAGGGAATCCCTTGATATGCCAAAAAGGAAACCAGATCAGGGATCCCGGGGTTGCGATGTCTGATATAACAAGGGGAGGGCTGGGTCGCCACCATGGGAAACCGACCCAGTCCTCCGAAAACCAGTTTGACAGACTAAACCATAACATATGCATAAAACATAACAAAAAAAAAGGGGTAGCTCCTATACTGAAAACCACTTGACGTGGGGTTGAACCTGCGCTAGTCTAGGATGATGGGATGTCTTGCGTCCCCATCCTTTCTTGCCTCTTTCTCCTTCCTCTGCTCCATTGTGCACATCTTCCTGATACAAGTTGGTGTTCCACTCCGATCTGCTGGAGTGATTTCCATGTGGTGGACATAGCGTAAGTAAAGGTGGAATTGGCCTGCCATTCGTTCCATTTTTTCCATTTGGCTCCTCTCGTCCTCAGCTAGTCTTTTTTCACTGGCCTCTAGGTTGCTGAGGTGACTCTGAATTTCTGTGAGCATCTTCTTGTGGTCCCTGATAGCCTCCCTGCTAGTCTCTTTTCGGTCAGCGTTCATCTTGCCTATCAACATTTTTGTTCGCCAGGCCTCCTCCATCGTTTTGTGGTAGAGGGTTGTTCTTGGCTACATAGCCCCTAGGTCCCTTATCCTGTCTGCTTCTTGAATTAGTTTTGTTCGGGCTTTGCCCTTGCATGTGGTGTTGATTTCCCTCTCCCACCTATTGATAATCGCTTTTCCCTTTGGATCGACCTGCATGAGAAAGGTACCCTTGTCTTCTTTGGCCGCTTGATCCATCCTTGTAATCCTTCGGGTGCTTGTCAGAGGTTCTTTTCCCTGGGGGCCTCTCTTACTATGGGTTTTCTTCATTCTTACCATCTCGGCTTGCTTGTGGTGGTTTTTGTCTTGGGTTCTTCTCCTGTTCCTATTCGCCCCTTCCTGATATGTAAGATGGGATCTATAATTGCTTCTCTCCAGTCTATGGTTATTCCTGGTGTTTCTTCTTTTATGGGATTTCCCCGGCTACAGGCTCGTCCCAGCAATCATGGGTCCCTCGTAATAGTGTACCTTCTGGTACTTTATCACTGTTTCGGAGTGTGTGCTCTTGGGAGCCATGTCGTCATCTCTGCACCGATCCCTTGCCCTACACGATGTATGATAATCATTACCACTCCCTGTATCTATACTTGGGTGAGGTGTACCCATACTCGGCCATTGGAAACCCCTTTGTCCTTCATCCTTTGTCGCATGTTGATTAACTCTTTTTCTTTCCCATGGACAACCCATGTACTTCTTCCTATTGACAGGACCGTGGTGTCGTACCTCCTCTTGTCGTATGACCTATATCTGCATTGTAACTCATGTTTGGGTGGTGGGCTATCAGATTCTTCCTCGATCCTACGTGCCCTTCAATTATTTTTGCACCTCCATCCTCGAATTGGTCATCCATACTTCAGTTGTTGTCACAATCTTTTGTCGCTAGTTGGATGCAGTCTGTTCGGAACTGACCATTCGAGATGTTACTCCAGATAGTATCCAGTTCTGGTACTTTCTTGTCGACCCCCTCATTAGTGAGTCTGTCCGCCAGTCCATTTGCTGACCTTCGTACCCAGCACAACTCCATTGTGCTCCCCATCTGCAAGTGCTCCTAAATTTTTTGCAGGGACTTTGCCAAGCGCCAGTGCCTCTGAATTTTTCCCACTCTAGTACCATTTTGGAGTCTCCTTATTGTGTTGATAACCAGTGTGGAGTCTCCTTCCACTATGATGTTTTTCATCCCTTCCTGGTTTAGAATCTCGAGGCTGGTCTCCAAGGCTCTGAATTTCGCGGTGTTGTTGGTTGAGTTTCCTAGGCTCCTAGCGTACATCCGGATGATATTACCTTTACTGTCCCTAATTACTCCTCCCATTCCTGCCCATCCTGGGTTACCTTTCAACGCCCCATCGAAATTCATCTTGAGAAAGCCTACTGGTGGTGGTTTCCAGTTGTGCTCACCTACTTGGAGTTGTGATGGTCGTCTTACCTGATTGGGGTTGCATCTATCTTTCAGGTGGAAGGCTTCTAGAATTCAAGAGTCCTAGTCTATGAGTTGCACTCTTCTTGTCTGGCAGTTGCGGCTCTGTACCGTTTATTTTGTCATGGAGAATATTGTTTCCTTGATATTCCCTTCTGGCCAGCTTTGATTCCTGAAGATGCACCGATTTCTTTCCTTCCATATTTCCCATATGATCATTCCCGGAATGAGGGTCCAACAGAGGTTCACCTCTTCATTTTCACTGTAGTTTTCTTTCTAAATATTGATAGTTGCGGAGATGTTACCTCGGATCCTATTTGATTGTCGGAAGATACATGTCGCCCAGTCCCAGATTTCTGCTGTGTAGGTGAATTCATCAAGGAGATGGTTCATTGTTTCTTCCTTGGCTTGACAGAGGTGACATCTTGAAGGACCTATGAATCCTCTTTTCCTTAGGTTCTCCCAAGTTAGAATTCGGTTATGAAGTATTAACCATTGGAAGATTTTTATTTTGGCCACTGGGAGTCGTTCCAAAGCTTATCCCATTGTTGTGTCAGGTCTTCCTGGTCCTGGTCCGCGATATAGTGTCAGACTTCTTTTAGATTTAATTCCCCATCGTCTTTTTGTCCCCATCTCAGCTGATTATTTCCTTTCGTGACTGCAATTTTTCGTCTCCCCAATTCCTCCTCCACCTCTTTTACTACTGTTGCGGTTTGGGATCTGTTCTATGGGGTGAGAGTGTTCCAAATTCTCCATTTGTTGCGATCCGTTTCTTATTTCCAGTAATGGTAGAATCTGGTTTTACCTTGCGCGATCAACTCCTGTTGGAGTGCCTCCTTGTCTCGTTTCTCCATTCTGGGTTCCTGTTGCCAGGCGTGCTCCAAGAATCTGGTTGTTCTGCCATTCCTTACTTCCCAAAAGTTGTATCTCTGAATCCAGGCTTTGTTGCGCCAGGCTAGGTTCCATATGGTTGGACCTTCCCTGGTGCCACTGAAGCGGATTCTGTCCTGGTCGCTTATGTCCAGGGCATACTTTTCCTTCCACAGTTTTTCCCATGGTGTAGTAGTTTCTTTGACCCAACGCAACCAGATTTTCTCCCTGTAGGCGTCATTAGTCACTTGTGGGTATTGTAGCCCCAAAACTCCTTTGCTTTTGGGTTTACAAACCTTCTCCCAAGCCACCAGGGCCCATTTTTTCCTTGTTTCCGCTCCTCGCCATAGGAAATCCCTTTGGATGGTTCTTATTTTTTGTATTATCCCCTTGGGGGTTGGGAAGACTGACATCATAAAGGTTGGAATTGCTTGCAAAACAGACTTGGTTAGAATAAGTCTTCCAGCTAGGTTGAGGGATCTGTAGGTCCACTTTTTTACCCACTCTTATAATTGGTTGATTATTCCTTCCCAAGTGGACATTTTGTAAGCTTTGTCTATTAGGGGTACGCCCAGGTACTTAGTTGGGAGTGTTTTGCGTTCAAAGCCCAGAATGTGGGCTAGATTCCTTTGGATTGCGGGGTTGGTATTGAAGAAGAAGATCATAGATTTGGAATGATTGATCTCTGCACCCGAGGCTTTGTTGAACTCTTCTAGGATTCGTTTATAGGCTTTTGCTTCCTTGACCATGGGTATGCCATGAAGTAATTTGTCATCCACGAATTGTTGGTGTGTGGAAGTAGGGCAGTTTTCGAAAGGTTTGATACCTGTTATTTCACCTGTTGTAGTTGCGCTTTTAATCCTACGACTGAGACCTTCCATCATTAGAATGAAAAGGAAGGGGGATAGCAGGTCTCCTTGTCTAGTGCCTCTCGTGGGCTAGAAAGGTTTGGCAGGGGCTCCATTTATTAGCAATGAGTAGCTTGTTGTGGAAACTAGGTTGACTATCCAGTTGATCCATTGTTGGGTGAAACCAAAGGCTTCCAAGGTCTTGACCATGTAGTGCCAGCTAATTTTGTCATAAGCTTTTGCTAGGTCCAGTTGTATTATCATTCCCCCTCTCTTCTAAATCTTTAGAGTGTGTATCATCTCGTGCACATGGATAATATTGTCCATTATCTGTCTTCCTTCCACAAAACCTGCTTGTTCTTGTGATACCATTGTGGGTAGGAGGGGTTTCAATCTATTTGCTATAACTTTGGAGATTATCTTATAGACCACATTGCATAGTGTTATAGGTCTGTATCGATCCGAGGCTTTGGCTTCATTTTCTTTGGGGATTAGTGTAATCATTGTAGCGTTTAGCGCTTTTAGAATGGAGGCTGACCTTCTAGAGTCTTCAACTACCCTATAAACGCCATGTTTGACAATATCCCAGCAGGCTTTGAAAAACTCCACTATGAAGCCATCTAGACCTGGGGCCTTCTCGTTGGGCATTTCATGGAGTACTTGGTCAATTTCCTCCTCCACAATGGGTTTGTTCAGGTTGTTATTTTGCTCTTCGGTGACTAGGCAGGGGATATGCTGGATTATCCTTTGTATGGCCTATGTTCTGTCCTGGTTGGGTTCTTGGGCTATCCTGTGGAATTGGATTACCAGAGTAGTTTCGATCTCCTTATGTGAATCTCACTCTATTCCATCCTGGTCCTTAATCTTCAGAATTTTGTTATGGGTTCTTTTGGCCATGGTTGTTCTGTAAAAAAACTTGGTGTTCCATTCTCCTTCCTTTAGCCATCTGATACGGGACTTTTGGTGTTTCGTTCTCCTTCCTTTAGCCATCTGATACGGGACTTTTGGTGTTTCGTTCTCCTTCCTTTAGCCATCTCTTAACTTCTTCATTTTCCTACGGCATCAACCTGTACGCTTCTTTGTTTGGTAAACTGGCTCCAATTATAATATCGATATGATGTCTTATACTCCTGATAGGTGGCAACGAACAAGGTAGTTCATCCACTACTATATCAGCAAATTCTTCCAGCAACTCCTGGATTTCTTCTGGTAAATCATCTATCCTCATACTGGTCAAAAAAAAAATAGGCTTGCTGACCACAATAAATTGTGTGTCTTCCTTCTTCTTAACCTCCTTAAGAAGTTCCTTCCCACTCATGAGAAGTACAATGTTGCTCACCTATGTTTTCACCTCTTGGTTTTTAATCAGCAGCAACATGTGCATCCTCCCATTCTTCTCTAGGGTGTACATGTTCTTTCTCCCATCATGAATCACTTTTATGTCATATTGCCATGGTCTACCCAGCAATAGATGACAAACATCCATGGGAATGACATCACATAATATTTCATCCTTATATCCTCCTACTTTAAATTCAACTAAACATTGTTTAGTAACATTTACCTGATGTCCTTTTTGTAGCCACGAAACTCTGTATGGGCTTGGATGTACAATAGTTTCCAGCGCCAACTTTTCTACCATCTCTGTAGATACGAGACTGTCTGTGCTACCGCTGTCCACTATGACCTTGCATACCCTGTCCTTGGTTAAACTGTTTCTTTGGGCTGGGTTCTCTGCCTCTTTTTCCGGCTTCAAGAGAACTTTCCTCATCATTAAGGATCTTCCACCCTCAGCGTCTTTTGCCTCAACATTCCATCCTTGAGCTTCGGCAATGTGAGTTTCACCACCATCTTTCTTCTTATCTGGACACTCATAGAATTTATGTCCGATTTTTCCACAGACAAAGCACTTTACTTCACCGCCTATGCCTCTTCCTCTTCCTCTAGCTCAAGGAAAAGTATTTCTATCAGCATACTGCCCTCTCTATGAGCTTCCTCCCCTCTCATGTTGAGTTTGAGGTTTCTTCCCCTCTTCTTTAGATTTCTGAGTTCTGTCTTGGGCAATTGTTTTGCCTCTGGCTTGACTTCTACCTCAGCCTCTTTGACCTTGCTTCCGGCTCAACTTCTCTTCGGCTTTCAGAGCTATCTGATAAGCATCTTCCACATTTCAAATGGTCATCATGCTCATCTCATCTTGAATGACATATCGCAGACCGTTCATGTACCTGGCAACTTTTTCATCATCACTCTCCCAATGACCTGCTCTGATGTTTATCTTGTAGAATTCTTCAGTGTATTCTTTCACTAACATCATCTTCTATCTCAAATTCTACATCCTCCGAAACAGAGTGATTTGATAATCCTTGGGTATAAATTTGGCTTTCATCTTTGCAACCATTCTATCCCAGCTTTTGATTTTTTTCTTGCCCTTGCAGCGTCTGTTAGCCTATAGTTCATCCCACCATAGTGTTGCATGCCCTTTAAGTTTAGTAACGGCATGTTTGACTTTCTTGTCTTCCTCGACATCCTCATAGTTGAAGTATTTATCCAGAGCTCTAATCCAATCTAGAATCTCTTCAACATCTAAGTTTCCCTCATACACTGGAATGTCCATTTTTGCTCTAGCACCTATCCTTGCAACAGCCTTGAATAGGCGTTTGTCTGCAGCATCTTTGACTGCGACTTATTCTCCTTTGTTTCCAGCTTCATTTTCACTTTCAGCCTCACTGATATCCCCAGCATCAACTGTGTGCCTCTGTGTTGTCTCCATGGCATCAAGCCTGGCACGTATCTCGCGCATTTCTCTTTCTCTTGTTGGATCAGGCATTGGCATTGGCCTGTCTCTTCTTCTTGGTGGCATGGCTATAAAATGTTCCCCTGTTCTCTCTGTTACAAAAAGAAAAGAACTTGTTCTGAGCTCTGATACCAAATGATGCAGAACCCCGACCCTCGGGCCAAGATCCACGCAGGATCGTTTCAAATCCTCCCCTGAGTCTGATTGAATCTTTGATTTCCCCTCAGGGAATACTTCATACACACAACAGTGTTTTCCACAGTTCCTTATAGGTATGCCCACATGATCAAACACAAGGCATCAACCCAAATCTCCTGACCAACAATATGATCGTTCCCTTTGCCGAATCGGGATTTTGAGTTTCGGAATATCGTGATTCCTGTTGTCTTGTTTATCGGCTTTTCAACCCGCCTAATCCCGAAATGATGAAACACCGAAATCTTTGGCCGCGTCCTCCTCCATAGTTGTATCATGTTTCACGACTTCGGGAATTCTGGAGAAAATAACCCCGAACTCTTGTCTTCGAAACTGTCGAAATGTCGAACCTCGATGCGTTCAGCAAAGGCTGGCTCCCCAATGAAACTTTTTGTCGATTCGGAGTTTCAGACTTTGCGACTTCGTGAATCTGGATACAAGTCTCTCGGTTCTCCAACCTCCGATACTCGAAACAATCAATGGAGATTGACTCCGCCTGGCGATGAGTACACGCCACCTATCTTCCCCACTGTACTCTATTTCCCACGTGGATTCTTGCCACCTGTCCACTCAAGCTTTCCGGCTTTCAGAACTTGAACAACCCTTCGACAGTCGTTCCTCTCCCACTTCAAAACCTCGAACTCCAAAATGGTGCCTTCCACAGGATCAACGGCTATAAGCATTCGTTTGATCCAACGGCCTGCGTTATTTCAGGCTTTCGGGTACCGGGAGTTTGAAACTCTTGATCCCAAAACGCTGCCTCCTCTGCTTTCCGACACCCGAAGTGCCGAAATCCCAAAATTCCACACTAAAATCCTGTCACAACTCGCGACTTCAGGATTTTCGCTCCACTATGCTCCGACTCCTTGTCGTCAGGACCCCCCAAAATGCCAAACTCGAAAATTCCGAAGCGTTGAAATTTCTACGCCTCTTCTTCACACACGATAATCCATTTCGTGATTCGGAAGTTCGAGTGACCAAGGGATTTGGCTTGCACTCTAGACTTACAAACCCCGATTTACCGAAATGATCTTGACCGCTCGACGGTCACGATCAACAGTCGATGTTGAATCTTGAAACCAACGTAATGCGTTCTTCCAACCCTTATCCACCCTGCAACTACTCTGGGTCCTACGGTCCTCGCGACTTCGCGAGTTCTCCACCGATAATTTCGACCGTCTGATTCACTCCTCAATGAATCTCTATGAAACGAGCTAATGTTCTTTCGTCGGAAATTAGCCTTCTGCACGATGATTCAGCTTCCCATCTTCCTTTGAATACTTCAAAGGCGTTGATCCTCCTGAGCTTTCTATTGCAACCTCAAGTCTCGAGAGGACTCATGCACGCACTCTTTGCGGAAATATTTCAAATACTTCTGTGTATTTGATTCTTCGACTCTGTGCACTCTTGGCAATAGCAATCCTTCACTCTTCAACCTTAGTTGATAAATTCTAAGGCTTCAATTATCATGCGCACACCTTGCACGGCTCCTGTGCTTCACCTACACTTCTGCTGGAATGAGAACAATGGTATCCTTCCTAAGATTTCTGAGATAGATCTCATACCCCTTGTCAACGCACACCTTGCGGACGTTTCACTGCACTCCTTGCAGGAACTCTCTCAGGAAGAGAAACAATTGAAACTCATTATTCTATCTCATAATTCATACATTCAACATGAAATCATACATTCAACACAGAATAACAACAAAGGCATAACAGAGAGAATAAAACAACTGTAAGCATACCATTCAGCATATGTAAACAACAAACAACATAACACCATGAAATCTGAGTCAAAGCTTAATATATTAACTCAAATACTCCTGTACATGGGTTCTTCTCTACAGCTATATGCTAAAGCTCAACAGCTTATGAAATCTCTCTTCTTCTATTCTAATGATACAATAATACAAGGGTGAGGGTGTCTATATTCGTTTTCCCTCCTACTCTCTAAACTGTCTAATCTATGAATCCAAATCTACCTACTTTCATTAATTACGTATAAATGCTTTTACATACTATAGATGAGAGCAAGGCTCAAGATCTGTTTACAATATCTACTATATAAATGTAAGTACGCTTTCCCCAGCTATCACATTAATATCCGCTTCATTAATTTTTCAAAAACATTTCAAAATGTGTAAAATGTGTGTTGCGCTTCTCCAGCTGTCTTTCGCCTTATGCTTGCTTGGTTGGTTGCTTACGATGCTCCTGCATCACTCTATCCTTGTCCTCCAGGTTCATGAATATCGCTATGAAGAAGCCTTTCGAGCCCAGGTGGAGCTCCACTTCTCTGTTTGGCTTCCAATGGTATTTAATCCAGTTGCACAACGTTCTTTATGTGGGCCACAAACCCATGAACTTGCATATTAGCGCATGCATCTTCATATGGTCCATATAGAGTTGCGTTTGTGGATCCTCCAGTGTCACCTTGGGTATCATTGTTGTTTTGGGTTTGCACGGGTTGCACCCTTCTGCCCTGTTGGGCGTCGCTATGTCTTGCACCTCACTGTGAATTTCTCTGGCTTCTTCTCCCATGCACTCACTTTTGCCCCGGTTCCTTTCCTGACCTTTTTTTAGGTCTAATCCCTAGGTTCCCGTCATTGGTGCCTTGAAAACTATGCCTCTTGGCCCTTTCCCTCTGTCTACCACTACCTGTTTGTATGAGAGGGTACCCTTACCCCCTCCTTTGGTGCTCATGTTGTCCTCTGCTATGGCCGCGACTGTCAAACCCTAGCTTGCAGTTGCTCCGTAAACCATGTTCTTTTATTGTGTTTATTTCCTCTTAATGCATCATATGGGCATGAAGCACTTAATGGCATTTGAAATGAAAATATTTTCTGACAGTATAGTTATCAATGTTAATTTTTTTTCATTTAAAATCTTTACAAATTGATTTCTTTTAAGACTATGAAACTAGCCCCTAGTTAACATATTGTTCATGTTTCACAGTAATCATCATCATCAATAATTATAGAGTGTCAGCTATCATCTCCATTTCCAAATCTACTTGGCAGGGACTAAACTGCCATGCAACCCTTATTATAGAACATTGTATGTACATTAGATAAGTAATTGTTTTTATTATAAAGATAAATTTAATTATGAAAAACATAATTACACATTGTATTCTTACGAAATATTATAATTAATTAAACATTGTTATTATTATAACTATTATTATAGAACATTGTATGTGCATTATGTAAGTAATTTTATGGAATTAATATTTTATTTTTAAATATAACTCATGAATGAACATAAGGTATATTATCAAACAAATAATTGTTTTTATTATAAAGATAAATTTATTTATGTAAAATATAATCACTTAATAAATTGGAAGTTGTATTCTTACAAACTAGATATGGAATTTTATGGAATTAATAAGTTTAATTTTTTAAATATACCTAATGAATGTTTTTATTATAAAGATAAATTTATTTATGTAAAATATAATCGAATTTTATGGCATTAATAAATTTAATTTTTTAAATATAAATATTGAATGTTTTTAATATAAAAATAAATTTATTTATATAAAATATAATCACTTAATAAATTGGAAGTTGTATTCTTACAAACTAAATATGTAATTTTATGGAATTAATAAATTTATTTTTTAAATATAACTAATGAATAAACATAAGTAATATTATCAAACAAATAATTGTTTTTATCATAAAAATAAATTTATTTATTTAAAATATAATCATTTAATAAATTGGAAGTTATTTTCTTACAAACTAGATATGAAATGAAAACCTTTTCCTTTTCACTAATCTCTCTAGTCAATTACATAAGATTCTAGACTATTCTACAAGGTGCCAGCTGTTATCTATTTGGTACAAAAGGAATTGCCTCAAGTACAGTGGCATTTAAGTACAAAGGATTATTATTCTCCAATTAGTCAAGACTTTGACTTTATAATTTAATTACATAGTCTCAACATGGTTGGAATTTGGAAATTTGTAGTTTAAATGTTCTACTAAATGGGTTTTTTTGTGATATTTTTTGAGGATTTTTATTAAAAATAGTAAAAAATTGTAGATCTTTAGATTTGAGTGATTATTTCTGTAAAATACTAATGTTCCAAGAGTTTTTCAACATGCTGAATTCATTTCTACATTCAAAAATAAATTTTAAACAACAAAAAATAATGATTCAGTGATTTCGTACAGATTTATGTTGTTGGATTCCAACAAAAAAAATCATTTCATAAAACAGTGGATAACACCATTTGTAGAAAAAATAAAGTCTTTAAAATGTTAATTACCATTTAAATGAATGAATTAATATGAATAGTTTTTGTGGCTTCCAAATAGATGACTCTTGCACCTCTCAATAGATGACTCTTGGTGGCACCTCGCCATTATTTAGTTTTAAACAATATCATTGTGTTCTTAGTTTTTTTTCTTCGAGCATGTCTTTTATATCCAACTAGCACAACCACATAATTGTGGTTGATCAACGCCAAAAGGTTGATAAGATGAAAAGAATCCTTCAAAGAATATATTAAATTTTATTATTGATTAACAAATAAACGGTTGAGCTTCATGTATCTGGTGTTAATATTTTAATTTATGTTAATCACTTACGTGGCAATCAGTTAGCTATCAAAGTAATTTTTAAATATGATTAGGTAAATGTAAAAAAGTAAACACATAAAAATGATGTCTTTATAATAGCTAGGAAGTTAATGATTGAAATCACAGCCATTTATTTTGTTTGACTACTAAGAATATTCCAGCCATATTTAATCTTGTCCATAGAAAACTTATTAAGCACTAAACCCCTATTAAATCTGCCCATTATCAATAGGTGTACGCCTTTCGGCATAATTATTTATATTTTTTTAAATATATGGGAAAAAGACCAATTAAAATTTAATTTTAAACCATATCAATTGTGTTCGTAGTTTTTATCTTCCAACATGTTTTTTTTTATCCAATTATTTATGTTTTTTTAAATAGATAGGAAAAAGACCAATTAAAATTAATATCTCACCTATAACCGCTTTCAAATATATAAATTAAATATTGTTTTTAAAAAGGGTTAAAAATAGTATTTCATGTGTAATCGCTTTTACATATATAAATTAAATATTGTTTTTAAAAAATAAATGGCTAGGCTAATATACTTACTCTACACTAAATGTGCATATCTCACAAACAAAATTATATTTCATTAAGCAACAAATACTTCTTTTGTTTTGTTTTTTTAGTGAAAACACTTAACACTTCATTCATGCATTAACCAATAAATTAGCAAACCCTAGAAGTAAGGGAAGGGAACATCAAAGTGAATCACTACATTATGTTGTTTAAAGATAAGAGAAATGTATTGGATGGTTTATGGAAAACTAATAGAGGATTTATTGAATAGGCTCTATGAATGATGTATTAAAATGATTTTTCAAATGATCTAGCATTGTCATAGTTTATTTATAAATGTATATGGAAGAATTTTCCATGAGAAATCTTGTTCTCGTTTCCAACTAACATCGACTAAAGATTAATCAAGGTGGTAGTCATGTGTCAATTGTTTTTGTGAGAGAATATGGGCCAGAGCTTGGTGTAGGGCTTTCAAATGTACATATGACCATAAAGAAAATTATACATTGTAGTGTCCCCTACTACTAACTCCATAAAAAAAATTGATACCCATTTAAATTAGATTCAAACAACGAGATAAAGACATATGCAACTAATAGAAATATCTACAACCATGCATACAATTCCATTTAAATGCACACACCAGAAAATTAATATGTGCAACATGCTAAAATGTCCATGTATCTAACATCTTTTTAAAATATGAATGCAGTTAAAATAACATTCACACAGCAACACTGATTTACTTAAAATCATGGAGTTTATGCACAACCGATTAAACATATGCACAACGACATATAATTTCTCAAAACTCAAAGTAACTGCACAACAGATTAATCCCATAAATAAAAATAATAAACAAAGATAAAACACTTATCTTTTAACCAAATGTAAAACCGACTGCAAGGAATGGATGTTCCACCCAACCATAGATTTGTTGCTCCAAATATTAGTAGCAAATCACCCTCAAGTTGGGGCTATGAATCCACAAGAAATGGTGTCTCTCCCGTGTCCACTCCGACCCAATACAACCCACAACAAGTTGATTTTTCCTATAGCTATCCCAATCCTCCAACTCTCTTCCTCCCAACCCGCATAACTCAAAGAATGATATCCCCCTTCACTAAACATAGTCCATCATGTCTTCCCACTTCCCTCCAGATCTTCAGCACATGTTGGGTAGGAATTTCTCTTGTTGGGGACTCTAGGGATGTCAACTGCAACAAAAAACTCACGACAACAACTCACTACTCTAGGGAAAACTCTCACATAGAAAATCCACTCTACAAAATTAACAACCTGCTTCGTCATGCATTTGTGGCTCAAAACAACTACCACACATGCCCATTATGGCTTCCTTCAAGCTCCATCACTCTGCACTCCCTTGTTGTCCCAAAAATCGCATGTAAAAACTGCCTACCATGCCCATTCAAATTTCCCTTTTTCCCATGCATATTGACTCTCGCATTCCCCAATGTTGATTGTACTCAACCCACGTGCTCTCATAACTATGGGATGCGACTTTTCACACCAACCCTTTTACATTTGCTTAATGATTGGCTTTGGGAACATTCAAAAGGAAAATAGAAGGTTATACACAATAATAAAATTCAAAAAGGTGGGTTAGGATTAATACCCATGGATAATTCCCCCTTGGGCCCCCTCTTAGACCCTTCCCTCTCTCGTGGAAACTTAACCCCCCGTCACTTCGTCTATGTCCATTTGCAGTCGATGTTACATTTTATTTTATTATTACAATATACAGTGTTTACATATTACATAGTCGGGCCCACGACCATACATCGCATTTACATTACATATTGCTAATCTGGGGATTAAAAATAGGGATGCTACATGCATGTTGATCATTTATTAAAAAATAATTCTCTAAGAGAACAATGATGCCATGATCACCATTGGATTACTTGAAATTGACAATGTACGATCAATTTCAAAAACTATTTGAGTTGTCTTCGCTAAGTTTCTATCTAATTTTTCTACATTCCAGTAGTTTGAGGAGATGTAGCAATGGATTGTTGGATTAAGACTAAAGAGGAAGTATTGATATTTTTCTAATAACATCAATGAATATTGGTGTTTACCAAATATGTGATGCCTATGTTGTGTCCATGTGAGTCTATTGTGTGAAGTCCATCTGATATGGATTTTATGAGCATAACGAAATGACTATAGATTATTACCAGATGCTTAACACATAATAATAGAGATACAATAAAATTGGTTTTCTATTCAATAAGGAAATAAGTTGAAACTGTAAAATGCAGCGGAAAACAAGCTTGCTAGAATGGTGGCGGCTTATCTCTGAGAAGAGATGTGACGGCTGCGCTCATTCGCAAGAAGATGATTACAATGAGGCTCTCAAGGCCTTTTTACAATAAACAGGAGTTTCAAAAAACCTAACCTTAGGAGATGAAGCGCCAAAAGTCATGTGGGCCCCGTTTGGGTAAGTCAGTACATCAACTTCCCGGGGTCGTAACTTTTGCATACGATCTTCGTTTTAAGTGTATGATATCCCATTGGAAAGATATATCCAAGGACTACAACAGTTGCACAAAATTTCATGATGAAATTTTACAATTGAAACATACCCCAAAAAATATCGTTTAGGACCTCAAAATGGCTTCGAAAGTTCACGACCCGAAAAACCGCTAAAAATAGTAAATTATTAAAATTGCTAGAAAGTTGTTTTGAGCCAGCTGGGAAAGGTGGGTGGCCACCGATATCCACCTGGATCAATCCTCCATCCTTAGGAAGCAATGGTCTCCATTGTGTTGATTTCCCCCATTAGATGACGAAATTTCTTCTGAATTTGGCCCCGGGTGAGCCATTTGCCTTGGTGCAGGAGTTGCCCTACTTTGACGACTCGATAAAGCTCGATCCTTTGTTGTCGAGTGCCCTTGATCTGTGTGTCCACAATATGATCATTGGATGCCTGTTGTATGTAGTCGGGGTTGAGCTCTGTGGGTGTCAGTTGTTTTGCTATGTCTGAGGTGTCCAATAATGGTGGGAAATAAGGCCGAAGGAGGTCCACGTTGAACACTGGGTGCAAGCCAAGGAAAGGAGGAATGTTGAGTGCAAAAGCATTATCCCCCACAGCCTTGGTGATGGTGTACAGCCCATAATGGAGTGGGTGAAGCTTCTAATGGGGTCCTGTAAGGCGTTCTTTTTGCAAGTGCAACCAAACTTTGTCGCCCACCTGAAACTTATGTGGAACCCGATGTTGATCATGGTGCTACTTGTACTTGTCATTGGACTTTTGTAGGATATCCTGAACCTGTTGACGGATCTGTTGGATCCTCTCAACGAATCGAGTGGCTTTGTTAGCCTCAGTTGGAGCAGGATAGGAGTCGGTCGAGGTGACCGTAAGGGGAAGTGCAACATCTATGGGACCCAATGGTTGGAATCCCAACCCCACCTGAAAGGGGTTGTGGTCGGTTGAGCTATGCAGGGCTCGGTTGTAGCTATGTTGGACATAGAGAAGACTCTCATCCCATGTGTGAGGGTGCTTGGAATTATACATGCACAGGATATGCATGACCATTCGATTTACGAACTCAGTTTGGCCATTTGTCTGGGGGTGGAAGGTCGTGGATTTGGTGAGCTTGGTGTCTAGCAGTGACTAGAGGATCAACTAGAATGTGCTAAGAAATCGACTGTCCCAATCTGAGACAATGGTTTGTAGGATTCCAAAATGTACCCAAACTCGTTCAAAGAAGAGCTTGGCAGTGGCTTCTGATGTGATGCTCTTCTTACAAGCAACCAGAATCACCATCTTAAAATGTGATCAACAACCACAAAAACACAGTCATTTCCCTGCTTGGTGGACGGGAGGCCCGACATGTAGTCCATTGAGATGGATTCCCAAGGTCTATAGGGAGTAGGAAGAGGGTTGTAGAGGCCATGTTTCTTAGTGGTTGGTTTGGCAATAGCGCAGGCAGTGCAAGACCTGATATACTTGTTGACCTCTTGTCAAAGTTTCGGCCAGTAGAAATGTTTTTGTAGCATCGCCACTATCTTTTCGACGCCGAAGTGTCCTACCACCCAGCTATAGTGGGCTTTCCATATCAGCTTCGCTCGCTCACTTGAGATGTAGTGTCCCCAATATCAAACCCTTTGTAAGTTTGATGTATGAAATGAATTGTAAATATGTGTTATAGGTTGGTGAGCCAAGTTTGTATAAGCCAATGGGATTATGTGATTGTTAGGCCAGAGAGCCTAAGGGTTGGAGACCAAGGGCCTGATTTTGTACCTGTATGTATGCAGCACATTAATAAAATATAAACATCGTCATGTGCAGGCCGACACGATGAATGAGTGATGGGGGACTAAGCTTCCATAGAGTGGGCAAGGAATTAGGGGCTGGAAGGTGGGAAAAGGGGGCTAAGTGTTGAGCCTAGGGGATTAAGTCTTGGGAATAATAATTTAATATTATTCCAAAAGACATGTGATTAGTATGTTTTTATCCTAAGTTCTTTTGGAATGACATGTGACTTCCAAATGGAAGGAATGAGTGTTGAAGGAATGCATGCAGTTGCATGGGTGACAAGTGTCAACCCAGGCACATGCAAATAAAAGGGCTAAGTTGAGTCGCATTGGGGGTTTGGCTTCCATTCCTGTCGACTGTTGTGTGGGTTCCTCCTGCATTCCACCTGACCGTTTGAGCGTGAACCCTTCTGACCTCAACAAGAGACCTCGTAAAATTCTGAAACTGTGGGAAAAGTCTGTGTTGATTTCTGGAAAGCCGAGACATCTTCTGTCAGAACAGATCGAGCCTATGTGTGGAATCTTTGTCCCCAGTCCATGTCCATGAGACCATCCACCATTGTTGAACCTGTTGGAAAGCTCTTGTTTGTTTTCCCCATTGGTTTTTGTGGCCACGCAGTGCTGGACTATGTGGGGCTTGTTGGCTAGTTGTACAACACTCTCTCCAGGTGAGAGAGGTGATTGAGGTTGGAAGAATAGGTTGTTGGCCTGTGAGCGATTCTCTCCAGATGAGAGAGTGCGCAGGGGAAGGAGAGAACTCCTAGAAGGAACCTTGTAGCTGCCACAGAGCTCGGAGACTTCTGGTCCGGTCTGTTGCTGTAACCCAAGGCAAGGGAGGTTAGCAGTCGAAGAAATGTCTAGGTGACAGAGAAGGTGTATACTCCTGGGGTGGAACATGCATGTGGGGAAGGAGATTCTGTGGGCAGTGAGCATGAGTGGTTCCTAGGAGAGAATTCCTTCCTTGTGACTGTGTGTTTTCCCTGTAACCTCAGCCTAGCCTAGGATTCCCTGCCTTGGGGGTGGAGCTTAGTCCCAGCTCGAGGGTGACCCACTACTGAGCTGACGAACAGTGTGGTCTAAGGCTGGGAGGTTCGTGGAAGGCATGCACTTGGTTGGTGGAACTACCATTGTTTCAAAGATAAGTACCACATGATGCTTTAATTACGTTTATGTATCTCTGTGTATTATAATTATCATGTATTTTGTTGTGCATTTGGATTAATGTTAATTCCATGGATTATTTATGTTAGTAATAATTCTTATGCTTACTCTGAGCTTAAATGCATGTGGATTATATAATGCCTGCATGAGTTATGTGAAAAGTAGTGTTACAACTTGGTATTAAACCGAGTAAGCCTTGGTAACAGAAAAGTGGTGTTACATGAGGGAACACATATATGGCCCAGATGACACAACAACCCATCTTGAAGATGGAAATTATCGACAACTTCCTTTGCACCCAACATTTGGTAGGTGGTGGCAAAGTCTGGGTCTGTCTCATAGAGTTGGGGCCATCCAGAGGTCTCATGGTTGCAGGAGTCTAGCACTGTGGTGAGTGTCGTGACTGGTGGTCTTGTGAGGCAATCAGTGACACAGTTGGTGCTTCCCATTTTATACTTGATGTTGAGGTGGAATTGCTACAAGTATGTGGACCAATTTTGATGGCGGTCATTCTGCAATTTTCCTTATGTCTGCATGAACTATAGTGGCTTATGATCAGTGTGGATGACTGTCTCCCTCCCAAGAATGTAATGTCTCCACTGGCAGCAGGCTTGCACAATGGAGTACATTTATTTTTCGTAAGTAGGGTACTTATAAACAACGTCTGATAGTGTCGCACTATGATAGGCCACGGGGTGGCCATGTTGCATGAGAACGACACCCACAGCATAGTCTGAAGCATCAGTCTCAATCTCAAAGGGTTGTTGCAGGTCTGGTAGTGAAAGTACTGGGGTTGAGCACAAGCGCTGCTTCAAATCATCGAATGCTTGTTGTTGGGGCCAGCCCCATGAAAATTTCTCCTTACCACCACCCCTGGTTATTTGCCTGAGGGCCCATGCAATATGGGAGAATCCGAACACAAACCTGCAGTAGAAATTGGCAAGACCCAAGAAGCTCCAAAGCTCAGTGAGTGTGGTTGGGGCTGACCTGTCACGGATGACTTGGATCTTGGCTGGATCCACATGTACGCCATGTTGATCAATGATGTAGCCTAGGTAATGGACCCTGTCCATGCCGAAGGAGAATTTTTCCAAATTGGCGTATAGCTTGTGTTGTCGTAGGGTGTGAAGAACCTATTGAATATGCTGCAAGTGTTCGGCCCAAGTCTTGTTGTAAATGAGAATGTCATCAAGATACACCACTACAAAAGTATTGGTGAATGGTCGCAGGATATCGTCCATCATCCTCATGAAAGTGGTTGGAGCATTTGTCGGACCAAAGGGCATGACCAACCATTCAAAAAGTCCTTCCTTTGACTTGAAGGCAATCTTCCATACATCTGTCTGTTCTATCGGGACCTAGTGGTAGCCAGACTTCATATCAATCTTACTGAATTATTTGGCCCCCATGAGTTGATCAAGGAGGTCGTCGATTCGGGGAATCGGGTATCAGTTTCTGACTATGATTTTATTCAGAGCCCAATAATCAATGCAAAGTCACCAGGTTCCATCTTTCTTCTGTACCAGCACGATTGGGCTCCTGCAAGGTGATAAGCTAGGACGGATGTGCCCCTTGTGGAGAAATTCTTAGATCTGTCACTTGATCTCCTCATTCTCTAACAGAGAGCGGCGATAGACTGGCCCATTGGGTAGCGATGCGCCAGGGGTCAGATCAATGGGGTGCTTGACCTGGAAGTGCAGAGGTACCCCGGTAGGTGAGGAGAAGATATTCGAGTATTCTTCCATGACCTTATCTACTTACTTCTGTTGTGTGGATAGGTCGGCTGCAGAGACCCTGGATGTGGTTGTGATTTTCCTCTCATTTTGAGAGCGAATCACGAAGAAGACAAACTTCCACGTCTGAGAGATGACCTTCTTGCATTGCTTAGCAGAGATCAAGGAAATAGCACTAGGTGGGACAACCTTGGGTATCCTGTACAATTTCTTGTTCAAAGTAATAATAACACTACAAGGCCTAGACTCATATACAACATGACGTTTCCATAAATAAGGTTGGCCCAAAAGAACATCACAAACTTCGAGAGGAGAAACATCACACAATACCTCATCGTTGAAGGGCTTGATCTCATACGACAGTCGACACTATTGGCTGATGCGGAGATTGCTTCCTTGGCGGAGCCATCCAATGGTGTAGGGTTATGGGTGCGGCGTTGTCGGCAGAGAAAGCCGCTTAACGACCTCTGCTGAGATGAGGTTCTTTTGGCTACCACTATCAACGATGAAGTGCAGTGGGGTGCCTTTTACCCGCATCTGTGAATGGAAGAGGCGCTCTCCTTCTTCTTGCTCGTCTGGTTCACCATGCTGGAACTTGGTGGTAGCAACGGTGGCACTGGGTTCCACATCAATGATCCATCTTCCCCTTTCTGGTTCTGAATCAGAGTCAGAACCCACATTTGATTCAGAGGCTTTCACTTCAGCCACCAGCATCTTCTTTGAGTAGCAGTCAACAGTGTTATGCCAAGGGCTCTTATGGAAGTCGCACCACTTCTCGGTATCTTTCTTTGTCTTTCCGGTGTCCTTCTTTGCTTGCGGCTTGGACTGGTTTTCCTGATACTGTCCATCTTTTCTCTATCCTTTGTTCTATGGGTTGGGGCCGCCCTTTCTTGGATTTTGTTGTGAGGGGTTCCCCGGCCCAAATTGTCGCATCTTTTGTTTGATCTTTTGCTCGATTTTGATGGCATATCAATAGGCTGCGCCCAAGGATGAGATGTCTAGAAAATTCCATTTCAGTCTGGATGTATCTATGCAGAGCATTGCGATACTTGAGCACCAGATGTCTCTCCGAATATTTGATACCCAGCTTGGTGCGCAAGGTATGGAAGATATTTGTGAAATCTGGCACTGCTTGGTCTCTTTCTTCCCGCAGTGTGGTCCATTTGGTATACAAGTCGTCATAACTTCTGACATGGTAGTATTGTTCCTTAATAGCATCCCTAAAGGATTCCCAGGTGTTCGTGACTATAAATAATGAGGGTTCCTCTATTTCCTTTTGCTCACAGAAAGTTTCCCACCAATCTTTGACATGGGGAATGACTTTGAGGAGTGCAAAAGTAATATTTTCTCTATTCGAAAAGTTATGGACAGAGAAATACCCTTCTAGTAGATTCAACCACTTGTCTACAGCATCTACGTCTATCTGACCTTCAAATATAGGAATATCAAACTTTATTTGTACCTTGAATGGGGTGATGCCTCCACTCGAAGAAGATGCGTCGCCTGTTGGTAGTCGTCGAAGGATTTGCGCGAAATTATCCATCATCTCGTTCCTCTGTTGGGTGAGGGCTTCCTCAATCAACAGTTTGAAAGGATCTCATGTCCCGTCATCTTTCCTTTCTCCTTCCATGAGAGGTCGCTTGGGTGTGCGAGAGCTTTTTTCCTCAAGAGAAACAAGCTCGAGACCCAAATCTTTGTACTCCGACCTCGTTGGGGACATGCATTAAGATGACAAGGAGAAGACCGCTCTGATACCACTGATCCAGATTTTATGAGTAGAACAAAATGACTACAGATTATTACCAGATGCTTAACACATAATAACAAAGATATAGTAAAATTGGTTTTCTATTCAATAAGGAAATAAGCTAAAACTGTAAAATGCAGCGGAAAACAAGCTTGTTGGAATGGTGGCGGCTTATCTCTGAGAAGAGATGTGACAACTGCGCTCATTCACAAGAAGATGATTACAATGAGTCTCTCAAGGCCTTTTTACAATAAATAGGAGTTTCAAAAACCCTAAACATCCAAAAACCTAACTCTAGAAGATGAAGCACCAAAAGTCATGTGGGCCCCGTTTGGGTAAGTCGGTACATCAACTTCCCGGGGTCGTAACTTTTGCATACGATCTCTGTTTTAGGCGTATGATAGCCCATTGGAAAGATCTATCCGAGGAATACAACATCTGTACAAAATTTCATATCTCAACATACCCCAAAAAACATCGTATAGGGCCTCAAAATGGCTCCGGAAGTTCACGACCCGAAAAACTGCTAAAAATAGTAAATTATCAAAATTGCTAGAAAGTTGTTTTGAGCCAGCTGGAAAAGGTGGGTGGACACCGATAGCCACCTGGATCAATGACTACAAATTATTACCTCACCTCCTAGTCCGTAGTAAAGACAAAATAAATGTATATGAAATGTGTGTGGGCCAAAACGAACCTATCTACTTCTGTTTTCACCAGTTGGGGAAAATGAATTGTTTCATCTATGTGCATAAAAGGTATATTTGAGATCTAGAATGGGAACTCTTGATTGTCTCTCACCTCAATATTTTTCCTAATACTATTACTATTCCAATAATTGTGCTTTCTTATGTGGACAATTACTATTCTACTTAACCTATAACCAATAGAAGGAAAATTGGGCAAGGTCAAGTTTAAACTTGTTGTAAGAGGGTAGGAAATCATACATCAAGAGGAGGCGAACCCTACAACGACTTGAAACATGCTATAAAATGCACGAAATAATCAAACCATAAGAAACAAGACAAATCTATATGAAATGTGAAACATTGAGGGAGGGAATTGATCACACAAAGCAAGGCTATGTTGAAAAATGCATGAAACTTACTAATTGTAATGGACAATAAAGTACTTTTTGTTTGGGAAATATTGAACAAAGGAACCCTACCAACACCCTAAAAAACATATAAATCTTAAACTCTTCCAGTAACACCCTATTGTGACTTGTTAAACATTCACTCTCCTTCGCCTTGCATAGATTTTTTATTAGTCCAACAAAAGGGATGTGGTATGCTTATGATGGATGTCCACTTGACCATATCTATAATATTTATAAATATCCATTTACAATTTTAAAAAATAACAATCAAAATTGTGGAATCATGATGCCTTCAAATAATATATCATGTGTTGTACTTTGAATTTAGTGGTGTGAGTTTCTATATTGAAAAATTACATTATGTGGTCAACCAAATAGAAAATTTGTTTTGGTAGTGTGTTAAGTACCGAAGACCTAAATACAAAAACACCACAATAGATCCAAGAACAATATAGAAGAAACCCACTCTTTATTATTATAGAAACCCTTAGGGTAGGGAATCACCATACAATAGATCATATTAAGGGATCATGTAGTGTAGGTTGGGGGAATAATATGGGGTATATAGAGAGGTGCCTAAGGGGAATAATAGTAAAAAAATATTGTTATGTATAAAAGCCACTTTTAATAAATAAGGTCTAGTGTGAATGCAATAAATGTAAGGGGACTTACTAGAAGGTTCATCCTCTAGAATTTTCTTAGGTGGTTGGTAGAACTATATAAAGGGGTTAAAGCAATGTAATGGGAAATTTGAGAAGTATTGTATTTTGAGTGGTAGCTCATCAGGAGGTTTCCCACTCGAAGAGGCAAGTGAACATGAGTGGATCTGTTAAGTACCAAAGATATGAATAATAAAACACCACGATATATCCAAGAAAAACAAAGAAGAAATCCCATTTTATTATTATCAAGCTATTAAGGTAGGGAAACACCATACAATAGATCATATTATGGAAGGGATCCACTCCTGATCACTTGCCTCTTCAAGGGGGAAACCTCCTTATGAGATACACTCTCCAAATACAATACTTATCAACTTTCACATTACATTGCTTGAACCCCTTTGTATAGTGTTACCAACCACCCAAGAACATTCTAGAGGACGAACCTTCTAGAAGTGGAGCCTTCTTGTAAGTCCTATTACATTTATTGCATTCACACTGGGCCTTATTTATTAAAAGTGATCTTTATACATAACAATACTTATATACTATTATTCCCCATGGGTACCTCCCTATGTACCCCATATTATCCCGCCTAGATACACTACATTACATCCCCCTTATGAGAGTGTTTTCCTCAACGCTTGTTATGAGAGTGCACAACCATACACAAGGGTCCCGTGGATAAGTATGGACCATAATACCAAAATAGGTTGGAGAACCAAGGTCCCATGTAGGAGTGTGAGCCACCATGTTGAATCAATCCAACTGCCATGGTAAACTTGGGTCCCATGTCTAAGTGTTCATGTGAAATCCACGTTGAAGATGTCGGAACCCAATATCTAGATGAAAATTATGCTCCCAAGATCAAAACTAGTCATGTGGATCCAAATTTATAGATCCATCCAAAAAATCATCCACGAGTACTGGAGAATAAGAAAATTGAAGAAGAGTATGCATATAAGGCTCTTCTCTTCTCTCGAGGATGTTCTCTATAGAAGGTGCAGTAGAGTCATCAAATAGAATATGAAAATGGTTGTCATCCCATAAATGAAAACTACCATATATCAAGCATCACATTTGGCCTCCCAATAAGACCAAGCATATGTTGCTTGATTATATTATTTTATGACACAATGGTTGACGACCTCCATATTATAACTCTCCATATACCAATCATCACAATCAAACTCTAAATTATACCAAACATATATTTATTGATCATATTTTGTCTTTGTGTCAATGTTGACGATCTCCATATTACACTTCTCCTGGATTTTGGCTATGGTCTCTTGAATCTTTTGACAATGGTTCTGGATGTCTTTCCTGAAGGGTTTAAAATCTCAGTGCATATCTTGGCAAATTATTTTCTAGGCCCATGAGGATTTGAGAAAGGATGTCCATTGGAAACAAAAATTATAATATACCAAATGAAAACTTTGAGGATAATATATCCAATGGAACTAATCTAGCAATAATTTGAGTACTCTGTTAAAAGTTGTGAGCTCTGTAGTCTCGTCGTCGTCACAAAATAACCCTAAAAAATAATTGACTTTACATAAGTGATATCTTCACTTTCGAAGCTCCGATTTAGAAGATATTTTTTTAAATGGGGTATTTTTGCAAGATGAAAACATAAATGTAATTGTTTGAACAAATTCAACACAAATTTATACAGAAATCATAAAAATTGTGTGGTCGTCCGCAGAAAAACCCTGAAAATTAGCAGATTTTAAAGTGCTAATAACTTCACTTCCTAGACTCCATTTCAGACATTTGTTTTTTAAATTGGTTGTTTTCCCAAGACAAAATAAGATATACAACCAATTTCTACCAATTCCACACAAAAAATAATAGGAATTGTCTAGAGCGTTGCGACCTTCTCTTTTTTTTTCTTCGAAAAATATGCAAAATAGAAAAAAAAAATCCCCTTGTTAAGTACCAAATATTTGAATAATAAAACACCACAATATATCCAAGAAAAATATATAATAAATTCCACTTTATTATTCTCAAACCCTTAGGGTAGGGAAACAATGTACAATAGATCCTATTATGGAAGGGATCCACTCTTGATCACTTGCCTCTTCGAGGGGGAAACCTCTTAATGAGCTATATGATCCAAATACAATACTTCTCATCACTCCCATTACATTGATTGAACCCATTTATATAGTGCTACCAACCACCGAAGAATATTCTAGAGGAGGTGCCTTCTAGAAGCAGAATCTTCTAGTAAGTCTTCTTACATTTACTTGCATTCACACTAGGCCTTATTTATTAAAAGTGGCCTTTATACATAACAATACTTATCTACCAGTATTCCCCTTGGGTACCTCCCTACGTGCCCCATATTATTCCCCTGGCTACACTACATAATGTTGTACATATTCCAACATTTACTTCAGACACAATACACTCCTATGTTATTATCCATTGTGGCATTGAGTTGATGAAATAACACCAACACAACACACTAATGGAGGGTTGGGTAAGCCTCATTTTCATGCTTATTATTTCCATGTCAGTGACACTTGTAGATAAAAAATTAACATAAAAGAGTGATAATGATGTGATTTTTGAAGAGACATCATGATCCGTCAGGATTTTTCGAATGACTTATGGTTGAGTTTGTTCGACAACACAGGTATTCCAACAGAGGACGAACACCTTCAGTAACCACTCACATAACCAGATCAAAGATCAACACACTGATGTTTTCACGTGGTAAAACCCCTACGGGGAAACATCCACGGCCCCAGCCAACGCGGCTAC